>JAZKJV010009685.1:0-446049 GCA_037367405.1 Ottelia alismoides | reverse complement strand
TCTCTTATATAGAATTTTGGGATCCATGGATCTCAATCCATGGACAACACTAAATCAATGGATGAGATTGATTTGTGTTTCTTTCAATGGCCATGATCTTGTTGTGAAAACACAACAATAAATAATTTAAATTAGATTAAATATACATTGAATTATCATCAACATAATTTATTTCAGTTTAATCAATTTAGATAAGAGGATAGAGAGAGAGAGTCAACCCCTAAAATAGGGGGACGACCACTTTTGAACAATTCAAGGGTGGTCGTCTACCATTCGTTAAGGTGGCTCCTTTTTCTCTATTTTATGTGAGATATAATATCTCATATAATCCTCTTAAATATTTGCAACAAATTTTATTGCAAATATATTCACAAAATTAATTACAAATTAATTTACAAATATTTCAATCATGCCACTGAAAAATTGTGAATCACATTCACAACCAAAATAAAATGTAAATTATATTTTCAATTAATTATCCAACGTGAATCCAATTCACATCAATAATTAATCAACAAATATAAATCACAATATGATCTCTCTGATATATTATAAATCACATTTATAATGTACCCGATTAATATGGATAGTGTTATCCACATAATTCATATCCATGATAATTAAATCACATTTAATCATTTTAGAGCTCTATTCTCATGTGCCCAAATAACATGAATCACATTCACATTATTCACATCTTTGATAATTAAATCACATTTAATTATCTCATATAACTCTCCTTATAATATGAATCAAATTCTTAGTATTCATGATAATTAAATCACATTTAATTATCCATTTTTTCTCAATGTTCGTATACATATATCAACAATGAAATTATCCATGAACTCTTTCAAGGATATTGTGCTTTCTCCGCAGATACTTGGAGATAAGGACAGGGTGACTGTATTGTTTTACGTATAGTGACTTGGATATTGAGATCACATCTCAAATCCATATCTTGTGGATCTCCCATGGATGTGTGATTAAATCAAAGCCGTAGATCTAATCTTCTCATTGCATCTGAATCACATTCAGATCAATGTCCAAGACTAAGATCATATTACTTCTCTATGAGAGGAGTCGCTAAAATCCAGGCATATTTCATGACTCCCTCGGAATGGAAGCGTCATGGTTATACAATCGTTTACGATCACATCACCCTCAGGTAATACTAATACCAATACATCCTGCATACTAGAAGACCCAGAATAAACCTGAAGTATTAGATCAATTTTACACTGTCTACTTCATGGTTTTACCATTAAGTTTCTTATTTGACTATTGAGAGTTAGTATCGATCATATCCTTTCCAAAAGCATATATCATACCCAGGTGTTGATCAAATACTTTTCAAAAGCATATATCAAACCTTACAAATTCAGTCAAGTTTCCAAAGTGAGACAACCGTGCACGGAATTTGATTCTTCCCAATATCTCATGAGTGAGCTCATATCTTCTGGTTTAGTAATAGAACATGTATGATCCCTTTGAGAGATCGTATTACTCATATGCCCTTGCATGCACACCAGAGCGTCGGTGTATAGACCTTAGTTATGTCATCAACCTATTGTTCTACCAAATGTACATACTCAGACATATAGTAACACATCTGTCTCTGGACAGAGGATGCATACCTATATCGTGACAGCATACGACATATGACTTTGGTTATCTCGATCTCGTTAAGTCAACTCTTTGACCTAACTTATCTAACACCTTCGAATCTCTATTCCTATGCAGAGGACTGATAATCGAGATTTGGCGAGGGTCAAAAGTAATCCACACAAGGTGGGACCACAGTGTCGTTGAGCGACCACTCACGAAACCTCGATCAATCAACAATTAACCCACAATTCAGAATCAAACAATGAAAAGCAATACGTAGAGTTAAAATTTATTATAACTCTACAAAAGATGTGTATAGTGCAAGTAGTGTAGAGTGTCAAACACAAGAAGCAAGCAGGTAGATCGGGGTAAATTAATGCTCGAAAATGACTGTGATGTATTTGTCTATATGTGCTATTTTTTGTGGGTTTTAATTTTTAATTTTTTAGTTTTAGTTTTTATAATTTATATTTTGATTTTTAATTCTCTAATTTTGTATTTTCTTTTATATTTTATATATTTTTTTGGATTTTCTCTTTCTATTAAAATATAAAATAAGATATATACATAAGGAAAGAGAGATAATGCGTATATAAAAATAGGTAAAAATAAGCAAAATTCAAGAAATAAAATCCTTTTATGATTTTTATAATTTTCTAATGTTTTTGTGATTTTTCTATATATTTGCTAATTTTTTTGGTATTTTTAAAGTAAAAATACTCAAAACAGAAAATAAAATAAAGATCTGAAATTAAATTGGAGATAAAAAATAGTAAACAGTATCGAAAATCCTCCAAATTAATTTTTAAATAAAGATAATAAAATAGAGAAAAATTTAGAAACAGAAACTATATTTTTCTAATTTTTTTAAGGATTTTTTATATTTTTATAGAGATTTTTAGTGTTTTCTATTTTTATTTTTCTTTTATATTTTTTAGTGATTTTTGGTATGAAGATAAAACATATAAAAACAAACAAAATATATTTTTTGGGAATTTTTCAAAAGGTTTTTATAATTTTTATGGATTTTATAATGCAAAGAGGGCTGAAAATGGCACTTTTTGATTTTTTATAAATACTAAAATGCTGCAAAAATGTAAAATAAAAATATGGCATGAATGTGCAATGCAACAGAAACTTATGCATATTTTTGGGGATTTTTTCGATTTTTATAGATGCATGAAATAAACAAAAAGAAACAAAGAGAAAACACACACTAGCAGGGGTATTTTTGTAATTATGTAAAAGTCCAGGAACCATCATGTAAATATCTCCACAAAATTATAATGCAATAAAAATATTTATGGACCAAAGACAAAAATCGAAACCCAAGAGGGCTTCTCTGCAAAAATGCCAAGCCCGCGTGCACGGGGGCACATGACCTGGTAGGGACGAATATGCAATTATCAAAAACTCAGGGGCTAGATTGCAAAATAACCAAAAAGTTTTAACTTGATCTTAAATTTTCGGGACTAACGTACAACAACCAAAAGAGGTGAGGGCCCCCTCGCAAAATGCCTACACCTCTCGTGCACCAGGCACGTGAGATGATGTGGCCAGGGACCCAGTAGCAAATATCTAAAGAAGGGGGGCTTAGTTGCAATTG
Organism: Ottelia alismoides; assembly: GCA_037367405.1. Classification (NCBI taxonomy): domain Eukaryota; kingdom Viridiplantae; phylum Streptophyta; class Magnoliopsida; order Alismatales; family Hydrocharitaceae; genus Ottelia; species Ottelia alismoides. Next base: position 442,835 of record JAZKJV010009685.1, on the reverse strand, counting down.
ATCCAAAATATAATACACAGCCGATGAATGATTATAAACCTAATGTTAAATTGCAAAAATTCACAGGTTAGGTATGCAAAATACCCACGAAAGCCGGATCGGATGGCGGTAGATCTTTCACTTAAACAAGTGTCCTGGTCTGGTGAGCCGATGACGGTTGGGCGAGGATGCTCCAGATTAGATCTTCTAAAGGGCATCAACGGCTGAGGCGCGGGGAGATCTGACGGTTGCTGTAGCACCTGGAATGAGGGTCGTGATCCAACGGCTCGAAGTGGATTAGCAAGAACAGACGAAAAACAGGGCCCTGACGAGATGGAATCGATGCGAGCTCCATCCTCCGGTGTGATCTGCAGCTGCTATGAGGTCCACGAGCACGTTGGAGGTTCCCTCTATTAGTCAGGTTGATCAGAAGGTTCCGAGCATGGCCAGAGTGCACCCGCGGAGGAGGAGGAGCACAGAAGCTCCAGGTGGTATAGGCGGATGCGCAAAATCACTCCAAGCACTCTAGGAAAGCACGAACCTGCAAAAAAAAGATTAAGGGGGCCACAGGAAAACTGTCGTGATCCACCAGTAGGCGAAAGGCGGTGGAGAACGGCAAGATGGGGGACGTCGGAATGAACTCCGGCGAGGGGCGAACAAGGGTGATTTGACGAGAGACAATTGAAGGGAAATGCGAGGAACTATCATAAGGATATGCTGAACTAAAAAACAAGAAAAAACAGATAAAAAGGGAACCTCGTCGGCCGGAAGGCTGGGAAGTAGAACCTCACGGCGGTGTGGCCGCTGGAGATGGTGGAGCGTGCTCCCGACCACGTCTCGCCTTCCTCTCAACACCTGGAGAAAGCATGTCACACCTTCGATCCAAGACACTCGAAAGAAGGGAGAGAATGAAGGATATGGTTAGATCCTCAAGCGCATCACGGAAGCGTGAGCATCGTATCGAATACGACGAGGAGCGACTAGTCGCACTAGTTGCTCGATGCAGCGGAATTTAAAAAATTTTCATGCGACGAAACCACATGATCTAAGAACACTTCTCGGATCATTTTGTCTAAACCACAAACAAGTAATAGGATTACCTCTTGAAGCGTGGTTGCGATCGAGTCTCTAAACGAAGAGGCCTCCTGTCTCAAGTCCGATCTGACGGAGGAGACGCTTGCGAGCGCGGGGATGAACCGCGTGCTTCTCGCAATCCATATTGATGATCCAAGCGGTGGATCTCCTGATCTCGACACACGAGATCCGACGTCTTCTTCACAAGAAAGCCACGCCGAAGTAGACGGAGTTCCACGAACAAGACATCGGGAAGCATAACGACGACGCTGCAGCGATGAAGACTCTCTCTAGGGCATCCATGGTGGGCGGCCATGAGAGGGAGAGAGAGGGCTGTCGAGTAGAGAGAAAGAAAGAGAGAGAGAGAGAGAGAGAGAGAGAGTTTGCTCCAATATTGCATGTAAATAGAGAGCATGGTATGCCTCTCTATTTATAGGGTTTTGGGATCCATGGATCTCAATCCATGGGACATATAAAATCAATGGATGAGATTGATTTATGTCAATCCAATGGTCAAGATTGTTGTTGGTAAAACCAACAACTTTAGATTAAAATATAATTAACAAAATCAAATATAAATCAATCCAATAAATAAGGAGAGAATATGCATGGAGATCAAATCTCCCATGCATCATCAAGGTGGACGGCCACCCATTCCAAATAGGACATGGGTGCCGCCCACCACATACCATGTGGGGGCAATCTCATGGAAATCCAAGAGTTGCATGCTTCCTTGATTTTCTCCATTATTTATTTCCAACAACTTTTGTTGGTTATTTATTCATCAAAAATAATTCACAATCATATTTGAGAATATTGCAATCTTGCCATGGAAAAAATGTGAATCATATTCACAACCCAAAACAACATATAATTTTCATTGTCAATTAATTACACAATGTGTATCCAATACACATAATAATTAATCAACAAATATAAATTATAATTAGCTCTCTCTAATACATTATAAATCACATTTATAATATATTATGAATAATTAGATATTGCTATCCACATTATTCTCATCCATGATAATTAAATCATATTTAATCATCTTGGATCCCTTTTTCTCATGTGTTCAAATAATATGAATCACATTCACATTATTCTCATCTTTGATAATTAAATCATATTCAATTATCTTAGATAACTCTCTTTATAATATGAATCAAATTCATATTAATCATGATAATTAAATCACATTTAATTATCTATTTTCTCAATGCTCGGATACATATTATCAACAATGAAATTATCTTGAACCCATTCAAGGATAATGCGCTTTCTCCGCGAATACTTGGAGATAAGGACATGGCGATTGTATTGTTCCACGTATAGTGACATGGATATTGAGATCATATCTCAAATCTAGATCGCGGGCCTCCCATATATGCTTGATTAAATCAAGACCACAAATCTAATCTTCTCATTGCATCTGAATCACATTCAGATCAATGTCCAACATTTGGACTAAGATCATATTACTTCTCTACTGAGAGGAGTCACTAAAATCTAGATCCGTTTCATCACTCCCTAAGAATGGAAGCATCATGGTTATACAATCGTTTATGATCAAATCACCCTCAGGTATTCCCAATACATGTACATCCTGCATACTGGAAGACTCAGAATAAACCCAAAGTATTAGATCAACTTTACACTGTCTACTTCAGGGTTTTATCAGTAAGTTTCTCATTCGATCACTGGGAGTCGGTATCGATCATATACTTTCCAAAAGCATATATCATACCTAGGTCTTGATCATATACTTTCCAATATATCAAACCTACAAATTCAGTCAAGCTTCCAAAGCAAGACGACCATGCGCATGGAATTTGATTCTTCCCAATATCTCATGAGTGAGCTCATGTCTTCCGGCTCAGTAACTGAACCTATATGATCCCTTTGAGAGATCATATTACTCATATTCCCTTATATGCACACCAGCGCGCCGGTGTATAGACCTTGATTAGGTCATCAACCTATTGGTCTGCCAAATGTACATACTCAGACATATAGTAACACATCTGTCTCCGGTCAGAGGATGTGTGCCTATATCATGATAGCATACGATATAGGACTTTGGTTATCTCGATCTCGTTAAATCAACTCTTTGACCTAACCCATCTGACACCTCCGAATCTCTATTCCTATGCAGAGGACCTGCATCAAGAGGTCGGTCAGATATCAACCTAACTGAGATAGGATTGCCATCTCCTACTCAGGCTGGAGATCATCTCTTAACAATCATTTGACGGTGCTTAATGAGTCCTCAATCTAACTCATTAGATATTCATCCAAGCACCAGCCTCTATGATTCAATAATTGAATCAACAGTTGTATGAGACATGCATGCACCTGAAGCAACACCATGAGTTCCAGCACCATGAGCAGCTGCGGGAGTTGCCGACAGTGGCCCTCCAGGTGAGAAGCAAGGCGAAGTGCCAGCTCCACGAAAGACCCCCACCCCACAAGATCCTGCGTAGAGCCCCATAACCTCGCGGCACCTCCATTCAGGGGGCTGGCAAATCCGGGCTGAAACCCTATACTGCTCCCCTGGAGGACACGATCCCTGCATCCCACATGCGAGGTGGCCCTCATCGCCCCCCCCCCCCCCCAACTTTCCGCCTCAACACAAGCGCGGAGCAGTCTGGAACCATAGCGTAAAGGAGACTGATCTATGTATTTTTTTTATTTCACCATATTATTATTGTACTTTTTTGGAAAAGAGTCATTTCCGGTGCTTCTTTGGTAAGTGTTCTTGCTCTAATAAGAAGCTTGGGATCCATTTTTCGTGTATGACCTCAAATATAGCTACATTACGATTAATTGCGATAACCGTAGAACTTAAATGCCAGATCTTGCTGTATAAATTATATAGAAAGACCTGCATTTCAGAAGTGGTGCTAATGAAGGAGGTCATGAACATGAATCCTACTACTGCAATCGCATTGAGAAAATCAACAAGCTAGGCTTCAAGATATCTCGAAAATAACAGTGTGCGCTTATGTACTTTATCATTGCATCAATTCCCCACCTTTCTCTCTCACATATATGACCAATTATATATAATGAGGAAAGGGAGCCTACTTTGTGAAGTAGGTAACCTTACCTACTTCACATCTATTTTTCACAATTTTTTTATTTTTTTTGAAAAATGCCGACGTGGATTTTCATAATTATATCCCTCTAATATGTCATTCAAATCTCGTCAGAAATAGAGACTCCTACGACCTCCATCCAGAACATGTTAAATACAACAAATCTATGACTGTTAAAAAATGATTGTCTGGATGGAGGCCGTAGAAGTCTCTTTTTCTGACGAAATTTGAATGACATATTAGAGGGATATAGTTATGAAAATCCACAGTGGTATTTTTCAAAAAATAAATAAAAAAATTTGCTAAAAATTGATGTGAAGTAGGTAAGGTTACCTACTTCACAAAGTAGGCTCCCTTTCCTCATATATATTATAGATAGTCCTTATGGACCATGTATTCCTATGTAAAGAGTTGTATATTATACCTTTTAACTTTTAAGACGTAATTCCATTTTTCAGCATGTCACATATGATGCGGTATGGATCAAATCTTCTAATAACACCTCTTTCTCAGCTAATTAGTATGCACATAAAATTGGAAAGCTCAATTTATGAAAAATAATAATTTCAAAGTTTTTCCCACCAATTTAGTGGAATCAGAGAAATTGCCCAAAACTCTCTTTCCAGATTTATAGAAATGAAAGCATAATCTAACATTGAGGTCATGATATTTGCATGTTTAGGACATGTATGTTTGGATAACCAGTTTAGTCGGGGCATCTTGAACTTGCTATTGCTCATTTAATACACAAATAATATGACAGGAGGTAAAGCTGCTATTCAAAGATAAGTAGCACACATAGTCACTTGCACTCATGCACACACTCTGCATCACACACATCTCACGAACATGGTTCTTTTGTCTTTGAATAATCTGCATCATTTATTGATAGTTTGCTATTTTGGAAATATGCGTGATATGAAGGCAACTCTCCAATAAAAATGCATAATAATATACTACATGTCTTCTAGATGCATGCCTCACAAAGTTTGGGTCCTTATTCTATTTTCTTTTGACTAGCTTGCATGATCAAATATTCATACCAAGGAAGTTCACTGCAAATGCCGATGTTCACTGCTTCAGAACTGGGATTGAGCCAAAATGGGAGGATCCTGAGTGTGCTAATGGAGGGAAGTGGTCAGTGACAAGAGGTAGAAAAGATATGCTTGACAAGATGTGGCTTGAAACAGTAAGCTAAAGCTTTATTCTTGCACACTTTCAACACTTTAGATAATTTTGATCACTTGTTCTTTTCTGCATAGTTATTGGCTCTTATTGGCGAGCAGTTTGACGAGAGCGAGGAGATACGTGGTGTTGTTGCTAGTGTGCGCCAGAGGTAGGACAAACTTGCTCTATGGACCAAGTCTGCAAGCAACGAGGTTGTTCAGGTTTGTCTTCTTCTTTAGTAAAACATCAGATCTATACTAAGCAATGTTGTGAAAGTCTCCCGACTAGCCCGACTAGTAGGTCCGACTAGTCTAGTCGGTAGGGTGGCCGACCGAGTATTGATTAATTCCGACTAGACCGGCTAGTCAATCGATTTTTGCTTGGAGATATCATACTTTTATTATTTTATTATTTTATTATTATTTTTAAAGCAAACATATTCTAATATGCTTAATGTTTTATATAAATTCAATTACTTCTTTTCTTTCACTATGAAATATAAAAATGTACAAATATATATAAATATATAAGAATATATGTATAAATTTGATTTATATATTTAAAATAATTTTAAAATTCAAAGTCGATTAAAGCTCGATTAAATCCGATTACTCTCCTGTCTGCCGATTAATCCCTAGTTAGTGACCCAACCTATCGAGTAGGATATTGTTATATATTTGCTAATTTATATATTTGCTTGCTTTTTCATGGATGGAAAAATTACGTTATATCTAAGAGATTAAGGATATTGTTATTGCCTTAAAATGCACTGCCTTCTCCACATTCATTCAGTTGGGGGATTTTTTTGAATAAAAAAAGGGAGAACACTCCGGAGGTGTCGACCACAAGCTTTTATTAATATGGAAGTGTTATAGAAAAACTTACAGCAACCATGTCTCGAGGAGAAATCTAGCTAAATGGATAACATTCTCAATATAAAATCTATGTAAACTAAAAATCAGCCCATTACGTCCAGATCACTGTGAGTGGGTGCGACAGTTCCGCCGTAGATCTGAACTAGTTGGCTAATAAGGAACTCCAAAAGTTTTCATGGGAAGAAAGGTCCACCTATGAAATGTTCATCACTGCCTAAATCTCCCTAGCCAAGCACAAGAATAGAAAAGATGGTTATATCTTCATCCTCAGTGGCACCATAGAGCACAAAGAGTCACCCCCTAAATGAAGGAGGATCTCCTCGGCTTAGTCAGCATCTGATCAAGCTTGTGAAGCCAAAGAGAGACCTTGATCTTCATCGGTGCCCTCAGATTCCAAATTAAATTGCAGCTCATGTCCCTATCTTCGTGGACTCCCTCATCACCACTCGTGAATGCCCTGTAGGTCTTTCTCACAGGAAGAGACCATCTTGCCAAATCTAGTGGTCCCGCCCATCAATAGGCCATGGTATTGACGTCATCTGTTCCAACATTTGTATTAACTCACCGAGGTGTTGCTTCGAAAGCGGAGAGAAGAAACACGACATCCATTGTCCATCCACCCCTGGTCTCTGACACACATCTCTCAATCACTCGCTAGAGCAAAAAGGCAAGGGAAGCGCTCCAGAAGAGACCATCCCCCTTACCAATCATCCTTCCAGATTAGAAAGAATTTACCATCACCAACAACCAAGCAAATCTGCACCAGGAGCTCCTGTAAAAACGAGCAAATCCCCTTCCAAAAGGCAGAATGGTAGCGGCTGAGACCACTGTTGTAAAAGTCGATCGACTAGGCAGATTAGTCGAGTCGGGGGGAGGGGGGTAGCCGACTTGACTAGGCCTATTCGACCATTAGTCAATTAACCTAATTAATCGGGCTGACTAGTCGGTCGACTTTTACATAGAACTTTTTTTTAAGTTTTTTATTTTTTTGAAAGCAAACTTATTCAAATACGCTTAATGTTATATATAAAGGTAATTACCTTTTTTGTTTCATCATGATAGTATAGAAAATGTACAATTCTATATAAATATATAAGAATATATGTATAAAAATGATTTATATGTTTAAAATAATTGAAAAATTAAAAACCGACAAATGGCCGACTAAATCCGATTAGTTGCTCGACTGTCGATTGGTCCTTAGTAAGTGACCCTGCCGATTGAGTACCGACTATTGATTTCTAAAACCTTGGCTGAAACGAAGCCTCCAACCGCGGTTGCGCCCAATTGACATAAATGTCTTGAAGAATCCTACATGTGATGTCCTCACCATGCCTCTAAAGCATTGCCACCTACTTTAACAACAACGCCTTATTCATTTCCTCCTACCTGAGGATGCTCAACCCACCATGCTTCTTCGATGAGGTGACTGTCTCCCATGCGAGAGACATGAAGCCATCCACCCAACCAACTTTCGCTTCAACTTCTCAATCATTGGCAACCGGTCAGGTTGCTTCAAGTGCTTGCAATTTAAAGGCAAACCAAGGTAATAGAGTAGTAATGACCCACACAGAGTCTCCAAGATCCTCGAGTATTCATCAGTCTTCGAGTCCGACATGGTGAACGACACGAAGGTAAACTTTGCTCTATTAACCTTCAACCTAGATAACTCATTGAAGATGTCAAGCATGGTACTCATCATAGCCATCCTCAATGAAGAATAATTTGTCATCTGTGTACTGTAGCAAGGGGATAGAGAACTCCCCTCTCGAGTACACTGTGATCCTCTCATGAAGAACCATTTGGCCGGTCATAATGGCAAGGACATCTGTAGCAATAACACATAACAATTGCGCTAATTGACACCCCTGTTGAACTCCCCGTTATGAGTGGAAAAAATGTAGTGACGCATCTCTTCTCCTAAGAAATCCAAGTATCCAAAAAGACATGCTTCGCTAATGGCCCATAACGGACCAAAGTAAAACCCAATCAACACAGTCATGCCTGAGTGAAGTCCACCTTTCAGAGGAGATCCTTCACATCTATGTTCTTCCATTCCGGCCATCTTCGAAGCCAACACCACATTGTGCATTATCAGTCGATCAGAGATGAAAGTTGTTTGAGTAGGAGCAATCAGATCCTCCAGGACGAGGCTCAAACGATTCGCCAATAGCTTAGCCACAATGAGATAAACTTCATTTGAAGTTGTAATAGGACAAAAGTCCTTGATTCTGCTAGCCCCTCCTTCTTAAGGAGGATAAAGAGAAGAGCCTTGTTTATCCTGTCAAAGTCGTGGTTCCCCGAAGCAAAATCGTCCAATATTGTCAACAAGTCCAACTAAAGCACATTCCATAACTCCTTAAGAACATCACCGGAAAACCATCTGGTTCTGGTGCCCCATCCGCATTGAGCTCCCATACTGCTTCCTTCATTCGTACAAGTAAAAGTCCCTAACAAGAATAGCCTGTTGGCAAGGCGAGAGCGACGATGCACCCCTACCAAGCCAAAGTTAACCCCATGTTCGGGGCCTTACGCGATATGTTGAAAGTATCCCACCGTCATCTTAGGATAATATAAACACGATAAAATGGTCAATGAGATCTTTTTTTCCTTTTGGGGCTTCTCTATCTTAGGACAAGATAAACACGATATAAATTGTCAGTTAGGGGATAAACACGCTGAAAATGGGCAATTGTTTTTTTTTTTAATTTTCCTTTTGATTGTTCTCTTAGGACAAGACATGCCATCCATTTTGTCTCAGTTTTCCCTTAAAAATAGAGAGAACTCTTCTTTGACTACTTGCCCTAAGGTTGTCACGAATTGACAACCACATATTAAGGGTTAAATCCCTAGCATATGTAGATGGATGATATTGGTGTTTAGGCCTTGCTTTATTTTAAACATGGAGGTTTCCTGGTCCGTGTGCAATGGGGAAGTGGACATCGGTAATTTATTTCTCAGCTACAAGGGGGTTGTAGAGGTTGGAGGTTGATTGTGGTGCCATGGTTGGAGGCATACTACAATGCCATGGTTGGAGGCTGGCTGACTGCAATCATGGGTCTTTTTTTTGGAAAGGCCTAGGAGCTAACGAGATAAAACAAAGGCAGATTGGTGTAGGGTGATTGCTATGTGTTGGGCAATCTGGCATGCAAGGAATGCAGTAATTCTCAAGGGGGACATGCACTATGTTGAAAATGTATTATAATAACTCATACTTGTCTGGTTGTATGAATCGTGTATGAACTCCTTGTAATTATCGTTTGATTAATAAATCAAAGACTAAAGAAAAATATCATCAATCTATATATGAGAGGGATTTAACCCTAATATGGGGTTGTCAATTCGTGACAACCTTAGGGCAAGTAGTCAAAGAAGAGTTCTTCTCTTTATGCTTAAGGTTTCTGTAACGGGGGGGGAGGGGGAGTTACTTCCAGACACAGAGGGGGTGCCAGTGCGTCAGGGATGCCCCCCTAACACCACTCCTTTTTTCTTGCAACTGATGCTCTTTCAGTTATGGTGGGCCATGCGGTGACGGGAGGATGTTGTAGTGGATATTCTAGGGAGGAGATCTCGATTCCCATCCTGCAGTATACAGATGAAACAATCCTTTTTGCAGAGGGGGGAGCGAGGAGTTGTGGAGGGATGTCGACGACACTTGACATTTTTGGATCGGTTTCGGGGCTGATAATTAACATGGAGAAAACAGAGTTTGTCCCTTTTGGCTTGGATGAGGAAGAATGTGTGAGATGTGCATTTTGATTGAGGTCACCTCAGGAACGCTTACCAATGAGATATCTGGGCATCCCCTTGGTGGCAGGGAGAATGAACATGGGAGATTGGCTCTCGGTGATTGAGAAGTTGGAATAAAAACTTTCAGACTGGAAATCAGTATGCTTGTCTAGAGGTGGCATACTGGTTTTGTTGCAATCGGTCCTAACTGCGATTCCAATTTTTTTTCTCTCTTCTAGGTTGTTCTCGACAGGGGTGAGAAAGAGACTTGAAGCAATCATGAAGAGATTTTTTGGTCTTCACCTGAAAGGACAAACGGTTTTGCGCTTATGGATTGGAAGATGGTTACATGAGTCTATAGATGATGGGGGCCTTGGGGTGCATAGCCCGGAAGAAATAAATAAGGCTCTTCCATCAAGTGGATCTTGCGTATATGAGTTGATTGTGACACTCTCGTGCGCAATACAAACCATAAGATTTACAGTACCATCTACTCTCTGCTAATGACGAGCATCTTGGACCATCTGCTTCATATTTCTGGAGAGAACGCTGCAGGAGATTTGTCCTTTCTTGAGACCGACGATTGGAGATGGGAGTGATTTCAAGTTTTGTACTGATGATTGCTTTGAGGGCAAAATATTGGGAGTTCGATTTCCGCACATGATGGCGTTGCCCACTAATCAAGAGGCATCGATGGCTAAGATTTGGGATGGCCACTCGTTTTTTTCCCATGTTTTCATTCATAACTTTTGGATCAGCGCCTGAAGGAGCTATTACTGTTGTTTGGGGAGCTTGATGGAGTGGAGGCTTCCATGGATGGTCGTGATTATTGGTGCTAGCGTGGTGATGTATTTTTTTGTAAGGAAAACATATAGGGCCCTGAAAGGGCCGACGATCTTTTATCCGGGTGGATGCATTGCTGACTGTAGAAGAACATGGAGGTTGAAAGTTCCAACTCGGGTGAAGATCTTTCTGTGGTTGTCTACAAGGGGCATACTATTGACCGGGGACCATTTGGCGAGGTTTATACTGACGGTGGGCCCAACCTGCGCACAGTGTCAGGAGGAGACGAAAGGCACAGATCACCTGTTCTTCAAGTGTAGAAGGTCCATGTAAGCTTGGAACTTGTTTGGGATCCAACTTGCACATGTTGACTCATCGGGTTTTTGGGATCACATCGGCGAGAATTGGAATAGCACGAAGGAGCGAACTTGATACCTCGCTATGGCATGGGCAATCTGGTTTGCCAGAAATGGGGTGATCACAAGCAGGATCATGTGTATGCTGAAAATGTGGTGGCGCATGCAAATGCGCTAATTGAGTGTTTGAACTTGTAATAGTTTATTATACCCTTGGCCGATTTTCGGCATGCCACTTTATTAAGGTGATAAATCATAAATGATGAAGTTTTTGGGCACACTTATATGGTGGATGCCTTTTTTTCTTCGATTATTTTTTGTGTGTAGGGTGCATGTGCATTGCCCTCTTTTTTCAATTCTTTTTATGCATAACTGAAGACCTTTATAATGCTTTTGGGGGTGGGACAATTAACAATGTTAGCTTACAATCATAGGTTATCTTGCAGCCGAAGAATTTGAGTTTGGGGGGGATTCATGAGGCATAAATTGAAATAAGGGGTCAAGAATCAAGATGAAGAAACGTTGAATATAAAACGTCAGATATAAAGCCATACCATTCAATATAAATTGTTTTGATGTTTGTCAGACAAGATTGTTGAATATAAAGTCATATTAAAGGATTTCCATTTTAATATATCTCATGTTGTTGATTGCCACTTTATATGTGAACTCATGTTCTCGTAATCACACTTAGCCCCCTTGTTCTATCCACCAACCCATGAATTTCATTTGTCAATATAACGTTTATATTTCAATATGTTCCCTATACTGTACCGGAATCATAGATTCAAATTTTGCGAAATTTTGGCATAATTTCATTGAAATTTCGGTTTCGAGAGGTCATGGGTATCGAAAATCCTATACATGTCGATTTCCCGGATTTCGATGAAACTTTCGGTGATATTTTGACATATTGACCTATTTCAGTTAAAATTTATGGGTTCAGTACAAAATTTCCAGGATTTCAACCAATATCGGCGAAATTTCCCCAATATTTATGTATATAAACAATATTATCTATATGAGCTTGATTTTACTACTTATTTACCTATTCCCAGTATTAACTGTTAAAACACATAATGATTTATATATTTTATTTTGGGTCCCCGTCTGGTTGGGTATGGTGTGACCGGGGGGTACATACGATGATTATTCAACTTGGGGAGCTTTCACCTTGGTTTAAGTAATGAAGATGAAACAACTCTACACCTTCTATATATCTGATATTGCTTGTTTGTTTCATTCATTTGTCATTTATCTTCATAAATAGATGCATCTTTATTGTAAGTCTGTAATTAATTCTGTAATTCATTAGAAATTTGTCCACGACAGTTATTTCTATGAATAAAATATTGTTTAATTAATCATTATCTACATTTTAGAATCAAAATGCTTGTCTATTTTTATGAACAAAAGATGTCTTTTAAGTGTTGTTAACTTAGTTATTTTGATTTCCATTTCCAGTATCTATTAGTCAACTCAACAATATGTCTGATATGGTTGATATGGTGTGATATAAGGCGTACGGATGAGAGATGTGTGATATAAGTGTGCATTTATAAGCTATTGTTGTTTTAAGATCTTGAATCAGATGATATCAATTTCCAGTTTTAAGCTATAGTTTGTGATCTAGTGGAATAAAAATGATAGAATGATCAATGCCACTTTTTTTGTTAACTCAGATTTATTATGAGATTTCTTTATCATAGGGTTGATTTATTTTTGGGATATTTACACCCATAACCCTGAGTAATTTTATATAATTACCCCAGAAACCCTCTATAATCACGAAGTACACTCAGGACCATGAATAATGCTTAACTCTTACACTCATAACCCTGTGTGAACTTCCATTTAATTTTCTGTTAACTATAACGGTATCCGTCAAGTATTTTACATTTTATACCCTTAAAGTTCACATTATTTACGAATGCGTGCCTCCTCCTCCAATCAGCCAACACCCCGCCGACCTCCTCTTCCTCCAGTCAGGCAACCCCCCCTCTCCCGGTCGACACCCTCCACCGACCACCACCTCCTCCCCTTCCCTCCGCCGACCACGTCTTCACTGGCCAGCCTCCACTACCAGCTCAACCTGCAAGCCCTCTCCCACCGTCGTCGCCGCCGCCTCCAACCCCAACCCCCTGCCCATCGACCTGCCAGTCCCCTCCCTCCCGGCCGCCACTAACCCCGACCTGCAAGCCCCCCTCCTATCCCCATCCAGCCTCCAATCCTGACTGCAAGCCCCCCTCCCACTCCCGACCTGCACCAACTCCGACCTGCAATCCCCTTGCCACCAACCTCAGTCTGCAAGCCCCCTTCCGACCACGACCTGCAAGCCCCCCTCCCACTGCCGCCGCCTCCAACCCCGACACCTCGCCCCCCGACCTGCCAGGCCCCTCCCTCCCCGCCGCCACTAACCCTGACCTGCAAACATGCCCAAACGAAAGTCAAAAGACTTCTAGCTTATAGTTCGATTGGGCATGTAGGTTATATTTGTATTGATTTCTCATGTGGAACCATAGAATGAATTCAGTCACTACTGATTGGTATTTTGGTTTATGTATTAATGACAATAAATGCATTCGCCATAGTTTTAAGATTACGGCAAACCCGTGTCAAATATCTGCAAGCCCCTCTCCCACCGCCGCCGCCTCCAACCCCGCCCCCCGAGCTTCCAGTCCCTCCCTCCCCACAGCCACTAACCTTGACCTGCAAGCAGTGTTGTAAAAATCGGTTGATTACTCTGAGTAGTTGGTCCGATTAGTCGACTCAGCAGGGTAGTTGAGTCGACTACCCAAAGTCAGTCCATAATTGGGTTTATCCGATTACTCGACCGAGTAATCGGTTTAGACGACCGCTTAATCGGTCGTTTTTTGCATAAACTTTTTTGAGTAATCGAGTTCCCAAAAATCAAAACACGATTATATCTAATGAGCAGCTAACTGTTCGACAATAAGCTCTCACTACCCCCCCCCCCCCCCGCGCGCTCCCGACCCCCAAATACTTAAACCCTATCGACAACCTCCATCGCCGCCTTGTTGTTCCTGCACCAAACTATGTTGCCACTCGAAGGAAGCTTCGCCTGCGTATCACCCACCTCCAGGTTTGCTTCCAGCTACAACCAAAATAGTCATTGGAGCTTCTCCAACTCCCGAACCTTGCCGCCCAGGTTAGGGTTTTCTTGTTTCTTCTTTTGAGCTTTATTATATGATTAGGATATTTAGATTTCGGTTGAAACTTGTGAGTAAGAATCTTTCTTGGCATTTGGATTTGTCTAGTGATCTATTATCTATGATGAAAGATATAAACAAGCATACTTTTTTTTCCAAATGTCCTTACAAAGTTCATTATCATGCATGGCATTTTGTTAGATTTAAAAATACCAGGAAACCACTAAAATCTATATACTATACTTTTTTTGCAAATTTCCTTGCCCTACATCACAAGCCGTTAGAGGCAAAAGCCTACGACATTGTACGAACCACATATTGTTTACGTGCATTTGTGTGCAGGCAATTCCTTGATTATTAAACTTTAAATTGTTCATTTTAGAGAAATTGTGACCTAGAATTAAAGATGCCTAGGGGGTAAAGAAGATGGTGGGGGTTTAGCAGATGCTGACCACATGGTATACCTAAGCATCGAGTAGTTCTGTTTATCCCTTAATCGACCAAAATAATTCTCTTTTCCCTATATGTGATAACATTCTGCTTATGGATCATGGCTTGAGGTTGGCATTTGTTTATGTTTTATTCTTAGTTGAATGTAGCTGTAGCTTAAGTTGAAACTTTAAGTTTAGTTTGTGTAAGCTATAAATTGTTGAATTTGTCTTCTAGTTTGTTGTAACATGATGAATCCACGATTCATCATCTTAATATCTTGATCTTAGCAAAATCCCCAAGTAAAATCCCTAATAAATGTTCATAAAATCCATAAATTAACAAAATGACTCTTGTAAATAAAACACACTAATTATTGTATATTAGATTGTACAAAATAAATTACACATAAAAAGCCGCAAAAATAAAGGAGTTTTATACCTGTAAATAGCTCAAAACTTCATGTATTTTTAATAATTTCATTTCAACTCCTTTTTAGCTAATTCTTTCTCTAACCTGTCCATAAAATGTATATAAAAATACAAAAATACAAAACCAATTATATCTCAAATAAATGCTCCTAGATCCCAATGGGAAAAAGCCGTAAAGACCAACTTCCAAGCTAAATTCCCGCTCCGTATGAACTCCAAATTCACCAAACTCACTTTTAAAGTTCAAGTTAGAAAATTATCTATCCAACGGAAGTGGTTTCATTAAAATCGGAGCTCATTTGCAAAAGTTGGGTTTTGGGACCTAGATGTACATTGTATACCATGTATATATTCATTCTTTCTTTAATTTTTATTTTATCCTTCTTAATTACTAAAAATACAAAAAAATCATACTTGTGTTGTATTTTAATTGTAGTATTTTATTGTATTTTTCCGTTGTAAATATCTCTTATTAAAAAGAAAAAAAATTACATATTAGAAAAGTAAAAAAATGTGTACATGGTGTTTTGTATTCACTTGTAAATTCACCATTATTTTTTCCTTCTTTATTTTGTTGTAATTAAAGTAGCCTACTTTATTTCATTTTATTTATTTAATTATTTTACATTCTCTACAATAACCACCATTCAACTCTCTTCCACCACCAACTTCCCATTCAACTCCACCCACATAATAACTTCTCATTTCATCATCTATATATACATTCCATCCTCCTCAATTTGCCCTTGATCCATCTTTATGTGAGGAGAGCCTAGTTCCCTGAGTTGAATCGGTGAAAGCGATGCAACCGCGGTCGAGCGACGACGGCCCTCTCTCCGGTGTGATCCGTTGGCTTTTTGGCCAACATCGCAGCCGCAACCGCGCGCTGCTCGAGCTCATCGCTCGCCGGCGATTCGAGCGAAGACCGTGCTCACGAGAGCACTCCATAGGCGACCATCTCCATCGTAGCGGTGGGGGAGGAGCTCCCACCGCCGCCGCCCGCCATCACCATCAAGCCGGCCGCCACCGGCCGCCAGGACCCTCAATACCACCGCGGACACGCGCGGCGCCGCCACCGTCGCGTGCCGCCCTCTGCGACCATTCGCAGCCCCCTGCCGACCGCCACCCCCAGCGCCGTCGCCGCCCGACCAGCTGCCACCTTCCAACCGCCGCGGCCTCCGCTCGCCGCCGCGGCCTCACAGCGCCGGCCGCCCAGCAGCCCCGTGCCGCCCTCCGCGCGCGGCGCGCCACCGCCGGCGCCGCCCGACCTCCTCCAGGTGTTGGGTTCTCCCCCATCGTTCCAAGGAAGAAGAAGGTCCTTTCCCTTTCTCATTTTTTTTATTTTGTAAAAATTGCAATTTTTATTTCTCATGTTTATGTAATTACAAAAACGTCCCTGTACATATTTGTCTTGTTCAATTTCAGTTTCTTTATTTGCACAAACACCCCTGTGTTCTCTTGTTAATTTGGACATCTATCTTGCATATTTATATTCAAGGAAAAATACCACTGTGAAGAGCAACTAATTGTCTACAATTTGAGTATTTATTTGTATTTTTATGTTATATGGGTAATTAATTAAAAATGATTAACTGAAACTTTGCATATTTTACCCATTCCGTGCTCCTAAATTAATATCTCACACATAGTTGTTCCAAAAATTCCATAAAAATTATATATGATGCCTTGATATGTGATGTAATTACTGTCCAAATTTCACGTCTATTGGAGTTGTCTTGTGCCTTAAATAAATTGTAGAGTGAATTTAGTAATCGATTTTTATTTAAATCCACAAATATTTTTTTTGAGAAATTTCACCTCTACTGGATTGCTCATGAAAATATCTTTTTGGGATAATTCGCACTCGGATTAATTTTATAATGTGGATTTATTAGAAATTATTTACTCGCTGTCACTCTGATTTCACTAAAAAATTCACAAAAAATTCATTTTTTGTCAGAAAATTCCAAAAAAATTACTGTAGCTTTCTTGCATCATGTTTTACTTCCAGTAATTTTTTCATAATTTTTGCTTTCTGTTTGTGTGATTAATTGCGAAAAAACCCATAAAAAGTGTGCATTTTTAGTTATTGCATTTTAACCCCTAAAATTCCAAAAAAATGTGTTTTGTGTTCCCCACTGGATTAGTATTCTAGGAAAAATATAATTTGGCTGAATTGAACTGATTTGACATTAAACTTAATTTGGCTAAGTTGTATGCTTCCTTAGTATATTAGTTCACTTGCATTGTGCATTTTGGCGTCCTATTTGCATTAAAAAATCTAAAAAAAATACCGCGTTGAATATATAGATCTAAATTTTCAAATTAAACCCAAGTTGTTCCTTTGCCTCCCTGAGTTCGACCCCGGACTTGCCCGGGATATAAATTAAAGCCGAGACACTCTTCACGGAGATCTTCTCTCGGTTCTGACTGAATCGCTAAGTACACGTGCTACAACGAAGCCGAATTAAAAACCGTATCTAGCGACTCGTCAGATGGCGCCGTTGCCGGGGAGGCAAACGGCTTAGGGACTAATTTAAAAATTTGGATTTAGTTTTCCTTTTACTCGGGTAGTCTGACCCCCGAGCCACTTGTACTTATTCCATTTTTTTTTTTTGCAATTATTTCTCTTTATATTTTTGTATATATCTTGTTGTTTATCTCTCTAATATAAATTTTATTTTCCTTGCGAGGGCCCGGTGGACTTGGAGTGCATCGGAGGTCGACGGAAGCGACGCGAGTTGACTGTGAAGAGCGAGGAGAACTAGTTTATTTTTGAGAGAATTTTTGTAAAATTTTGTAATTATTTAGCTTGCTCTTTATAGCGGCTCTTGTTTGAGAGCTCGCGCATGTAAAAAGACTTAGACATTATTTGTGGTGTGTCGAGCCTGTTTCACTCTCCGACGAGGGTGGGGCTTGACTTGAGTGGCGAAATTAAGGATTAGGCACACGGTAGTTTAGAATCAAACTTGTTTGTGCCCATCGTAAATTAGGCCACACAAATATCTTATAAGATTCATAATGAGACGCACATAGACACGTACTACTTAGCTCAAATTCAATCAATTCTTCCCCGCTAATAGTATATTGTTTAGGTGCGGTTTCCTCGATCTGCATGCATTTAGTGTAATATTTACAAATTCAGTTTTGCATAACGCATGAAGAGTGTTGGGATTCACTGTAAGTATAACTTCTTCTGAGCATGCATCATAGTTTCTCGTTTGCATTCTGATTTCCGATTCCCATCTTGTTTTACAACTTAAGGTCAAAAGGAAATTGGGACTGAACGGTAGACGTGCTTGTGTGTTCACATAAAATTCAAGTGATAACCTAACTCTAAAATTGGGACTGAATTGAGCAGGTCGATCTAATTAATTGGAATAAAAAGAACCCTTGTTCTCGGGTGCATAAAGCCCTCATTGTTTGTTTTTAATTGCAAGTGAGAGAGAGACGACCCTAGGATAGAGCCAAGTCTGGATTTCTTACTTACTACTGGTTCTTTCTTTTTTAGGCGATTAGCTACTTTTCAGTGAGGATTTACGGGTAGCCGGTAAACGGTCCGGACTTCCTTAGCAGAGTGGGAGGTTTAGAGGACGCATTAGTCCTCAAGGAACGGGTAGCCGTACTTATACGGTCCGTACTTACTCCTATACTGGCTGAAAGTAGGTCAAACTAGTCGTAAGAACCGGGCCAGTCTGTAGGAAAATACGGGCACCTAACAGCTCGTTAATCTTTCAAAGATTGTATTCTCACCAACTAAAATTGACCAGATAAATCGGCCGAACTCTTACGGCCATCATGTGTTGAGTTGGTGAAATTGGGGGTTTGAATTGCGTTTGAATTGTGTGAGTTCACTCCGCACATTTACGTGCACCGTAGAACTAGCGCCTCATTGAACATCGTGTTCTAATCGGTTCTTTTGACATCGAAGATGACTGATTGGGGGGATATTTATTCGGACTTTGCGAATCTCTCGTTGAACCCTTCAAAAAGTACGTCTTCAAAGGTCCAAGCGCAACTTGGACCAACCTGGACTCATGACCCTCTTGAGCCCAGGATCACTCACTCTCGGGATGGTTACCCTCAAACCATTCCCTTTCTCTCTTCCCACCTCACTGAGGAAGACCATCGCCTTGGTGAGAATATCATGAGTCATAAATCCTCTTCTAATAAAGAACACATTGCTGATTCAGGCCATATAGAAGACACGAGTAAAATGCCTCCAAAGAAGAAAGAAGAGGAAGAAGAGAACCATGAAGACCCGATGAGAAGTATACTAGCCCGATTGGCTGCATCTGAGCAACAACAAGCATTATTGAGAGCTCAGTTGGGACAGTTAAATGTTGGGGTCCAACTACCAATGGATGCGGCATACAACCCCGGACAATATCAGATTCATAACTACTTGAGTCCGGCCGAACCCGAAGTTGATTTTGAATTGAAGCCGCATTTCCTGAACCTGCTGCCGCACTTCGATGGGAATGCTTCTGAGGAGCCATATGCATTCCTAAGGGACTTTGAGCTCATCTGTGCTAACCTCAAAAATAACAATGTTAGCCAGGATTATATTAGGCTCAAAGCCCTTCCATTTGCCTTGGGTGGAAAAGCCGATTACTGGGTAAAGAATCTTGGGATCATCGTCACCACTTATGCCCAGTTTAAGGACCTGTTTTTGAAGAAGTTCTACCCTTTGAGTAGAACTAACATGATGAGGACGCGCATTACGAGTTTTTCCCAATTACCCAATGAAGCCTTCTGTGATGCTTGGGAAAGATTCAAGGACATCCTGCAAAAGTGCCCTTGTCATAGATTAGATGAAAACATCTTGGTCCAATCCTTCTTCACTGGTCTCAACCCTGAGATGCAGGGTTTAGTGAGCGCTGCCTGTGGAGGCAGCTATACATCACGAGGAGCGGATACCGTCTGGAGGGTATTCGAACAGATGGCTGAAACTAGCCGCTCACAGATGGCCAGCAGGGCCTATACACCATCCCCCAGTTCACTCTCATTTGGAGGGGGAAAATCAGCTGTAGTCGATCTCTCTCAGGACGTGATCCCTAGCATGGGACTTCTGGCTGACAAGCTTACGGTAGTTGAGAAGATCGACAGGAGGATTGATGAGTTAGACCGGAGCGTCTCCAAACTTCCAAAACAGATGGAGGAGTTGACTGAGAAGGTATCCAAGATACGGATACCCGCCGTGACTGCACCCGCTGCTCCCATTTACCGAGTTCACCATGTTCAGGAGCAGTTGGTGTCAGGGAAACCCCAGCCGTGGGAGCAGGACCAATCCTACACCCACTCTTTCCAGCAGCCACCTCCATTAGCAGAGACAGTCCAGGAGGAGCCTCCACCAGTTTGGGAGGTGAATGGGATATGGTATACTCAGGACCCTGCCAGGCAGGGAAGTACGGGAGACCGACAGACCTATCAGCGTCCCCCAACCTTTCACAATACCGCATTCACCTCCGCACCACCTCCGTCACAGCAGAGCCCTGGATTCCATCCACCCCAGCAGCAGAGGCAGCAGTACCAGTAGTATGGCCGACAGGGCCATTACGAGACGGGCCAGCAGGGCCCGCAACCCCAGCAGCAGCAGCAGAGGCAGTACACTGGCCAGCAGGGCCAGTCTTCCCGTTCTTCTTCCCAGTCTTATCCACTTCCTTCATCGTCTAGTCCCGTGGATATTCAGCAGCAGATACTCGACGAGCTACGTTCCTACAGGAATGAGGTTCAGGATTTACGGGTGGATGTCAACTGCCTGTCTAGATGGTGAGACGAGCAGACTGCACCCTCTACCTCGATCCCAGCCCAAGTTCAGGCTAACCCCAATAGCCTGAACCGTTCTAGTTCTCAACAGCACTTTGGTCAGGTATACTATTCAGCATCTCCTAAATCTGAACATGAGATTCTTTCGTGTGACGAGGCTAACCACATGTCACTCAGGAGCGGAAGGACCGTGGTCGTACCTGACCGGGCGAGGGACACGAGGAGGGGCATCTCTGGAGCTCTACCTGAGGAGTCTTTAGAGGACGAGGAGGAGAGGCATCATATCTCAGAGCCCCATCAGCATCATTCGAGGATTTCTACTCAGGGAGCCGAGAGGAGGAGGAGAGCACGTACGCAGCATCGTCAGCATGGATATTCTTCTGAGTCTACGGAGGACCTTGCATCTCCGGTTGTGGCGGATACCACTCCAGCTTCTATTCCACAACCTGTAGTAGATAGTTTTGATTTCGAGTCCATGTTGCATCAAAAAGATTCTTTTATGAAGAACTCTGTTTCCGTTAATGCAAAGAATGATCTTCCAGTTCATGATTCAGATTCTTCATCCTCTGTTTCCTTAGCTTCAATCCCTTTCCCCCGTGCTCTTACGGCAGGAAAGCGCATCAAAAAGATTCAGAAAGATGACCCCGATATGGCACGGTTTTGTAAAGAAAATATCACAGTTAAGGTGCCATTTGATGAATATGTGGCTAACCATCCTGCCTTCCAAAAATACCTTAAGGTGAGATGCACACCTAGAAGGGTTAGCAGGAAGAAAGATAACCGAAATATAAAGACACATGTCTTATCAGTAGCCACAACCTATTGTCTCAAGAATCAGACTTTGCCAAAGAAAAAGAGAGACATGGGTGCTCACTATGTGGAGAGTCGTATTGACGACATTGCGTTTGCACGCACACTCTTAGATAATGGTTCTTCGATCAACTTACTTCCCTTAGCATTATATCAGAAATTGGAGTTGGGACCACTTCGCAAATCTAGAGCTTTACTCCAATTCGCAGATCGTTCAATGAAGAGACCTAAGGGAGAAGTGAAGAACGTCGTTATCTCGATTGAGGGGCAGAACTATCAGGTGGACTTCACAGTCTTGGACATGGAGACCCCCAATCATTGGAGAGAATCTCAGATCATTCTCGGGCGACCCTTCCTTAGGACCGCAGGCGCAGCTTTCGATTATGGTACGGGAATGATGAAGTTCCGTTCTCCAGGCGGAGAGGTGAACCTAGAGATGAAGCAAACCAAGTGTCAGCGACCTGATTCAGAGAGTAGTACAGAGTACTCATCTTCAGAGGCAGATTGCAGTATGATTAGCACAGTTGGGATTTGGGGACAGATTCCTTCAGGACAGAGCGAGACCCTTTCATCTGGAGAGGATATAGTGCATGATGCAGTTTGCCAGGTGTTGTCTGATCTTGCTAGAGATGCATCAACCTATTCTCATGATGACTTAGAGATCCATCCAGATCTGTCAGTTCCATCCTCTTCGGAACAATCATGGGACATAGATGACGAGTCGGACGTGGCTTTTGCCGATTGTTTTGATACTTTTGACGATCCGACTCCCGATTCTTCTGATTTGGTGGCGAGTACTACTCAGCTTAGCCTACCTTCATGCAGCACGGAACCAGATTCAGATTCAGTTCAGCCAGATCTGCTTGATGATACCACATTGCCAGAACTGAAATCACTACCTCCTACACTTAAGTATGCCTTTCTTGCGGGACCCAAAGAGAGATATCCTGTCATCATTAGCTCAGACTTGACTTTAGAACAGGAGTCTAGGTTGTTAGAAGTCTTAGAGAGGAACCGCAAAGCAATAGGCTGGACAGTGTCAGATCTCGTGGGCATCAACCCCGCTCTCTGCTCGCACCATATTTTTACTGAGGATAACGTGAGACCTTCCCGTGAGTTTCAGAGGAGACTTAACCCCAATCTACGGGAAGTGGTGAAGAATGAAATTGAGAAATGGTGCAAGGCAGGGTTCATATACCCTATTTCTGACTCCAAGTGGGTGGCCCCACTTCATGTTGTCCCGAAGAAGTCGGGAATTCAGATGGTCACCAACGAGGAGGGTGTAGAGATCGCGACACGAGTACCTACGTCGTGGCGTGTCTGTGTTGACTACAGGCGCCTGAATGCTGCGACCAAGAAAGATCACTTTCCCTTGCCTTTTATTGATCAGATCTTGGAGAGACTCGCAGGGAAAGAGTTCTTCTGTTTTCTTGACGGGTACTCAGGCTACAACCAGGTGGCCATAGCCCCTGAGGACCAGGAAAAGACCACATTCACATGTCCATTCGGCACTTATGCTTTCAGGCGCATGCCATTCGGGCTCTGCAATGCCCCGGGCACATTTCAGCGGTGCATGATAGCCATATTTGCCGAGATGGTGGGAGATTTCCTGGAAGTGTTCATGGATGACTTCTCGGTTCATGGTGATTCTTTTGATACATGTTTAGCGCACTTGGACCGAGTCCTCACGAGGTGTAGAGAGGTGAATCTGGTACTCTCCTGGGAGAAGAGTCACTTTATGGTGACGGAGGGTATCGTGTTGGGGCATGTCATCTCCAAAAGGGGAATGGAGGTTGACCCTGCCAAGGTGGAGGTGATCAAGAAACTCGATCCACCTACCAACGTAAAGTCAGTGCGGTCATTCTTAGGGCATGTTGGATTCTATAGGAGATTCATTCAGGATTTTTCAAAGATCGCCTGCCCACTGACTGAGCTCTTAGGAAAAGACATAGAGTTCGTTGTAGATCACAGGTGTCTGGAGGCCTTTGAGCTCTTGAAAAGGAAGATTTGTACCTCGCCTATTCTACAAGCTCCTGACTGGTCTCTCCCCTTTGAGATCATGACTGACGCTTCAGATTTCGCTATAGGAGCTGTGTTAGGACAACGGCGAGAGGGGATTCCATTTGCGATTCACTATGCGAGCAAAGTTTTAGATCCTACACAGAAAAATTATACAGTGACTGAAAAGGAAATGCTCGCGGTAGTATGGGCCCTCGAGAAGTTCAGATCATATATTTTGGGCTCTAAGGTGACAATTTATACTGATCACACAGCCATTCGATACTTAATGGAAAAGAAGGATGCGAAGGCGC
Source organism: Ottelia alismoides (assembly GCA_037367405.1). Classification (NCBI taxonomy): domain Eukaryota; kingdom Viridiplantae; phylum Streptophyta; class Magnoliopsida; order Alismatales; family Hydrocharitaceae; genus Ottelia; species Ottelia alismoides. Next base: position 418,850 of record JAZKJV010009685.1, on the reverse strand, counting down.
GTCTTCTTAGGTGGATTCTACTCCTCCAGGAATTTGATTTGGAGATTAAAGATAAACCTGGAGTGAAGAATGTTGTGGCTGATCACCTTTCTCGGATTGAACTTAAGGATTCTCCTGATCATGAGCGGATTAGAGAGACCTTCCCAGATGAGTCAATTTGTGCTATTGACTCCCTCCCGTGGTATGCCAACATGGTGAACTATCTTGTCTCCAAGCAGGTTCCCCATGGTTGGACTAGGAGCAGCATTGATCGACTGAAGTCGGATTCGAGGAGATACCACTGGGACGATCCTTTCCTTTTCTTCGAAGGACCGGATTGTGTTTGGAGAAGGTGTATTCCTCAGGAGGAATACCATAGTGTCCTCACATATTGTCATTCACTTGAGGCTGGAGGACACCATTCGGGAAAGAGAACCGCTCACAAAGTACTTCAATGTGGATTGTATTGGCCGACCTTGTTTAGAGATGCCATTGATTTTGTACGGTCGTGCCCGATTTGTCAAAGGATGGGAGGGACAGTTGGACAGAGAGATGAGATGCCCATGCAACCGATGATTATTTGTGATGTTTTTGATGCATGGGGCATAGATTTTATGGGTCCCTTTCCCAACAGCCAAGGACATGAGTACATTTTGTTGGCGGTTGATTATTTATCTAGGTGGGTGGAGGCTATCCCAACCCGAACCGCAGACAGCAAAACTGTTTGTAAGTTTGTGAGAGATCATATTATTGCTAGGTTCGGGGTGCCAAAAGTTTTGATATCTGATGGGGGTAGTCACTTTGTGAACCGAGATATGAGATCTTTAGCTAAGGACTATGGATTTGATCATAGAGTTACTAGTCCTTACCACCCACAGTCCAATGGCATGGCAGAGGTTTCGAACAGAGAGGTGAAGAGTATTTTGCAGAAATTGGTTCGTCCCGATAGGAAGAACTGGTCTCAGCTCTTGGACCAAGTTCTGTGGGCCTATAGGACAGCCTACAAGACACCATTGGGTACTTCACCATTTAGAATGATCTATGGCAAGCCATGCCATTTGCCCGCAGAATTGATTCATAAATCCGAATGGGCAATTAAGAAGATTAATTGGAGTTGTCACCTAGGGAAGCTTTGCCGAGATTTGAACTTGAACGAGCTCGTGGAAATCCGAAACAGGGCATATGACAACAGTTTGATTTATAAGGACAAAGTAAAGAGATGGCATGATCAGCACATTAGGTGCAAAGACTTTGTCCCTGGACAAAAGGTATGGTTGTTCAATGCCAGGTTGAAGATGTTCCATGGGAAGCTCAAATCTAAATGGACGGGTCCCTTTGTGGTTAAGAAAGTGCACGAGAATGGAAGTGTAGAGATAGCTGATCTCACAGATGGTGCACAATCTCATGTGGTGAATGGACAACTGTTGAAGCATTTTGTTGATTCCAAAGAGCAGTTAGTCCAAGTCGAGGTCATCAACTTCATACAGAGTGAGCACATAGCAGATACATCTTATTACTCTTCATGAAGATGCAGCATCAAGATTCAACATCTTAGAAGATTCCATCACTCTTGTACATATTCTCCCTTCTTTGTATATTCTCGAGATCACGTCGGTTCTCACACTTACTCTTGTCCTATACTTAGGCTGACCAAAGCCTAAGTATAGGGGGGACCGATGCCCGCCATATGTATTTACTCATCATTTCTCCTCTTGATCTCGTCCGCCCCATTTTTGCTCTTCTTCTACACTTAGGCTGTCTAGAGCCTAAGTATAGGGGGGGGCGGATCGACTTCTATACTTTTTTATTATTTTAGCTTTCCTACGCTTAGTACGAGCTATGTCTTTTTGTCACCTAGTGCCATGAGGACATAGCACAAGCTAAGTATAGGGGGGCGTGTATATATTACATATATACTTTACCCATACCTCGTACTTTCACGTGTTTTTTTATATATATTATACAATAATTATGGGGTGGGTAAAAAAAAACAAAACAAAAGTAAAAAAAAAACTTTTTCCTAAAAAAAACTCTTTTTCTTTATTTGCTTAAAAAAAACCTTTTCAAAAAAAAATCCTTTTGCTAAAAAAAACTTTTTCAAAAAAAGTCTTTTCTTATTCACCTATCTTTTTCAAAAAAAAACCACAAAAAAAAACAACAACAACAACAACAACAAAAACAAAAAAAACATTCATAAAAAAATAAAAAAAAACTAAAAAAAAACTAACTAATAAGTTGGTTTAATCCCTGACACAATTCACTTTCACACAAGATTAGTGATGTTCAAGAACACTTGGTTTATGAGGTCTTGAGATTTTGAGTTAACCAGCCTTAGTCATTAGAGTCCTTGACTTAATTATTCACATTTCCCTAGTTTGAAAGATGTGTGTGCTATATTGCATGCTTAGTCTCTACCTTAAGAATATGATCAGCACCTCACATACACGACTGCAGTTATGATGAGATGAGTTGAAATTTCACTTGAGGAACTGGGATGAGGGATTTGAGTTTGGACTTGATTTAATGATGCTCGAGGATGGGATAAAATCAATGAAGGCTTCATGAAACCTGAGTGTCAGCATCTTTAGCCAGTATGAGAACATGGTTCTTGTACTATCTCTTGATATTTACCTATGTGCCAGGGTGTGATAAAATAAAAAAAATGTTGATCAGTGTACGCCAACTCTTGGTAAAAGCAGTGGAGCTAGCCAAAAATACTACAAAGCAATGAAATGTCAAAGAAAAGCTCTCATTCCACAAAGTCAATTATCAAAAGAGCTTCCACCAAAGGCGAGCGCTCCCAACCATTTCAAAGTGTCCACTTGGACCACCGCTATATAGGACCAGGAGTCGGGCTTGCACCAAAAAAGGGCTCTGCATCGTAAATGCTACAAGTCTGGGTGTAGAAGGTACGATAGGTACTCAAAAAAGGCACACCCCGGTGTACTCCCAGGAAAACAAGTGCAGACGGCTCCAACTTCTCTTGACGGACGCACTGATCAACACCAAAAAAAATGTGTTGCGTAATAAGGCACTTGAGAGGATCCTTGTTCCAATGAGAGGGAGAGAAGAAATGACACAATCCTATGCCCTCCATCAACTGGCCTTCCATCTACACTTTTAAGTCTGATAACTAAAGAGACGGTGGATTGGATGCAAGAAATGATTTATTCCCTAGTGTTGAGGATTGGGTCCATAGGAGAGTCTCTTGGACTGGAACCTTGGGTGACGTTGTGACTCTACTCTTGTAACTGCAGTCAACACTTAAAGTCATATCCCTTATATATACGTATACAAAGAGAGTCTGATGATTAGGGAAATTGGGTACCTTTTGACTAGAGCTTGGTTCAGCTTAGAATTTTAGGATCTCTAAAACCGAGAGTTCTTGAACGGATCAAGTCTTGTATTCACATGCACAGTCAAGGGTTAACCCAACTTATTCATTCTTTATTTGCTCGAGGACTAGCAAAGTTTAAGTATAGGGGGGTGATGAATCCACGATTCATCATCTTAATATCTTGATCTTAGCAAAATCCCCAAGTAAAATCCCTAATAAATGTTCATAAAATCCATAAATTAACAAAATGACTCTTGTAAATAAAACACACTAATTATTGTATATTAGATTGTACAAAATAAATTACACATAAAAAGCCGCAAAAATAAAGGAGTTTTATACCTGTAAATAGCTCAAAACTTCATGTATTTTTAATAATTTCATTTCAACTCCTTTTTGGCTAATTCTTTCTCTAACCTGTCCATAAAAATGTATATAAAATACAAAAATACAAAACCAATTATATCTCAAATAAATGCTCCTAGATCCCAATGGGAAAAAGCCGTAAAGACCAACTTCCAAGCTAAATTCCCGCTCCGTATGAACTCCAAATTCACCAAACTCACTTTTAAAGTTCAAGTTAGAAAATTATCTATCCAACGGAAGTGGTTTCATTAAAATCGGAGCTCATTTGCAAAAGTTGGGTTTTGGGACCTAGATGTACATTGTATACCATGTATATATTCATTCTTTCTTTAATTTTTATTTTATCTTTCTTAATTACTAAAAATACAAAAAAATCATACTTGTGTTGTATTTTAATTGTAGTATTTTATTGTATTTTTCCGTTGTAAATATCTCTTATTAAAAAGAAAAAAAATTACATATTAGAAAAGTAAAAAAATGTGTACATGGTGTTTTGTATTCACTTGTAAATTCACCATTATTTTTTCCTTCTTTATTTTGTTGTAATTAAAGTAGCCTACTTTATTTCATTTTATTTATTTAATTATTTTACATTCTCTACAATAACCACCATTCAACTCTCTTCCACCACCAACTTCCCATTCAACTCCACCATTTCTTAAACCTCCCATTCAACTCCATTAATAATACAACTTCCCATTCAACTCCACCCACATAATAACTTCTCATTTCATCATCTATATATACATTCCATCCTCCTCAATTTGCCCTTGATCCATCTTTATGTGAGGAGAGCCTAGTTCCCTGAGTTGAATCGGTGACAGCGACGCAACCGCGGTCGAGCGACGACGGCCCTCTCTCCGGTGTGATCCGTTGGCTTTTTGGCCAACATCGCAGCCGCAACCGCGCGCTGCTCGAGCTCATCGCTCGCCGGTGATTCGAGCGAAGACCGTGCTCACGAGAGCACTCCATAGGCGACCATCTCCATCGTAGCGGTGGGGGAGGAGCTCCCACCGCCGCCGCCCGCCATCACCATCAAGCCGGCCGCCGCCGGCCGCCAGGACCCTCAATACCACCGCGGACACGCGCGGCGCCGCCGCCGTCGCGTGCCGCCCTCTGCGACCATTCGCAGCCCCCTGCCGACCGCCACCCCCAGCGCCGTCGCCGCCCGACCAGCTGCCACCTTCCAACCGCCGCGGCCTCCGCTCGCCGCCGCGGCCTCGCAGCGCCGGCCGCCCAGCAGCCCCGTGCCGCCCTCCGCGCGCGGCGCGCCACCGCCGGCGCCGCCCGACCTCCTCCAGGTGTTGGGTTCTCCCCCATCGTTCCAAGGAAGAAGAAGGTCCTTTCCCTTTCTCATTTTTTTTTATTTTGTAAAAATTGCAATTTTTATTTCTCATGTTTATGTAATTACAAAAACGTCCTGTACATATTTGTCTTGTTCAATTTCAGTTTCTTTATTTGCACAAACACCCCTGTGTTCTCTTGTTAATTTGGACATCTATCTTGCATATTTATATTCAAGGAAAAATACCACTGTGAAGAGCAACTAATTGTCTACAATTTGAGTATTTATTTGTATTTTTATGTTATATGGGTAATTAATTAAAAATGATTAACTGAAACTTTGCATATTTTACCCATTCCGTGCTCCTAAATTAATATCTCACACATAGTTGCTCCAAAAATTCCATAAAAATTATATATGATGCCTTGATATGTGATGTAATTACTGTCCAAATTTTACATCTATTGGAGTTGTCTTGTGCCTTAAATAAATTGTAGAGTGAATTTAGTAATCGATTTTTATTTAAATCCACAAATATTTTTTTGAGAAATTTCACCTCTACTGGATTGCTCATGAAAATATCTTTTTGGGATAATTCGCACTCGGATTAATTTTATAATGTGGATTTATTAGAAATTATTTACTCGCTGTCACTCTGATTTCACTAAAAAATTCACAAAAAAATTCATTTTTTGTCAGAAAATTCCAAAAAAATTACTGTAGCTTTCTTGCATCATGTTTTACTTCCAGTAATTTTTTCATAATTTTTGCTTTCTGTTTGTGTGATTAATTGCGAAAAAACCCATAAAAAGTGTGCATTTTTAGTTATTGCATTTTAACCCCTAAAATTCCAAAAAAATGTGTTTTGTGTTCCCCACTGGATTAGTATTCTAGGAAAAATATAATTTGGCTGAATTGAACTGATTTGACATTATACTTAATTTGGCTAAGTTGTATGCTTCCTTAGTATATTAGTTCACTTGCATTGTGCATTTTGGCGTCCTATTTGCATTAAAAAATCTAAAAAAAATACCGTTTGGATATCTAGATCTTAAATTTGTAAATTAACCCCGAAGTTGTTCCTTTGCCTCCCTGAGTTCGACCCCGGACTTGCCCGGGATATAAATTAAGCCGAGACACTCTTCACGGAGATCTTCTCTCGGTTCTGACCGAATCGCTAAGTACACGTGCTACAACGTGACCAAATTAAACAACGTATCTAGCGACTCGTCATAACAGTAACTAAGTTGTTGTAGCTAAAGTTCAGCAAGATGTAGATAAGAAAAATTCATGCATATTATGTTGTTGTCATATTTGTCTTGAGTGGTAGGCTAGTGTGCATTGTTTAGACTGTCATATTTGTTCTTAACTTGCTTCATTTTTTCTTTCTTGCTATACTTTTTTAAGCTCTTAAAATATTAAGCTGCTAAATATATGAATATAAATAAGAGTGTATATTATAAAAAATGATTTATATATTTAAAATATTTTAAAAATTCCAAACCGATTAGTGCCCGACTAAATCTGATTACTCTCCTGATTGGCGATTAATCCTTAGTCAGTAACCCTGCCAACCGAGTACCGACTGTCGACTTCTATAACCTTGCATGCAAGCCCCCCCTCCTGCCCCCGACCTACGCCCAACTCCGACCTGCAACCCCCTACTACCAACCTCGTCCTGCAAGCTTATGCCCCCTAAATCTCCTCCTCCACCCAATAGTCAAGCACTTTTGCTTTTCTTTTTTAATTTTGGTTAATCCTAGTCGTTAGATCCCAGATTGGTTAGATTAACTCACTCGTTTGGCTTAGTTAATGAACTAAACTAATAGAAGGTTATGGGTGTAAAACGGAGAACTATTCAGGGTCCTGAGTGTAATTCGTGATTATAGAGGGTTTATAGGGTAATTATGAAATTACTCAGGGTTATGGGTGCAAATATCCCTTTGTTTTATGCTATTCATTCATTGCTCATGCTATTTGTTATATTTATGTTGTTTATTAGTATGAATGTTAATTTTTTTAATATGGTAGTATTCTTGTTAAGTTTTTATGAATGTATTATATTATTGGCATTATTTAAATCCCAAATAAGAATGTATATATATATAAATTGATTTATATATTTTAAATAATTTAAAAAATTCAAACCAATTAAAGACTGACTAAATCCGATTAGTCGCCTAACTTTCGATTACTCCTTAGTCAATGACTCCATCGACTGAGTACCGACCATCGATTTCTGCAACCTTGGATCTTTGTTGTGAATGATTTTCATCATTGATGCGACTTCGTTGGCACTGAGATTGCTTGAAATTCTAAGATTATAATTTTTTCTCAGAGAAATTATATACTTGAGATTCTCTGAGATGCTTGCATGATGGGATCCAAACTATCATCTATTCTTTTTGAATCTCATGGGAAGCAGAGGCCTTGGTGATATACCCTTTGAGGATACACATGAGGATGCATGAGTATTACCAGCCTGTCAAACATATATAGAAGCTTTGCTATATTCATTGGCATGATGTTTGCTTTATTCTCAAGTACTTAAAAGGATCTATGCAAAAGGCTTCCGCAATGCCTTAAAACACAATCTCACTCCAACATCTAGTATTTGCATAGTGTGATATTGGATTGTTAGAGAGGGGAATTACTACTTTATAGTTTATATCTTGGGCTTAAGCATTTTGGGCGATGATCAACGAGTCCAGTTGGTGCAAGCCCAACCAGTTGTGTTCGTGGATCGGGTATAGACTCGTGAAATTACACATATTATCAGAGCATGTTCTCTCTAATAGTGGATAGGACTAAGTAAAAGTGGAACCACTCTTACTAAAAAGATAGGAGGAAAATGCTACCCAGAAGGTGCTACCATCACTATTGCAGAAGTACGTCATGGACCATATCGCAACAAAAGGATGCTGCAAATGTAAGGGGGGAGATTGAAACACTCCAAACATAGTCCCACATCTGGTTTTTAGAAAGTATGAGTGGATTGTAAGAGGATGATTACTACTTAATAAATTGGGCTTAAAAATATTGGGGCGATAGTAGTTAGGCCCAAGTAAATAAGTTGTAAGGGCAAGTATTAATCCATAGCAACTTGGGACATTAAAGCTTCACTTCAAGAATAACAAACAATTGGATCTCTCGGCATGTTCTTATGTGAACCCTCATAAAATTGATGAAACTCAAACAAAATCCGACAAACGCAAGGGAAACTCCTATTCGTAACAAGAGAAAAGAAAAGTCTTGGCCGAATGTCCCTAGTTGCCTGGGAACTAGGATAAATAGAAGTCCTATCCCGGTCCTTTTTTTGACCGACTCTCTTTATGGAGATTGGATAGTAGAGTTTAATTCTCTCGCTGATCGAATTTCAGTTGCTAGGTGTATGAAGGAAAATGGAACGGTCAATTTCTTTTTCACATATATTCCTTTCATGATGGGAATCTTTGTCGAGGATATGTGACTTGTTATAGGCTTTGCCACCTTCTTAAATACAAGTTTGACTGCTTGGCACAACAAGATGCAATATGTGGTTGCTTGCCCTTGTGCGGAGGTTCAATAACTCATACTACATGAGGGAGGTGTCATGGATTGTCTTTGCTGATGTATATTTGCATACCAATGTTCTAGCTTTATGTACCGTGAAACATGTCTGCTATCTGTGGGTGGCGACATGTGATGATATGCCGGTGATATATCGGTGGTGATATTGGAAGGAGGGTTATGTCACCCATATATCTGCAAAATTATCGGCGATATATGAAATAATGAAATTCCTCGTGTCTTTTACTATATTTTGTTTTATCAAACCTGGTGGCTGCTGCATGTAGACTTCTTCCTGCAGATCTCCATACAAGAATGCGTTCTTGACATCAAGTTGAGATATGGACCAGTCACGTACCACAACAACCGATAGAAGAATGAGAAGAGTAGAGTGTCGAGCCACTGAAGAGGATGTATCCAAATAGTCCACACCATAGGTTTGTGTGAAACCTCTCGCAACAAGTCGTGCCTTGTACAAATCAAGACTGCCATCTGCATGGTATTTAACTGTGAACACCTATTTGTAGCTAACAATAGATGCGTCAGATGGAGCGGTAACCAGGCTCCATGTACTACGGGACTGTAAAGCATGCATTTCTTCTTCCATAGCCAATATCCAGCAGTCAATCTTCATAGCCTCTTGATAAGTCCTTAGTATATCCACGGAAGACAAAGCTGCAGCAAACCTTTGAAAGTCGCATGTGAGACGGTGAAAGGAAATCTGGGAAGCAAATGGATAAGAAGCGCAAGTCCGTTTCTGCTTCTAAATAGCAATAGGGACATCAAGGTCATCATCCACTGTACTCGATGATGCATCCTCCCCCTACAACGAAGAATCCTGCACATGCACATTATCCGACCCATCATTAGTAATAGCATCTGAACATACCTGAGGCGTGATGGATGCCTGACGTGTAGTCTGAGCAGAACCTGACCGACGTGTATAGAATTTAGGTAACGGTGGGATAGGTGGTTGTCGAAGTGGTGGCGGTGGTGGTGGTGGTGGCGTGACAACTGGAACTGGATTGGACTCAGGTGGACTCAGACTAGGAGGAGGAACATAGACATCATCATTAGATGTGGAAGAGACCAACCCGTGGAGGGGCCTCCGGGGGGGAGGGAGGGGAGGCTCGCGGTGGGGCCTCTAGGGGCCTCTAGGGGGGAGGTAGGGGGGGAGGCCCGCGGTGGGGACCTCTAAGGGGAGGTAGGGGGAGGCCCGCGGTGGGGCCTCTAGGGGGGAGGTAGGGGGGAGGCCCGCAGTGGGGCCTCTAGGGGGGAGGAAGGGGGGAGGCCTGCGGTGGGGCCTCTAGGGGGAGGGAGTGGGTGAGGCCCGCGGTGGGGCCTCTAGGGGGAGAGAGGGGGGTGAGGTCCGCGGTGGGGCCTCTAGGGGGAGGGAGGGGGGGAGGTTCGCGGTGGGGCCTCTTGGGGAGGGAGGGGGGAGGCCCACGGTGGGGCCTCTAGGGGGAGGGAGGGGGGTGAGGCCTGCGGCGGGACCTCTAGGGGGAGGGAGGTGGGTAAGGCCCGCGGTGGGGCCTCTAGGGGGGGAGGGAGGGGGTGATGCCCGCGGTGGGGCCTCCGGGGGGAGAGAGGCCCGTGGTGGGGCCTCTAGGGGAGGGGGAGAGGCCCGCGGTGGGGCCTCCAGGGGGAGGGGGGGAGGAGGTCGGAAGCCGCGGTAGGGCTTACGGGGGAGGGGGGTGAGGCCCGCGGTGGGGCCTCTAGAGGGGGAGGGAGGGGGTGAGGCCCGCGGTGGGGCCTCTTGAGGGAGGGGAGGGGATGGGGTGAGGCCCGCAGTGGGGCCTCCAGGGGGCGGGAGGGGGGAGGCCCGCGATGGGGCCTCTAGGGGGAGGGAGGGGTGAGGCCCACGTGGGGACTCTAGGGGGAGGGAGGAGGGGGCCTTTAAGGGGATGGAGGGGGGAGGGGGATGCCCGCAGTGGGGCCTCCGCGGGGTGGGAGGCCCGCGGTAGGGCCTTTAGGGGAGGGGGGAGGCCCGCAATGGGGCCTCTGGGGGGTGCCAGCAGGCTTGTGGTGGGGCCTCCGGGGGGTGGCAGGGGGGAGGCCTGCGGTGGGGAGGGAGGTGGGGTGAGGCCCGCGGTGGGGCCTCAAGAAGGGGAGGGAGGGGTGGTGAGGCCCGCGATGGGGACTCTAGGGGGAGGGAGGGGTGAGGCACGCGGTGGGGCCTCTAGGGGGAGGGAGGGGGTGAGGCCCGCGGTGGGGCCTCAATGGGGGAGGGAGGGGGGCCTCTAGGGGGAGGGAGGGGGGAGGGAGGCTTGTGGTGGGGCCTCCGGGGGGTGGCAGGCCCGCGGTGGGGCCTCTGGGGGGTGGCAGGCCCGCAGTGGGGCCTTCGGGGGGTGGTGGGCTCGGTAGGGCCTCCGGGGGGTGGGGGAGGCCCGCGGTGGGGCCTTTAGGGGGTGGGGGTGTGAGGCACGCGGTGGGGCCTCCGGGGGGAGGGAGGGGGGAGGCTCGCTGTGGGGCCTCTAGGGGGAGGGAGGGGGAGGGGTGAGGACGTGGTGGGGCCTCTAGGGGGGAGGGATGGGGGTGAGGCCCGCGGTGGGGCCTCTAGGGGGGAGGGAGGGGGGTGAGGCCCCGCGGTGGGGCCTCTAGAGGGGGAGGGGGTGGGGTGAGGCCCGCGGTGGGGCCTCTAGGGGGAGGGGGGAGGGCCGCGATGGGGGCCTCTAGGGGGAGGGAGGGGGGTGAGGCCCGCGATGGGGCCTCCGGGGGGATGGGGAGGGGGTAAGGCCCGCGTGGGGCCTCTAGGGGGGATGGAGGGGGGGTAAGGCCCGTGATCGGGCCTCCAGGGGGAGGGAGGGGGGTAAGGCCCACGATGGGGCCTCTAGGGGGGAGGGGGGCTCGCGGTGGGGCCTCTAGAGGGGAGGGAGGGGAGGTGAGGCCCACGGTGGGGCCTCTGGGGGGAGGGAGGGAGGGTGAGGCCCGCGGTGGGGCCTCTAGGGGGAAGGGAGGGGGGTGAGGCCCGCGGTGGGGCCTCTAGGGGGAGGGAGGGGGTTAGGCCCGGGTGGGGCCTCTAGGGGGGAGGGAGGAGGAGGGGCCTCTAGGGGGGAGGGAGGGGGGAGGGGCATGCCCGCGGTGGGGCCTCCCGGGGGGTGGGAGGCCCATGGTGGGGCCTCTAGGGGAGGGGGGAGGCCGTGGTGGGGCCTCCGGGCTGTAGCAGGCTCGCGGTGGGGCCTCCGAGGGGTGGTCGGGGGAGGCCCACGGTGGGGAGGGAGGTGGGGTGAGGCCCGCGGTGGGGCCCTTAAGAGGAGGAGGGAGGGGGTGGTGAGGCTCAAGGTGGGGCCTCTAGGGGGGAGGGAGGGGGTGAGGCCCGCGGTGGGGCCTCTAGGGTGGAGGGAGGGGGAGGGAGGCCCGTGGTGAGGAGGGAGGTGGGGTGAGGCCCGCGGTGGGGCCTCAAGAGGGGGAGGGAGGGGGTGGTGAGGCCCGCAGTTGGGCCTCTAGGGGAGGGAGGGGGTGAGGTACGTGGTGGGACCTCTAGGGGGAGGGAGGGGGGTGAGGCCTGCGGTGGGGCCTCTAGGTGGAGGGAGGGGGTGAGGTCCGCGGTGGAGCCTCTAGGGGGGAGGGAGGCCCGTGGTGGGGCCTCCGGGGGGTGGCAGGGGGAAGGCCCGCGGTGGGGCCTTGGGGGGGTGGTGGGCGCGATAGGGCCTCCAGGGGGTGGGGGAGGCCCGCGGTGGGGCCTCTAGGGGGGTGGGGGGTGAGGCACGCGGTGGGGCCTCTAGGGGGAGGGAGGGGGGAGGCCCGCGGTGGGCCTCTAGGGGGAGGGAGGGGGTGAGGCCCGCAGTGGGGCCTCTAGGGGGGAGGAAGGGGGTGAGGCCCGCGGTGGGGCCTCTAGGGGTGGAGGGAGGAGGGGGCCTCTAGGGGGAGGGAGGTAGGAGGGGGATGCCCACAGTGGGGCCTCCCGGGGGTGGGAGGCCCGCGGTGGGGCCTCTATGGGAGTGGGGAAGGCCCGCGGTGGGGCCTCTATGGGAGGGGGGGGAGGCCTGCGGTGGGGCCTCCAAGGGGTAGCAGGCTCGCGGTTGGGCCTCCGGGGGGTGGCCGTGGGGAGGCCTGCGGTGGGAGGGAGGTGGGGTGAGGCCCGCGGTGGGGCCTCAAGAGGGGGAGGGAGGGGGGTGAGGCCCGCGGTGGGGCCTCTAGGGGAGGGAGGGGGGTAAGGCCCGCGGTGGGGAATCTGGGGGGAGGGAGGGGGAGGCCTGTGGTGGGGCCTCTAGGGGCAGGGAGGGGTCCTCTAGGGGGAGGGAGGCCCGTGGTGGGGCCTCCGGGGGGTGGCAGGCATGCGGTGGGCCTCCGGGGGGTGGCAGGGGGGAGGCCCGTGGTGGTGCCTCCGGGGGTGGTGGGCGCGGTAGGGCCTCCGAGGGGTGGGGGAGGCCCGCGATGGGGCTCCGGGGGGAGGGAGGGGGAGGAGGGCCCGCGGTGGGGCCTCCGAGGGGGAGGGGGGAGGAGGCCCGTGGTGGAGCCTCTGGGCGGGAGGGAGGGGGAAGCCCGCGGTGGGGAATCCACGGAGAGGGACGGGGGAGGCCCGCGGTGGGTCCTTCTGGGGAGAGGGACGATGGGGGGAGGCCCGCGGTGGGTCCTCTGGGGGAGGGAGGGGGGAGGCCCACGGTGAGGCCTACGAAGGGGAGGGAGGGGAGGGGGAGGCCCGCGGTGGGGCTCCGGGGAGGAGGAGGGGGGAGGGAGGCCCGTGGTGGGGCTCCGGGGGGAGGAGGGGGGAGGGAGGTCTGTGGTGGGGCTCCGGTAGGAGGAGAGGACTCCGAGGCCCGTGGTGGGTCCTCCGGGGGGAGGGGAGGGGGGAGGCCATGGTGGGGGCCTCCGAGGGTGGGGTGGGGAGAGGGGGGAGGCCCGCGGTTGGGCTCCGGGGGGAGGAGGGGGGGAGGGGAGGCCCGCGATGAGGCCTGTGCGAGGAGGGAGGGGGAAGGCCCGCGGCGGGGCCTCTGGGGGGTGGGGAGGGGGAGGCCCACAGTGGGGCCTCCGGGAGGAGGGAGGGGGGAGGCCCGCGGTGGGGCCTCCGAGGGGTGGGGAGGTGGAGGCCCACAGTGGGGCCTCTGGGGGAGGGAGGTAGGGGGAGTCCCGCGGTGGGGCCTCCGGGGGGAGGGGGGAGGCCCGAGGTGGGAGGGAGGGAGGGGGGAGGCCGCGGTGGGGCCTTCAGGGGGAGGCCCGGGGTGGGGCCTCCGGGGGGAGGAAGGGGGGAGGCCCGCGGTAGGGCCTCCAGGGGAGGGGGGAGAGGCCCGCAGTGGGGCCTCCGGGGGAGAGAGGGGTGGGGAGGCCCGCGGTGGGGCTTCAGGGGGGAGGTGGGAGGCTCGCGGTGGGGGCTCCGGGGGGGAGGAGGGGGGAGGGGAGGCCTGCGGTGGGGCCTCCGGGGGGAGGGAGGGGGTGGAGGCCCGTGGTGGGCCTCCGGGGGGTGGGGAGGGGGGTGGCCCGCGGTGGGGCCTCCGAGGGGGAGGGAGGGGGAGGCCTGCGGTGGGGCCTCCGAGGGGGGGGAGGGAGGAGGCCCGCATTGGGGCCTCCGGGGGGAGGGAGGGGGAAGGACCACACTGGGGCTCTGGGGGAGGGAGGGGGAGGACCGCGCTTGGGCTTCGGGGGGAGGGGAGGCTCGCGATGGGGCTCCGGGGGGAGGAGGGGGGAGGGGAGGCCCGCGATGGTGCGTCAGGGGGAGTAGGGGGGAGGGGAGGCCCGTGGTGGGGCCTCCAGGGGGAGGAGGAGGGGGAGGCCCGCAGTGGGGCTCCGGGGGGAGTAAGGGGGGGAAGACCCACGGTGGGGCTCCGGGGGGAGGGGGAGGCCCGCGGTGGGGCCTCCGGGGGGAGGGGGAGACTCCGCGGGGAAGGGGGTGGCCCATAGTGGGGCCTCCGGGGGAGGGGGACTCTGGGGGTAAGGGTTAGGCCCGCGATGGGGCCTCCGGGGAGGGGGGACTCTGGGGGAAGGGGGGAGGCCCGCGGTGGGGCCTCCGGGGGGAGAGGGAGGCTCGCGATGGTGCGCCGGGGGGAGGAGGGGGAGGGGAGGCCCGCGGTGGGGCCTCCGGGAGGAGGAGGGGGGAGGCCCGCGGTGGGGCCTCCGGGAGGAGGAGGGGGGAGGCCCGCGGTGGGGCTCCAGGGGGGAGGAAGGGGGGAAGGCCCGCGGTGGGGCTCCGGGGGGGAGGGGGAGGCCCGCGGTGGGGCCTCCGGGGGGAGGGGGAGACTCCGCGGGGAAAGGGGGTGGCCCATAGTGGTTCCTCCGGGGGGAGGGGGACTCTGGGGGGAAGGGTTAGGCCCGCGGTGGGGTCTCCGGGGGGAGGGGGTACTCCGGGGGGAAGGGGGGGTAGGGGGACTTCGGGAGGAAGGGGGAGGCCCGCGGTGGGGCCTCTGAGGGGGAGGAAAGACTTCGGGGGAAGGGGGAGGCCCGCGGTGGGGCCTCCGGGGGGAGGGGGTGACTCTAGGGGGGAAGGGGGGAGGCCTGCGGTGTGGCCTCCGGGAGGGAGGGTAGGGTGGCCGGTGGGGCCTCCGGGGGGGAGGGAGAGCTTCTACTGAACTTTGAATATGATATAAGCAATGAGACACATATATGAATATAAGAGTGTCCCTTATACATTTGATATGCAAATACGGATTCTGATAAAAATATTGACGGGTATAAGAAATTTGTTAATAACTTGCACCAAAAGACAGATTTACTTGGATTGAAAATGGATATATACGAATATTCGCTTACCATATTCGAAAAATCATTGGATACATATATATCCATATCCGAATATTAATCGAATGCGGATCGGATTCTGATATTCGTTTGTTTGGGGATGAGCACGAATAAAAGTTACGAAACCATATCTCTCTTTTTGCTTCCGATCAAGAACACAGGTCATCTCGGTGCTCTCTACGACACTTAATTTCAAATACCACGATTTTTAATATATGAAATTCATATTGTTTTAAGACAAATCCCTCACACCTGAATACGTAATTATGTTCTGCATTATAAAGCTGGCAATTGATGTAGGTTGATATTACAATTTATAATAAAATTTACAGCATAGAACTGAGAGCATGTTCTTATTGTTTGACTTCAATTAGATGATTAAGAAATGAAAACACAAAGATTAGGTGGTCATCTCATGTAGTAGTATAGATCTTTATATTTGTGCAGTCGATGTTGATCTGAAATTCATGCAACATGTTCCATGACATATATTTTATTAACTCTGTAGGAAAGGTAAATTTAAATATTTAAAAGTTGTAGGTAAATGTATTTTATATATTTTTTAGTCTTTATTTTCGAATGTTTTTTTATCATAGCTAGAGTGCAGTATTTTGGCCTATATATGTCAATATTATTTCACTACAAAAAGGCACATGTTGATCTAAGGGGTTTGTATTCTTACCTGTAATCCTCTCTATAATTTATGGATAGAATCTTAAATTCATGCTTTACATATCCTCCAAATTTTACTTAAATAGGAGCTTATTTGCTATTTTTCTTAATAGTCAAACATTCGGTCAAGATCTAAGCAACTTAATCCTTTTTATAAAAGATCTGAATCGTAAATCATTAAGATAAAATAGTAGATACGCTCAGATGTGAGGCCCTTTAGTGGAGTAACTGATTTGCCAAGAGGCAGTCTTCCATACCATAGGTAAATCAACAGGGGAGGCTGCGAACTCAAGGAGGTGAGCACATTTTGGGTGAAAAAAACAATCCATTATAAGCTTCCACATGTTATTAGTTGTGATCGTTCAAAAACAAACTCACAAAAACACAGTCAGATCATCCACATGTATTTATTTCTTGTTTGTCCATTTCACCAAAAAGGTAATTTTTTTGAAGAAATCTAATCCTATCAAAATTTTGCCAATTTCAGCGAGTCCAATTTATTCTCTGTAGTTACCCGTCAAAAGTCACCTTTCTAAATGTCACACCACTTCATTCCAAAACCTCCGCAAACTTTAAGACCAAAGGGACTAAGAATCAAGTAATATAAATCCAGTTGCTTCATCTTGGTGTACTGGAGAGGCGATCCTTCCTCGCCACCATCAAAGGAGCAAAGAGACCAGAGAAAACGGGAGTTGCAGATGTATCAAACATGGATAATTCAGATAACTATTGTATTAAGATAAAGGGGATGTATATATATTAGTAATTATTTTTTTACAACTTATTAAATGAAAATGTTCTCATTACATAGAAATTGATGGGAGACAGGCAACAAGTTATCGCCAATCCTTTTGGATGGCAAATCCAATCCTTCGAAACACAACATTCATACACCTCGAAACCATAACATTGCTATGCATAATTTTTTGGACCCTCTTGAGGAGCTCCACTGCTTCACTTGCCAAGAACCCAAATGTATCAAAATCAAAGGAGATGAATACATGTTGATTATCAATACATGCCTTCTCATTCTTAGCCACTTTAGTTGAGGCAGCTTTTTGTGCAGCGTATCCCGCAATAAAATCACTCTTTATCGGACCCACCAATGGAGAAACTCAGTCAAACCAACACACACACATGTTTTCCTCCAATCCATCCAAATATTAAAATATCTGCTAGTCTAAGTGTCAATCTCCCCTCTTGTGGATTAGACAGAAAATTCACCAGTGCTTCTTTTTTTGAAGCAAGTCATGCATGTCTGAGTACATCAAAAAGGACATCCCTGACAAAATCATATCTATATTTAAAACCTGGAAGTTCGCGACAATGACATGTTCCCCAAAAGCATGTAAGCAGGATTTGTGGTATACTGGGAAAACCTCATCTGCTGGGAATAGAGGAATCATGAGACGGTATTTGAGAATACTATGGTATTCAATGGGTGACATATGCATTGCAAGCCCCTCAATAGGAATGGCAAGAAGGAAATCTTGAGCATGTTCAACCTGTAAACAACAGAAGATTGCTTTTTGTCTAGCGGTCATTTCAAACTCAACTTCCATTTTTTTTACGATTTTGGTAAAAAAATAACTTGCCAAAACATTCTGAGCTTTAAGGAGATGCTATCCTTACTAACAAAATATGTAATATCTTGAGAGTGCTAGAGCAATTACAGGGTTCTCCCGTGCTCGATATGTTCTCTTTGTCTTCATGGCAAACGCACAAGTCCTTTATGCCTCTGCCTCCCGCTTACGCTCCCTCGGTGTCTTCTCGGACCGCATTGTCACCGTCACCTCCACCAACACATCCAAGCTCGTCATCCTCTTCCTTGTCGTCATTCGTTGCGTATCGTGTGATTGCCCTACCACTCAACCAATCATACACCCTCGACGAATTCGACTTCTACCTCTTTGACTCTGGGCTCCTCCGCACATGCCCGAAAGGGAACCTCGTGGCACAATCCATCATCGCGAGCCACGGTATCATGCATGTTGCTAAGAAAATAGTATATCTCAATAGTAGATCCCTTCGAGATCGAATTTTTGGATCGTAACATCTTCCTCTCCCCCTGATGGTCTAGATGCTAATGAACCATCCAATGTGGCATTATTCTTGCACACGTCCGGAACCACCACCAGAACCAAGGGTGTCCCTCTAATGCAACGGGATTTGATTGCGCCAGTGGATAACATTGGGTCCGTGTATCTTGTGATGGAGTCTGATGGGATGGTGCTCGTGCAACCACTGTTTCATGTGTACGGTCTCATTACAAGGCTACTCTCGTCACTCATGGCGAGTGCCGCAGTGGGGAGAGGATCCTCTGCAGTAAAGCAGAGCCCTGCTGTAAAAGCCACCAGCATCCGAGCCGCTCGATCTTGATGGAGCGGTTCACATGAAATCTGGGCTTTTTTGAGCCCTTACCGTGTGAACTGTTCGATCAAGATTGAGCAGCTCAGATGCGGGTGACTTTTACAACAGACCTCTGCATTACTACAGAGGATCCGCATTGGTCGCAGTGACACTTCTAGCTTTCAAGAGGTTCTTGCAGCTGTAGGATACTTTATCTTCCTCTTTGTCAGAGGGGAGGGTCTTACGACGAAAGGAGGGGAGGTTGGAAGGGAGCCGTAAAGTTGTTCATCAGAGGGAAATGAGGGTTTTGAAGGGGAAGGAAAGAGGGAGATCGAGTGTGGGTGGAGGAGAAGAGGAGAGAGGCGTTGGGAACTAATTTAAATTTAAGGGTAGTTATGTCGATGTACTTGAACTTTCTAACAGTAAACTCATATGTCATTATGGCAAATAGAATTGAGATTCTATCCCCATTACAAATGAAAGATGGGTATTCAGATTGGGACTGAGTCCATATATGAGGATCCAAACTATAAATTACCCTAGATCTAATTAGAAAAAAATTAAGAGAGAATGAAAGATGTATGTGATGTATACTTAAGGGAGAGAGTGAGAGATGTACCCGGTGTATTCTTAAAAACACAAGAGAGGGAAGGTATTGTATGACATGGTTGTGTGTGAGGGACTGGAGTGATAGATGAGAGAGGGACATGCGCATGATTGAAGGAGAATGGAAGGAAAAGACGGCCATAAGAGAATTGGAGGACCCAATATTAGTACATAGGTAGATTACAACAGAGAGAATGTTGATACAGCACATGCAGCGATGTGGGGGATCCATTGGATGGGTCTGGATCGTCTGCTGTAAGTGAATTGCAGCAGACTCTGCTGCAATGAACAGATGAGAGCCACATGTCTTGCAAAAATCCAACGACTGTCCCACTCCCGCCCTCACTCCTCTCCTCACTCGAATCCCTACCCCTCTCATCCCCGACCCTCTCCCCCAACCTCAAGCCCTCTCGCCCCCGCCTCTCGCCACCTCGTCGCCCCTGCCTCTCGTCGCCTTGCCGTCACCCTCTCCCCCGACCTCGAGCCCCCTCTCGTCGCTGACCCTCTCCCCTAACCTCAAGCCCTCTCTCCCCCGCCTCTCGCCACCTCGCCGCCACCCTCTTCCCCGACCCCAAGCCCTCTCGCCGCCAGAACTCCCTCAAAGAATCTGACGGTTGCTGCTCCTCGGACTCC
Source organism: Ottelia alismoides (assembly GCA_037367405.1). Lineage (NCBI taxonomy): Eukaryota > Viridiplantae > Streptophyta > Magnoliopsida > Alismatales > Hydrocharitaceae > Ottelia > Ottelia alismoides. The sequence continues at coordinate 399,402 of JAZKJV010009685.1, read as the reverse complement.
TCTCTCCACTCGAAGCCCCAACCCTCTCACTCGACCCCTCTCTCATTCCTAACCCCAAACCCTCTCGCCTCCAGAGCTCGTCCTTCCCTTGACTCCGCCTCCTCGGCCTCGCCTCTCTCCTTCCTCACACGCCTCTTGCCTCCTCAGCTCGTGCTCCTCAATGTTCCTCCCCCGATGAGATGAGGCCATGACCTACATTCCTCCCTCGTCCCCGCCTCTCACCGCTGCATCCTACGTCTCTCCTCCTTCCCTATACGGCTGTCACCTCCTTGGTCCGCACGAACTCGACGCCTCCTTCCCATGACTACCGCCTCCTCCACCCATCAACCTGGCTAACCCCCCCTCCCCCCCCCCCTCATGAGGTTCATCCTCCTTGGCGTGAATCCACCTCGATGCTGTCAAATACAAACTCTTTGGGATGAGCTTGAAGCTCTGTGACCAACCACTAAACGACATGCCTTCTTCTTCTAGTGAATGCCCACAAGTTCGACTTGTGGAGAGCCTTCAATAATTTTTGAGAGCCTTCATCTTGGTGTCAATTTGGATGTATTTTTGGATGCTCGCCGGGCTGTCACCACTGGCAAGGCTTGAAGTCGAGGGCTTATCGGCGGATAGCTGGACGGGGGGGTCGATGGGTCCTTTTAATAGGAGAGAGAGAGGGAGAAGGGGGCCGGCGGTTGCGCACATTGCCCGGGTCTGTAATCCGCGATATTAAGAAGTTGTTTTTATTTTGTTCTTGAAAATAATTAATGTGTTGTTCGTTGTAGGCGGCGATCGAAAACGGTCAAGAAATAACCACAAATTTTATTCAATTTCAATCAAGTGGTTTTTATGTTTATTTTACTTGGGCAAGTCCCAAGGTCGAACACAAGGAGGCAAAGGAACAACCTATATTAATGTCTATCAAGATTCGTGCACGATTTTCAAGGCAATCTTTTTTTGGAATTTTCAATGCAATAAAGGGATGCAAAATGCACTTTTGGCCTATTTTAGGGACTAAAATATAAATTTCAATCAAATGATGTCCGAAAATATGAAACTTGGCCGCAATGCAAAATATGATGAAATAAATGCATTGTAATTTTTTTGGAGTTTTTGGATGCAATATTAATTTTTTATGAATTTTTAAATGCAAATAGAATGAATTTCAATATTTAATTATAATAAATATTAAACCTACTTATTTTCAAGGACCAAAATTATCTAAGATCTATCATTAGGTAATGGATCTCAGAAAAATCCTAAACCTCAAAAATGTGAGGTCTAATACCTATTAAAAATTAAATAGTTAAATATGCAAAATGATTTTTATAGGGCAAATTATGCATGCAAATGCAAATATTTTTGGGCACAACGTCAAGTAAAATTAACTCTACAATATATTTCTTTTGGAGAATTTTTAAAGCAACGGTTCATCAAATAAAAAATGAAGAGCATAAAATGGGTAAAGTTTGCAAATTTCCACCAAATAATTGATTATTAATGAACCATCAATCATAAAATTATCCACAATATCTCAAAATGTAGAGAATTAAGAAATGAACATCATGCTATTTTCTGAATAATAAATAATGTCTAGAAGAGGTTTGAAAATACAGAGGAACACAGGGGTATTAGTGCAATATAAATAAAAGAAATAACTAAAGAATGCAGACGATGGGCTTGTTTGTAATTACCTATACCTCAGAGGGTATTTCACGTAAAATTCCCAAGGCAACACGTGCGGCGCACGTGCTCCTTGGGTCTTGGACAAATCTGTGATTCAGAGGAAGGTCGGGGGGTATCTTGCAATTTACCTACGCGGTCACGTGCTGGGCACGTGACCCGTGGGGATGAGTACTAAAGGTCGTTCCCCACGCACGTGCGTGGCACATGCTGGGGCCTCGGGCTCCGAGCCCGATCGACGGCGGAGGCGGAGGGGCTGCTAGCACGGCGGAGCGGTCTGCGGGAGGAGGAGAGGCGGAGGTGGTCGTTGGCCGCCCCTGGGCGTTGAAGTCGAGGGCGGAGCTGGAGGTGTTGACGGTGAAGCAGAGCTGAGCGCGGCCGACACACGGTCATGGGTCGTCGGTGGCGTTGATGGCGGAGGAGCTCTAAGCGGAGGCGTAGGAGGCGAAGCTCGAAGGTTGATGGCGATTGAAGTTGCTGACGATGACGGTGTTGCAGAGGTCGGAGTAGGTGATAGCAGTGGAGACCTAAGTGCAATTACCAGTGAACAAGAGGGTGTCTTTGCAAATATTCCAGAGGGGCACGTGCAAGGCACGTGCCATCTGGAGACGGGGACTCGTGCGCAACACGCGAGAGTCCAAACATTGCCCAAACAAATCGGGGCACGTACGCCGGGTACCTCACAAGAAAAATAAGAGAGAGAGGGTCAGAGAGTGACAAAAAATAAAATAAAAGAAATAAATACTGAAAATAAATGCAAGAAATAAAATGGGATTTACAATGAAAAATTCGGTGGTCAGACTACCCGAATGCGGAAAACCAAACAAAAATTTTCAAAACATAAAACTAAGCCGTTTGCCTCCCCGGCAACGGCGCCATCTGACGTGTCCGGAATCGCTGAGTTAAGAAGTTGTTTTTATCTTGTTTGTGCTAAAAGAATAAATATGTCGTTCGTTGTAGGCGGCGATCGGAAACGGTCAAGAAATAACCACAAATATTATTCAATTTTTAATCAAGTGGTTTTATGTTTATTTTACTTGGACAAGTCCCAAGGTCGAATCACAAGGAGGCAAAGGAACAACCTAGAATTATGTCTATCCAAATTCGTGCACGGTTTTTGAGGTGGTCTTTTTTTTTGAATTTTTAATGCAAATAAGGGATGCAAGATGCAATTTCGACCTATTTTAGGGACTAAAATGTAAATTACATTCAAATGATGTCCAAAAAATACAAAACTTGACCGAGATGATTATTATGACAAAAATAAATACATGCACTGTAATTTTTTTGGAATTTTTAGATGTAATATGAATTTTTTATGAATTTTTAAATGTAAACAAAATGATTTTCAATATTTAATTATAATAAATATTAAACCAACTTATTTTCAGGGGATAAAATTACCTAAGATCTATCACTAGTGATGGATCTCAGAAAAATCCTAAACCTCAAAAATGTAAGGTTTAATACCTATTAAAAATTTTACATTGAAATATGCAAAATGATTTTTATAGGTCAAATTATGCATGCAAATGCAAATCTTTTTGGGCACAATGTTAAGCACAATTAACTCTACACTAGGTGATTTTTCGGGGATTTTTAGAGCAATGGTTAATCAACTATGAATTTTAGAGAGCAAATTGGGCAAAATATGCTAATTTCCACCAAATAGTTAATTATTAATCAATCACTGATCACAAAAATACCCACAGTATGGCAAAATGTAGAGAATTAATTAACAAACAAAATGTTATTTTTGGATAAAATTAATGCAGAGAAGAGGTTCAAAAACTAAGGGGAATACAGGGGTATAAATGTAAATATAATAAATAAAATAAATAAAGAAATTTGCAGTGGAGGCCTAAGTGCAATTACCAGTGAACAGGAAGGTGTCTTTGCAAATTATTCCAGAGGGCACGTGCAAGGCACGTGTGCCCTCTGGAGGCGGGGACTCATGCGCAAATAGGGAGATACCAAGGGGTTGTCTGCAAATTGCCCAGAGGGCACGTGCAAGGCACGTGACCCCGAGGGTCTTGCTGACGTGCTGTTGATGTACCCCCGGGACGCACGTGCCTTGCACGTGCGTGGGGGGTCTCGGGCTGGCCCCGGTCCTGGCGGTGTGGCGAGGCGAAGGAGGGCTCCGGTCGTGCTCTCAGGCGTGGCGAGGTGTCGGCCGGTGAGCGAGGTCGAAGGCTGAGTCGCGGGTGGCTGGTGGCATCGAAGAGATGGAGTTGGCGTTGGCGGCCGATGGCGCGAGCAGATGAACGTCGAAGTGCGGTGATAGGCATTGTTGGCTCGGCCAAGGCGGCGAAGGCGGTCGATGGCGCGAATGGAGACGAAGATGGAGGTGGAGCTGTTGTTGGCCGCGACGGTCGTCGTCGAAGAAGAAACGTTGGCGGTGAAGATACATTGATGATGATGGTCGGAGAAGAAGGCGAAGTCGTCGGAGGAGTAGTTGTCGTTGAATCGATGGCGGTCGTCGTGGAAGCTCGACAGGAACTTGGAGCAGGGACAGCAAGGCGATGAGGAGGCACTACTGCAAGAGCCGGTCGTGCTCTCAAGCGTGGCGAGGTGTCGGCCGGCGAGCAGAGGTCAAAGGCTGAGTCGCGGGTGGCTGGTGGCGTGAAGAGGCGGAGTTGGCGTTGGCAGCCGATGGCACGGCGTCGTGGCGGAGCAGATGAACGTCGAAGTGCGGTGATAGGCGTTGTTGGCTCGGCCAAGGCGGCGAAGGCGGTCGATGGCGCGAATGGAGACGAAGATGGAGGTGGAGCTGATGTTGGTCGCGACGGTCGTCGTCTAAGAAGAAACGTTGGCGGTGAAGATACGTTGATGATGATGGTCGGAGAAGAAGGCGAAGTCATCGGAGGAGTAGTTGTCGTTGAATCGATGGCAGTCGTCGTGGAAGCTCGACAGGAACCTGGAGCAGGGACAGTAAGGCGACGAGGAGGCGCTACTGCAACGGCCACGGGGAGGAGTGTGGCCGGATCTCGCCGCAAAGAGGAAGCTCACTGGGCTGTCACCACCGGTGAGGCTTGAAGTCGAGGGCTTATCGGTGGATGCTTGGGAGGAGAGGCGGTCGTGTTCTTAAATAGGGGAGAGGGTGGTCGGCCGGCGCGAGAGGGTTGGCGATGAAGGCGGGGTTCGTTAGGGTCGTCGGGCATGACGCGGGGGAGGCGCGAGATATGGAAGATGGGCGGCGACCGTTGCGAGGGGGCCGTTGGGGAAGACGCGCAGCGGGCCACGTGGCGGGGGGCGTGAGAGAGTGGGGCGCGGCACGTGCGGAGCACATGCCTGGGCACGTACGACGCACGTGCGGTGATTTTTTTTATGAAATTGATATAAAATAAAGCTCAAAAACGCTGACATGTGGTAGCCTTGGGACTGCCACGTGTCAGCCACTAGAAAAATCGGAGATAAAATATTTTGTAAAATCAAAAAGAAATAGTAAACGACCTCTGATTGAAAAAGTTTCTTCCACGAAAAATGCTCGTCTCGACGAGATCTACAACTATCATGAAAACATCAAAGCCAAAATCGGTCAAATGTAAAAAGTGAATTTTTGGGGTATCCCATGTACATAGAATACCTAGATTTTTGGGTTTTGTATTTTTTTTGTCATTTTTAAACAAGATACAAAATCCGGAAAAAATATGGGAAAAATCAAAGACAAATAAAAGACATCTAAATCTGATTTTTTTTGGATTTTTATTAATAAAGAGAATATGTACATAAATTATAGGTCAGAAAGCCGCCTAAAATATACAATGTGTCAAAAGAGGCCCGAAACCAAATTTTCACATGCGAGCTCTGATTCACTTGAACTTGGTCTTGTTTTGAAGGTAATTGAATGTGTTTTAGTTCAAAGTGAGTAGGATCAAATCGGACACTGGATGGGAAGATATGGGTCTTTTAGTTCGAAAATCCTGAAACTAGGGTTTGGGTTTTTGGTTTCACTTAACAGGGTTAGTGGTTTTTTGTATTTTTCATTTATTCTTGTTAGTTATGTGTACACAGTAGAGGTGGTTTTGTGCCATTCGGAGTTAGCATGGAGGAGTTAAAAATCTGGGAAATTAAGCTATTTACATGTCAACTGTGGCTTGGATTTTTGGCTTCTTATTTTGTGCAAAAATTAATGCTAAAATGCAATTCTTATGAAAACATGCATGGATGCTAATTATTCAGAATAAATGCAGAAATGGTGTTGATTTTGAGGGATCTGAGCTTAATTAATGAGATTTTAGAGTGATGAATCCGAGATTCATCAATTGTTGCCCTTCTTCTTGAAGAGGATAAAGCACAATAGTATGAAAGAGATGAAGATGATTGAGAAAGTGAGGAAGAGGGAGTCCTGTTGGAGTGCTCCATTGATTGCCAAGGATGGACTGATTATTGTAGGGATGCTTTATGTGGAAGAAGATTGTCTTGTACAGATTACTCATGATTGTTTTTGAAATTGTAGTAAATTCTTGTACAGATTTGAAATAAGTTTTGTATCAAATTGATATTACTTTGTATTAGATGTATTATTTGTCTACAAGTGAACAATTTTATATTATAAGGTCAAATTTGTATTGATGCACATTCTTTTGCAAATCTGAGTGTAAGCTGGTACGAATCTTTCTTCTTGTGTATACATGGTAGTAAAGGGGATGTTAGTATAGAGAATGAACATTTTTGTATATTGGAGTAAGTCCTTATACGGATTCATCCTTTGTTGCGTACTTGAGATAACTTCTTGTGTATACATAATAGAGAAAGGGGATGTTTATATGGAAACGAATATTTTTGTAGGCAAATGAAGATTTTTGTATAATTGGAATGAGTTATGCTATGAATGTCTTCTTTGTTGCATATTTGAGAGAGTTTTTGTATGTTCCCTCTCATGAATGCGCTCAAGAGTTGTCGAGAGAAAATTGATACCCATTTCATTGTGGGAAAATTATCCGTGATAGGTTAAACAAGCTCTTCCTTGTTCTTCAATTGAAGGGGACACTAGATATGCAACATACATATGAAGGAAATACAGAACTTCTCTCAGATATGCAACAGAGAACAAAATCCAAACCAGAACTCACTTTATTATACAAAAAACATCATATTCCTACAAAAAAATCCTCAAGCGCATACATAAGGTGGAACATATAAGAATTCTCTCAAAAAAATATAAGAATTCTCTCAATAGGAAAAAGAGAATGAAATCCTACAAAAATTCGCTCTATTATACCGAAATCATCATATTCCTACAAAACTCAACTCTTGCACATGCACAAGATGGAACATACAAATGTTTTCTTAAATATGCAACATAGAATGAAATCATACAAAATGCATTCCATAAAAGCTACTCTACGCATGCAAAGATGGTACGTATAAGGGTCCCTTTGTAGGAAAACGAGAGGTTTTTGTATATTAAAGGAACTTTTGGTATGGTTGTTCACTCTGTTGCATAGTGGAGATACACCTTGTATGATTATTCCAAAGGGCCCCTTTTTTAGAAAAACGAGGGGGTTTTGTATATTAAAGGAACTTTTGGTATGGTCATTTAATATGTTGTATAATAGAGATACACCACGTATGATTATTCCAAAGGGCCCCTTTATAGGAAAACGAGGGGTTTTTGTATATTAAACTAACATACCAAAACATGCACGGATATACAAAAGTCCATTTATCATACGAAGTGCATTTTGAGAAGAAACGTACTTGAGCCATCTATATTCTACAACAGAGTGCGCTTCCATACCAAAAGACACGCGGATATACAAAAACTCCCTTTATCCTACGAAGTACATTTTAGAGAAGAAACGTACTAGAGCCCTCTACTATTATACAACAGAGGGCGCCTCCGTACGAAAACACACGCGGATATACAAAAACTCCCTTTATCTTACGAAGTGCGTTTTGAGAAGAAATACTAGAGCCCTCTACATTTATACAACAAAGGGCGCTAACATACCAAAATACGCACAGATATACAAAAGTCCCTTTATACTACGAAGTGCGTTTTGAGAAGAAACATATTAGAGGCCATCTATATTCTCGAACAGAGGACGCTTCCATACCAAAACACATGCGGATATGCAAAAACTCCCTTTATCCTACGAAGTGCGTTTTGAGAAGAAATACTAGAGCCCTATACTATTATACAACAGAGGGTGCTAACATACAAAAACACGCAAAGATATATAAAAGCCACATTATCCTACGAAGTGCGGTTTTTGAGAAGAAACGTATTAGAGCCATCTATATTTTACAACAGAGGACGCTTCCATACCAAAACAACACGCGGATATACAAAAACTCCTTTATTCTACGAAGTGCATTTTGAGAAGAAATACTAGAGCCCTCTACTATTATACAACAGAGGGCGCTAACATACCAAAACACGCACAGATATACAAAAAGTCCCTTTATCTTACGGAAGTGCGTTTTGAGAAGAAACGTATTAGAGCCCATCTATATTCTACAACAGAGGGCGCTTCCATACCAAAACACACGCAGATATACAAAAACTCCCTTTATCCTACGAAGTGCATTTTGAGAAGAAACATACTAGAGCCCTCTACTATTATACAACAGAGGGCGCCTCCATACCAAAACACACACGAGTATACAAAAACTCCCTTTATCCTACGAAGTGCGTTTTGAGAAGAAATACTAGAGCCCCTCTACTAATTATACAACAGATGGCGCTAACATACCAAAATATGCACAGATATACAAAAAAGTCCCTTTATCCTATGAAGTGCGTTTTGAGAAGAAACGTACTAGAGCCGTCTATATTCTACAACAGAGGGCGCTTCCATACCAAAACACACGTGGATATAGAAAAACACCCTTAATCCTATGAAGTGCATTTTGAGAAGAAACATACTAGATCCCTCTACTATTATACAACAAAGGGTGCCTCCATACCAAAACACACACGGATATACAAAACTCCCTTTATCCCACGAAGTGCGTTTTGAGAAGAAATACTAGAGCCCTCTACTATTATACAATAGAGGACACTAACATACCAAAACATGAACAGATATACAAAAGTCCCTTTATCCTTCGAAGTGCATTTTGAGAAGAAACGTACTAGAGCCCTCTACTATTATACAACAGATGGCACTTCCATACTAAAAACACGCACATATATACAAAAGCCCCTTTATCCTACGAAGTATGTTCCATCTTTGTATGCGTACGAGTAGCTTTATGGAATGCATTTTGTATGATTCATTCTATGTTTGCATATTCAAGAGAGCATTTGTATGTTCCATCTTATGCATGTGCATGAGTAGAGTTTTGTAGGAATATGATGAATTCGGTATAATAGAGTGAGTTTTTGTAGGATTCCATTCTCTTTTTCATGTTGAGAGAATTCTTATATGATCCACCTTATGTTTGCGCTTGAGGATTTTTTGTAGGAATATGATGTTTTTTGTATAATAAAGTGAGTTCTGGTTTGATTTTGTTCTCTATTGCATATCTGAGAGAAGTTTTGTATTTCCTTCATATGTATGTTGCATATCTAATGTCCTGCTTCAATTGAAGAACAAGGAAGAGCTTGTTTAACCTATCGCGGCTAATTTTCCCACAATGAAATGGGTATCAATTTTCTCTCGACAACTCTTGAGCGCATTCGTGAGAGGGAACATACAGAAACTCTCTCAAATAAGCAACAGAGAAGACATTCATAGCATAACTCATTCTATTATACAAAAATCTTCATTTGCCTACAAAAATATCCGTTTCCTTATAAACATCCCCTTCTCTATTAGGTATACATAAGAAGTTATCTCAAGTATGCAACAAAGGATGAATCCATACAAGGACTTACTCCAATATACAAAAATGTTCATTCTCTATACAAACATCCCTTTACTACCATGTATACACAAGAATAAAGCTCGTACCAGCTTACACTCAGATTTGCAAAAGAATGCACATCAATACAAATTTGACCTTATAATATAAAATTGTTCACTTGTAGACAATAATACATCTAATACAAAGTAATATCAATTTGGTACAAACTTATCTTAAATTTGTACAAGAATTACTACAATTTCAAAAACAATAATGAGCAATCTATATAAGACGATCCTCTTCCACATAAAGCATTCCCTACAATAATTAGTCCATCCTTGGCAATCAATGGAGCACTCCAATAGGACTCCCCTCTTCCTCACTTTCTCAATCATCTTCATCTCTTTCGTACTATTACGCTTGATCCTCTTGAAGAAGAAGGGCAACAGTACAACAAATTTGACACCAAGTTGAAGGCTCTCCAAAATTATCGAAGGCTCTCCAGAAGTCGAACTTGTGGGCACTCTAGAAGAAGAAGGCATGTCATTTAGCGGTTGGTCACAGAGCTTCAAGCTCAGCCCAAAGAGTTGTATTTGCCAGCATCGAGGTGGATTCGTGCCGAGGAGGATGCACCTCAGGGGGTTAGCCAGGTTGATGTACGGTGGAGGCAGTAGGCATGGAGAGGAGGCGTCGAGTTCGTCAGACCGAGGAGGTGAGGGGAGCGTAGGGAAGGAGAGAGGAGTCGAGGGAGAGACGCAGGATGCGGCGGCGAGAGGCGGGGACGAGGGAGAGACGCAAGCCGTGGCCTCGTCTCATCGGGGGAGGACTGTCAAGGAGCGCGAGCCGAGGGGGCAAGAGGCGTATGAGGAAGGAGAGAAGCAGGGCTGAGGAGGCGAAGTCAAGGGAGGGACGAGCTCTGGAGGCGAGAGGGTTTGGATTAGGGAAGGAGAGAGGGGTCGGGTGAGAGGGTTGGGGCTTCGAGTGGAGAGAGGAGTCAGGGGAGCGGCAACCGTCAGATTCTTTGAGGCAGTTCTGGCGGTGAGAGGGCTCGAGGTCGGGGAGAGGGTGGCGGCGAGGCGGCAAGAGTCGGGGGCGAGAGGGCTTGAGGTTGGGGGAGAGGGTCGGGGACGAGATGGGGCTCGGGGTCGAAGGAGAGGATGGAGACGAGGCGGCGAGAGGCGGGGGCGGCGAGGCAAAGAGAGGCGGGGGCGAGAGGTCTTGAGGTCGAGGGAGATGGTCGGGGATGAGAGGGGTAGGGATTCGAGTGAGAAGAAGAGTCGGAGCGGGAGTGGGGCAGCCATTGGATTTTCGCAACACGTGGCTTTCATCTATTCATTGCAGCAGAGTCTGCTGCAATTCACTTACATCAGACGATCCAGACCCCCGTTGGAAGACAGTCAGACGATCTTGAGATACATGCCAATATCTCATGCCCTTTACGAGATCGTTGGATCTTCATCCAACAGATCTCTGGCATTACAGCAACAACAGATAATCCGTCCTCATATGTGTTTATAAATGGAATGGACGTGTTTACCCGATGATAATCCACTAGATGGTACATGAGATGTGGATGAGAGGGTCCACTAGATGTTATCATGAGGTTTTTTCTGCTGGAAATCCAATAGCTGGTACTTGTGCATGCATCTGCTTTATAGACGTGTTTGTAAATTGTACAAGAGTTCATGAGGTTTTTCGGCGGTGGGGCTTGACGCTGCAGGAGAGCGATCTGAGAGGGCGATTGTGGAAGGGAGATCGTCGCCGGTAGTGAGGTGGAGGGAGTTCGAGCTGATGACGGAAGCCATCGGTTGGGGTTGGGCGAGTTGCAGTGGATCTAGAATGACTTCGGCAATGGTCAATGAGGCTTTCCGGGAGCAGGCGAGGGAAGAAAATAACGCAAGATGCGGAGGATGGAGATCTTCAGCGGGATTGCGATGCGGTGGGAGGAAATGGGTCGATGGGTGACGGTGAGGGGATCCGATGATGAAGAGAGGGGGCAAGTGCCCGAGAGAATCCAAAAGGGATACATACATGGTGGTGCTGGAGGAGGAGGGGGATGGATAGGGAGTGGGAGAGGCGGAGGAGGGGGGCATCTGGAAGAGGGTCCAGCTAGAGGATGGGTCGTCCTTGGCGGAGAGGGGGAAGGAGGCGACCTGGATGACAAAGCGAAGAGGACATGAGATGCGATTGTGCTCAAATTTTAAGGGTAAATTTGGAATTTCAAATGAGGTCGGGTGGGTAAATTTTGCAATTGGCATGTATTGAGGGGAGGGTGGTTAATGTCAGATGTAGCAGCTTGATGTGTTTTAATAAATGTTATACAGAGTAACGAAAGGGTAAAATGGGAATTGTGGAAACTAAAATTAATAGTGGGGGAGCATTTACTAAATAGTAAAAATGGAATAGACGGATAGTTTTTTTTGGATTTCACAGCGGGTTAAACATTCTTTTCTCTTTCTCTTCGGGTGTGTTAGATTTGCCGACATATGAGAAAGAAAATAGCTCTTCCATCCATTAGTATATTACAAGCATGAGGTCTTCCACCGACCTCCATTTGTTTCTCTTTTCAAAATTCCATTTGTATCCCGATCAGTTTTTTTCCATCAGTTTTTTGTCTTAATATTTTTATTTCCTGTACAGCAAAGTCTGTTGCATTCCCTCCTGCAGCAGACGATCCTCTCGCTTCTTGACGGGCACAGATCCTCTGTTGTGTGTTGTCCCTGCTGTAGACAGGGAAGCCGCTCGATCTTGATCGAGCGGTTCACATGATTTTACACGGTACGGGCCCACAAAAAGTGCAAAATCATGCGAACCGCTCGATCAAGATCTAACGGCGCACATGCATACAACAGAGTCTGTTGCATTCCCTCCTGCAGCAGACGATCCTCTCGCCTCTTAAAATGTCTCACATCTTTTGCTCGGTGCATACCCACCGACAAGCCGACGATGAATCCACGCCCCGTCACCCTCGGCCCTTCACCGACTATGGCTACAAACATCTTCATCTTCCCTCGGTAAGTGTTGGCTCGAGGACACCCGCACGGCAACCTCTTCCCTCCCCCTCCGGATACTAGGATTTCACTGAACAATACATATATGTAGTTTTAATCTCCGTCGGGGGCTTTGCCTACGTCACCAAACCACCATCGAGGGACATCCATTCCAGATTATAGTGATTATATCTTCATCGGGAAGTGGGGAGTCGTCGATGATGGACATTGCGACGACGAACCTAGGCTTCTTCTACCTCCAGGGCTTCTTCCTAGGGAGGAGGATTAGGTTGCCGAGGGGCTTCTAGAGGGTGAAGAAGAGGGAGGTCTTGGCATACATGGATTCCTGACTTTGCAGTTGACCAACTCAAACGGAATCCCATGGTAGAGTGAATACATCCGTGTTCGTAAGCCGAAAGATATTAGTGTAGATACTCACAGTTGGGAGTTGTTCCACTAAAAATTATTGCTGGGTAAATCACTGAACATGAGCAGTAGAATTAAATCAGACCAAGCTTACATGGGTTAATTTTATTCCGAATAATAACTTTTACTCATCTTGCAATATATCAAGATTAAAAATCCTCTCCATCCCAGTTGGCCTTGTGGCACTACAGAAGTCAGATGTGTTTCTATAATGATAGAGAACAAACACTGAGTTTACTGGTTAGAAATAGGATTATGACATCGAAATAATTAAGTCCGACTGTGATGCCGGTATGTTGCGTTCAGAGTTGTATCAATGGTTTTCATTATTTGTCCTCTAATAATATGAACTAGTAGTAAGAATATGATATAACACTTATAAACAAATAACTATTAAGATCAAAATGATAGGAAATAATAGTAAAAAATGAGTGGGCTCATCTCATCTCACATGGGCATAGGGCTCATTGGATAATTTTCCTATATATGTATACATACATACATACATACGTACGTGCGTACATACACACATACATACATACACACACATATACATACATACATATATCTTCATTTTTAATTTTGGTTACAAAATTTAATCCATATGAAATTTCATAAACATGTAGTTCTAATATGCATGAATAGATCCGTGCAAGGTAGACATCAACGTCAAGGGAATGTGTTGTGTGAATATTGAAAAAAAGGGAAAATGAACAAAATACAAAGGCATGCGACGGTAAAAAGTCTAAGGCTTATACCGAAAGGTAACAAAAAATACAGTATTGTCTGCAAAGGGGGAAAATCAGAGAAGTATGCAGCCATACCCAGAAAATCCTTAGAATTCCATAAAAAGCCAAAAAAAAGAACTGAAAATGCAACCTTTGGAAACAAAATTGAGAGGAAACAAAAATAAGGCATAAAAAACACCATCTACAAACATATCAAAGAAAGTAAAAAAGAATCTACAAGTCAAGAATACCAAAGGTGCCAAGCGATGGCAACAACAACTTTTATATTATATATCCTGTGGAAAATAATCAAACTACATTACAAAGCAATTATGAAAAAAATATGAGCAGAAGAAAATTTTTCTCACACAACAAAAACCAATATAAATATACTTTCTAGGTTAGAAAAATACATTAATAGTCAATCCAAACAAATAAACCAAAATAGTTTTGAATGTATATAATCCTAATAGTGAATACCCGTGCTTTGCACGAGTGAATGACATAGTAGCGGTCGCATCGACAAAGATATAAATTAGTAAAATGGTATATATGCATTAAATATCCTTTGTGTTTGTAGAGATCTGGGCAATGGTCACAAAAATAAATTTGTCATATAAAAGTGATAAAAAAATTTAATAGTTACTGCTAAGTATATAATTATAAGAGAAAAGGGAGGTCGTTCTGTATAATAGCCAAGTTGTTTATTACACGGAGCAGTTTCCCTTATTTTTTTATTTTTTTTCAAAATTTATACCATGTATATTTATGTATATATCTGATGAGCGAAAAATCCCACGATCCGGGTAAAGGTGTAAATCAGGGTCGTTGCGACCCGAACCGCGAAGCTCACTCAACAAGAAAAAGGAAGACCACCAAATATAAAATCAAGCAAATAAAGCAAATAACGGTCTCGCTATTTTATTTTACCTGGTATAGCTACCAGGGTCAAACTCAAGGAGCATGGATTGAGAAATCCTACGAAGTAGTCGGGGCTCAAAAATAAAAGGAAATAAAATATTTTTTTGGTGGACTTTTATATTTTTAAATTTTTTGTGATTTTTAAAATTAATAAAAATGTATAAAAGAAATCAAAAAGGTCAACTCAAACAATTATTTCAAGGAGCAAAAAATACTCAGAAAAATTAAAATAAAAATATTTTTGAATTTTATAAATATTCAAGTGTTTTTGATATTTTTCTCAGATTTTTAGTTGATTTTATAAAAATGAAATAAGGCTGAAAATCAAAGATGCTGTGCAGCCAAAATCTAAAGGCAAATTAAAAATATGTAAATAGCTCATAAAATTCCAGAGAATTTTATTGTAAACTGGAAATAAAAAAGCTAACTAAAGAAACTGAAAATGTATTTTTTTTTATTTTTTCTGAATTTTTAATGATTTTTATGAGTTTTTCAATGTTTTTCAATTTTGATGGTTTTTATAAATCCAAATCAAACAAAAATTGGACAGATCCAAAAACACAATAAAACAAGCGCACAATAAATTTTTAGAATTTTTGAAGGCTTTATAATATTTTTAATTGATTTTTCAATTTAGGCAGAAGTAAAATTCAAGGTTGTTTAATTTTTTAAAATAGAAAATGGAAACAAAAAGGATCCAAAAATTCACTGAAATTTTTACAACATGGCAGGAGCCATGTATCCAAATTTCGTAAAGTTTGGATGAGAATTACTATTTTATTCAACCAATCAAACACATATAACACATAGGGACCTATATGCAAGAAAAAGAAGTTTCAGGGACTGAATGATAACACGTTTACAAAGTCCGAGGGGGCACTTGCAATTTTCGTATTAATTTCAGCACATGTCCAAAAAGACCACGCACAGGGGTATAAGTGCAAATAAGTGAAACTATATCGTCAAAACATAACACTTATTAAACCCAAGGGCATACATGCAATTGTTCCAGAAAGTCGTGTGACGATGCACGTGCAGCCAGACAAACAGGACCAAAGTGCGAATATATAAAACTGCAGGTGCTAATATTCAAAAAGACCACAGTGTACTAATTTATTTTACAGACTAAATAAAAACATAACGAAACTGCTGGGAAGAAGGCGCAAATTACCCAGCCGTCTCGTGCGGGTCACGTGGGTGACAAGTGGCGGGCGATGAGTGGCTGACGACGTACGGTGATGATGCTGACGGCTAGCGCATCCAACGGCTCTGACAAGATCATGAACGTGGGGCATACGTGGCCGTTAGATGTCAGATCTAACGGCATGACACGAGCAGGTGCTGGACAGTCCAGATGCAGTCAGGCGAAGAGGCAAGATCCGACGGTGGAGAAGGCGGCTGGACGAACACCTCCCTGGCGAAGTTCGCCTAAGAACTGGGGGCGCTCCGGGCGGCTGATGAACGATCAGGAGGAGGGTCTCGACTCGCGACGGTCCTCCGCGTCGAATGGCGGTGGCGGATGGAGCATCCGCCGGTCAGATCACCGGGAAGGGGGTACGACCTAGGATAGCTCCGGCGAGGTTGGTTGAAGGCGATATAGGGGGTAATCGCGCACATTATGACCTGCAAAGGAAAGCTTCTGCTTGGAGGAATGCTCCGACGAGGGTTATTTGATGAAACACAAAAGGAAGTGACAGTGGGAGGCGGAGGAAGGTTCCGGCGAAGGCGGCGGAGGGAAACTAGCCCAATCTTGGCTCGGATAGCCAAGATCGGGATGATCAGACTATGGGGGAAGGTGACGGTGGAACGGGGAGTCGATCTGAACGGTGAAGGATGGCGGATGGAGCTCCGACCACTGGGTCGGAGCTGGCGGAGGAACAAACGAAAGATTGGATAGAATCGGAACTAAGGATGAAATGGAGAGTACCTAATGATCCTAGAACGATCCTTAGCTCCAGGGGGATGCGGCGATGTGGGTCGTTGCCTCGACCAAGCTGCGGCAGGCTAGGAGGCTTGAACGTGGCGGCGCTCCGGCCATGTGCCTCGAGCAATGGCTGCAGGCACTCTCTCCGACCACCAAAGGATGCTTCTGGTCGTTGTCACCGAGGGGAAACTCTCTAGGGTAGAATGAGGGCTTCCGGTGCGAGCTGAGGAGCTAGGAATCGAAATGAAGGCTTTATAGCACTTCCCAAGTGGCGATGAAGGATGGGCACGGGTACGCGAACCAATGCTGATCCGATATCTCCTAGGGGTCCGCGAGGATCGTGGATCCTAGGGGAAGAAGCGAGCGCAAGAATCAGGGCGAAAGAAGCTAAGATCCGAGTGGAAGAAATTCGAGAAGTTGGGGTGAACTCGGATTCGGGCAACGACTGGTCCGGGAGGGGGAGTTGACAGGGGGTTAACAACCCCTCTAGACCAATCAGAAAAAAGAGAAATCGAAAATATTTGTAAATTAAATAAAAAATTGAAAATGATTTTATTTTAAAATATTTACAAAAAGAAAAATGTTTATTTATTTTCAAACTATTTTTAATTATTTTTGTTTATTTTTATGAAAAATAAATTATGTTATATACATTATATTATATTATATACAAATATACTACTTTATTTTTATTTTCTTATTTTTGTACAAATACCCCAATTTTATATTTTATTTATTTACAAAATAAAATTCAGTGTATAAAATAATTTTTATTTTATTTTTCTTGATTATTTACAAGGGTGAAATAAATAGGAATAGATACATATGTAAATGGTATATACAAGGGTGAGAGAGAAATTATTTGGTTTTTTATTTTGATTTTATTTTTCTAATTTTTATTCTATTTTTAGAAATATTTACAAGATGATAAAAACACATTTTTATTTTTATTTTGTGAAAATAAAATATGTACAAATGAGAAGGAATAAACACAAGGCCGAATGACCCTATCTCTCGTTACTTATTTTATTTGGCGATCAGGCCCATATTGGGCCTTCTCTTGGGTTCAGGTCACTCAATATTTATTCTAAATATTTCCTTCTTTTTCTTTATTTCTTTATTCTTTTATTTTTGCACAAATACATACTACTTATTGCATATTAACACAAGCATGCCTATTGGTGACTTATTGTATTTACAACTATCTACATGGTGTTTTGCAAAGATAAATAGCTAAAATAAAAGAATAAAGAGTGATGAATGAGGATTCATCCCCTCCCCCCATACTTTACTTTTGTTAGTCCCTTTGCAAACACTTATTTGAAAAAGAAGTGAAAAAGAAAAGAAAAAGAAAAAGAAGGGAAGGAAGATGAATCAATGCTGATTATTAAACTTGTCTTCATTAAATTGAAGCATGGAGCTCGGTCAGATATTTGGATTATTAATTTGTCGAAACCTTATTTGGACTTAGGTTTAAAACTTAACATCCTCTAAGTTCCACCAATCTATGGTCAAGACTCCTCAACAATCCTGATCAGAACAATTCTACATCCACAAACTCTGATGACTATGAATCTTTCCTTGTAATGTTTAAGTGATATATAGCTCCCCACCTCAGAAATGGCAAAGTAACAACCCTCCCCAACAAGGTAACTCTAATACCCTAGTTTGGCAACTCTTTCCTCGAGGAGCGGGTTATTCCCTTCTAAGTTCAAGTTCAACCGGCTCAAGAAGAAGAGGAAGAAGAAGAATGGACCATGGCCACTGTAACCATGTATCCTTGGGAGCTCAACCAGTGTAGCTAAGTCTCCCTGCTGCAAGCTTCATGAGATGGGCATGGTTAACATAAGCTTTGCTTTATTTGACTATATACACTCCAGTGGGTATTTCATTTTCTATCAGATCCACCACTTTTTTGGAGTTTTTCTTTTTGCACTTTTTTTTGTTGTGCATATGTACAACATATCTACATGGTGCAGCATATATACATAAGGAGTTTTTCCTCTTGATCCAATAAACTGTCCCTCTTTTGAAGCATTATTGCAACCCACAACTTCTGTCGTTAGACCCCACGGCTACCAGACCAAGTTGAGACACACTTCCTCACTATAAGAAGAAGAGAGGTTCCGCTTAGAAGTACTACTCTCATATGCTACCCCAAGTCAAACAAGACTGCCTCCTCACCACCTCATCCGTAGAGAGCTAGGTGTAAAGTGTTGGTCCAAGTAAAGCCATTATCTGTGAGAGTCATGCGTGTGTTGTTAAGTATTCTACTTAGGCTCGTCAAGATGACATATGATCATAGCCAAGTGGACTCAAAGAATTGAGTCACCATGTACCTGAAAAGCCTCAACACTAAGTCCTCTAAGGTTCCCCTTAGAATTAGGTGGATTAAGATCTTAACCAAGCTCCATTTTTCAATTTAATTCCAGGCTAGTTTAAATGTCAACTATAATTCAGAAAAATTGGACAAGTATTTACAAACATGCAAGCTTGACAAAATTTTTGAAAATATGCAAAATTTTTGAAAATGTTTGAAAACATGGATGTATGCATGAATGCAGAAGTTTTGCAAAATATTTACACACATTTACAAAGGTTTTTGCAAACTTTTTATTTTTCAAACATTTTACAGAAATTGTGTACTATATACAAAATTTTGATATGAAAAAATATTTACAAAACCTTTACACAAAATTATTTTTACACACATTTGTACAAAAATAATTTGTAAGTAGCTATGTATGTGCAATAATGAATTTTATTTACAAGAAAAGTTTTAAATTTTTATGGGATTTTAGCCAATTTAATTATTAACACACTCACACAAAGTACGAGTTATGGCTAAAGTATATATGAAATATATACGACACCCCCCTATACTTAGCTCGAACGATGTCCTCAGAGTGAATCAAGAGCGATGAAGAAGATATAACTCGTGCTTAGTATAGGGAAATGAAAAGGAAAAGCTATACTACAAAGACGAATGAAAGAATAGAAATGAAAAGAATCTCGGGGTTTTCCCCTATACTTAGGATCAAATAATCCTAAGTATAGTAGGTTGTACACAAAGGGAAATCCGAGTGGGAGAATGTACAGGATCTATCTCCCCTATACTTAGGGTGAAATATCCCTAAGTATAGGCAGCAAAACAGAGATAGACAAGAATCAAAAGAAAATCAAAAGTATCACACTCCCCATACTTAGGGTAAAGTGTACCCTAAGTATAGCATAATCAAAAATGCAAAATGGGGTGTTGGACTGAAGAATAGTGTGATATGGACATCTGGATCTTTACAAGTCAGGAGAACAATGATAATCAGGCGTGAGATGCAATAGATGTGAGTCAAGAGACCACATCTCACGCAAAATGAATCGGGGCAACGTTGACGCCCAACGGCTCATGATCTAGATATTGTTCGAGTCGATGCCCGTTGACACGAAAGGTAGACTCAGATGACAACTCAGATATGTCGATGCTTCTGTTGTTGTGTACCTTTCGGACAAGATAGGGTCCCTTCCATTTGCTTTGCAACTTCCCTAGAAATAAACGAAGCCTGGCATCGAACAACCATACTCTCTGTCCTGGCTCAAACTGTTGTGCCTGATATGAGAATCATGTCACTCCTTCACTCTCTCCTTGTACTGTAAGCTGCTCGAAAAGGTTGCATCCCTAGGCTCCTCCAGGGCTGCCAACTCTGTCCTCCTCTGATCTCCTACACTCACTAGATCTAGAAGTATATCTGTGACTGCCCAAAGTGACCTATGTATCAGCTCAACAGGTAAATGGTAGGGCTTGTCATAAACGAGGCGAAAGGGAGATGTACCCAAAGGTGTCTTGAAGGACGTCCGATATGCCTACAAGACCGAGTCCAAAAGCTATGACCAATCCTTTCGGTCAGGGCGAATGACCTTCTGCAATATAGACTTGATCTCCCTGTTCGACACTTCAGCAAGACCATTGGTCTGAGGATGATACGGTGTGTCTACTCGATGGTCTATGATGAACTCGCTAGCAAGGGCCTTTACCTTGTCATTGACGAAATGAGACCCCCGTCAGATATCAAAACTCTAGGTACCCTAAACCGTGAAATGATATTCTTCCTCAAAAATCGCAAACAGTCCTAGCATCTGCGGTTCGGACGGGGATGGCCTCAACCCAACGACTCACATAATCCACGGCCAACAGAATGTACTCGAATCCCTAACTCTTAGGGAATGGACCCATGAAATCGATGCCCCATGTATCAAAAACCTTACAGTTTTGAATGGGCTGCATCGGCATCATATCACGCTGTCCACAAGTGCCCATCCTCTGACAGTCAGTACACCTCTTCACGAATTCATCGGAATCCTTGAAGAGGGTAGGCCACCATAGGCCAGATTGGAGCACTTTATGTGCCATTCTCCTCCCAAAGTGATGTCCTCCTGCCTCAAGCTTGTGGCAGTAAGTGAGGACGCTATGGCGCTCCTCCTGAGGAATGCACTGATGCCAGATGCTATCCCCTCCTTCATGATAAAGGACGGGATCCTCCCAATGGTAGAACTTGGCCTTCGCGAGGAAGGTCTCAAGTCGCTGCATGGGACAACCTTGTGGAACTTTCTTGGCAACAAGATAGTTCACAATGTCGGCGTACCATGGGAGAGAGGCGATAGCAAGGATCGTCTCATCTGGGAAGGTCTCACAAATAGGCTCAATCTGCTCAGAATCCTCAAGAGACTCTAATCGGGAGAGATGATCCGCCACCACATTCTTGACTCCAGGCTTATCCTTAATCTCTATGTCAAACTCCTGGAGTAGAAGGATCCATCTGGTCAATCTGGCTTTGGCATCCTTCTTTGCCATGAGGTACCTGATGGCGGTATGATCAGTGTAAATGGTCACCTTAGATCCAATGATGTATGATCTGAACTGATCTAGGGCAACACTATGGCTAGCATCTCCTTCTCAGTGACAATGTAGTTCCGTTGAGCGGCATCCAAAGTTCGGCTAGCGTAGTGTATGGCAAAAGGCACTCCATCCCTCCTCTGTCCCGGCACGGCCCCTACGGCAAAATCGGAGGCATCCTTCATGATCTCGAATGGGAGAGACCAATCAGGTGACTGGAGGATAGGTGCCTCAACAACCAGACTCTTGAGAGTCTCAAATGACGCTAGACACTTACCATCCACAATGAACTCGGTGTCTTTCATCATCAAATCAGTCAACGGTCGGGCAATCCTTCCGAAATCATGAATGAATCATCGGTAGAAACCGACATGCCCCAGAAAAGACCGTAACTGTCGCAAGTTGGACGGTGGATTGAGTTTCCTAATAATATCCACCTTGGCCGGATCAACCTCCATGCCCCTGTTGGAGATGATATGGCCAAGCACCGTCCCTGAGTCACCATGAAGTGACTCTTCTCCCAAGAAAGCACAAGATGGACCTCAATGTATCGCTGAAGGATGCGGTCTAGGCAGTCAAAACAAGCATCAAACCCATCGTCATAGACCGAAAAGTCATCCATGAAGACCTCCAAGCACTCACCCACCATGTCCAAAAAGATGGACAACATGCACCTCTGGAATGTCGTCGGGACGTTACACAATCCAAAGGGCATCCGTCTGAAAGCATATGTCCCAAAGGGACAAGTGAATATAGTATTTTCTTGGTCTTCGGGCGCAATGGCCACCTGATTATATCCGGAGTACCCGTCCAAAAAGCAGTAGTGACTTTTTTAAGCTATCCTCTCTATAATCTGATCAATAAAAGGCAGCGGGAAATGATCCTTCTTGGTGGCCTGATTCAGTCATCTGTAGTCCACACAGACCGTCCAAGAAGTCGGTACCCGGGTAGCGATCTCCTCTCCAGACTCACTAACAACTGTGGTGATGTCCGTCTTCTTGGGCACCACATGCAATGGACTAACCCACTTGGATTCGGAGATGGGTTAGATAAAACCGGCGCTCCACCATTTCAAGATCTCCTTCATGACAACCTCTTGAAAATTCGGGTTCAGCCGTCACTAGAACTCACACGATGGCTTCGCGTCCTCCTCGAGATAGATATGGTGGGAGCACATGGCCAGACTTATCCCCTGAAGATCGGCTACGCTCCATCCTATCGCCTTGCAGTTCTTTTCAAGAACACCCATCAGATGGGATTCTTGCTCTCCAGTCAAATCCGCTAAGATAATGACTGGGTACATCTCATGCTCACTCGCAAGGAACCTATACTTCAGCGAGGATGACAAAAGCTTTAGCTCTAGACAACTGAGAGCTGGCGGATCTGGCCTCTGAAAAGTCTGAGTGAATGCGACCAAATCTGCATGGGAAACGAGAACTCTCGTTGAAAATCAGAATCTGGTGAAGACTACTCGATTGGTGTGTATCTGTTTTGCATGGAATCAGTCTCCACCCTAGATGATGGCTCTGTGGAAGTCAGACACGGTATCAAATCATCAAACTCTGCTCAATCTATGTCTGACTCCAAGGGATCTGAATCTGTATCACAAACAACATCTGCCTCATGATCGGGAACCAGCTCTACTGCCTGAAATGTATCCTGGACCAGGAATGTGCTCTCCAAGCTCTCCTCTACTGGCATCTGTGCATCAGCGGACTCTGAAGGTGAGAGGATGGCTCGTGAAACTGGGTCTGCCCAAACTGCGTCATCGTCTGTAATCACAAAATCACAGTCCTGGTGGATGTCTCGCCTGCCTCTATCATCTGCTCTGAATCTGAAGGCTGGTCTGAGCAAGTGGAATCTTTGGCTCTAGTCTCCTCGATCATCTCTATTTGTATACTCTCGCCCTCGAAGCGAAGTATACCTTCCCGTTATCATGATCAGATACTGCCTTGGTTGTGGCCAAGAACAGGCATCCTAGAATTATTGGGGTATTGGTCACGGACTCAGGGATCTCCATGTCCAACACAACGAAGTCCAGGGGGAATTTCAGGCCCTGAATCGTGACGACAACGCCCTTCAGCAACCCCTTCGGCCTCTAGACAGATCGATCAGCAAACTAAAGGATCGTCCTACTCTATCGTAGAGGGCCAAACTCGAATCCATCGAGTAAGGCTTCCAGAAGTAGGTTGATTGAAGAACCGTTGTCTAATAGAGTCCGATCGAACCTCTGCTCATGATGTGGCATCTGATATACGGGGCTCCTGCATCTGGCCTCTTGGCTGGCAGACGGTTCTGGATGGCGAAGCAAGTGGCGCGGGTGAGCACATGGATCTTTGACTGGTGGTTCCTCCTCTTCCCATGAATGGTGGTCTTGTCTCTGAGGGATCTCTAGAAGAGAAGGATGTGCTCCAAGGCCTCCCTGTAGAGTCAGTTGTATGTGAAATCGGTCCATCATTGCCAGTTGAACTCTAATTGATGCGATCTTTTTGTATTTTCTTTGGTCCCCTTAGCCAAGCGGGTGCTTGGGGAAAGGGGACGACTAAGTCCTTCTCAGATGAAGGACTAAGATCGGGTCTATGCTGCTTGGGTAAAGTAGAATCCATGCATAAATCATCAATCAACACAGATGGACTCACAAATGACAAGCCCTTTCCTTTATTCATAGAATCGTCCTGAGATACATGAACTGAATGAAAAACAACAGGAGTACAACTGGAAATGGTGGCCTCGGCACCACCCTCGACATCTGGAATATCGGCATCGGTACCGCACTCTGGCTTAGCAACAATGGTGGCATCGGTACCACCTCCTCCATCTGGTGAAGCGACGGCATCAGTACTGTCGGCCGGATCAACATCCTTGGTGGCGTCAGCACCACCGTCATCATCATGATCATGAGCAGCATCATCATCGTTCTCCTCCTTGTCTGGCACTCCTGAAGCTGCATGGGGTCGTCGCTCAGACGAGACGCCTCCTGCTGGCATCCTATCGCTCCAAAGTGTAACAAAATCAACATCAAACATATATGCAGAATATCACCGAGTGAATCACTAGGAGTGGTAACCTCTGTGAACTCTACCTGCTCAGACTTCCTCATGAGATTGTCCGGGTTCGGCTCGATTTGGGCAGGAATGGCAGCCTTCCCCTTCACAATCTCTCTCATCTCCTGTATGAACTCATCCATCTCCTATCAGAAAGTGGTATGTTGCTCGGAGATGAGGCGGGCTAAGTCATCTAAGCGGGGTTCTCAGAGGCTGGCCCATGAGAACCTGACGAGTGTCCTCTCTGGTAGTGAGGCTGCTGTTGCTGGTGAGAGAGATAAGGGGGATGGGAGTGATACTGCTGAGGTTGTTGTGGCTGCCTCCAAGACTGTCCCTGTTGGTAGGGACGAGGACCATGCTACTGATACGACTGGGGATGTGGTTGTTGTTGTGGTGGGAACTGGGGTTGCTGGTGCTGCACTCGTTGCTGGACGTACTGGCCACCCTAAACTGGAGGCTGCTGCTGGGAACTGGTACCTCCGGTCGTCCAACGAAATCTGGGATGGTCTCGTCGGATCCTAGGCTAGGGTCGGTCATACCATATCTCGTTGACTTCCATCAACGACTCCTACTCGTAGGTGGGTAGGGGGAGTACTGCCAGGGGCTGGTCAGGCTGATACACCACCATCTGGTTGTCTTGAGATGGTGGCGACTGGACATATTGCTGCTGCGGCTGTTGATACGGCTCCCCTGAATATGGTGAACATGTCGGTAGTGGGCGGAGGGCTGAGCCATGCTGCTGCTGCTGCCTGGGTCTGTCCGTGACCTGAGACGGGGCTGAGAAGTTGTATGTGCCTCCTGGAGATACATGATCTGGGTCTTCAGGTCACTCAACGCCTGTGCCATCTGATCTATCTATGACATGCCCTGGCACTGCTTCTTCTCGATCAACTCGATCCGGTCTAGCTTCTCATTGATGATACATATGTCAACGGTTGTTGACTCTACCTGTGCTGCTGCCGCTGACGAAGTAGAGGGACCGGCATCGACCCGTGCTATCCTCTGATAGGACACGACCTGTGGCTGGGGCTTCCCCTGTGTGTAGAGGCGGGTCTGTGACATCACCGTGTAGTCCTCGACCATCTCCTCGTAGATGGCCTAGACCTGATCCTCATCCTTGGCGAAGTACGAGCCCCCACAGGATGCATTCATTAACCCCTACAGCTTTGGTGTAAGCCCGCAGAAAAATCTCTAAACAAGGTTGGCTTCGAAATGTCGTGGTGTGGGCACCGGTTTGTGAGCTCCTAGAAGCGATCCCATGCCTCATGAAACTGCCCATTGGAAGCATGGAAAAGTTGATGATCAGGGCCCTAGCTGCATTGGTCCGACCGAGTGGATAATACTTGTTGAGATACTCGTTCCGGAGTTGTTCCCAAGTAGTGACAAATCTCCCTAGATGCTTCAGCCAGTTGGCTACTCTGTCGATGAGGGAGAAGGGAAATGCCATCATCTGAATGGTGTCCTCATCCACGAAACAGTCATGGACAGTACTGCATATCATCTCAAACTCCTGGAGATGAAGGTGCGGCTCCTCAGTGGCAAGTCCGTAGAAGCGAGGAAGGAACTGAATAGTCCTGAGGCAAGAACTTGAAGTCTCCTGCAATGGCCGGCAGAACAATCCATCTGTGTGTCAAAGTTGCACTAGGTTGTGCAACTCTCTCATCGGGAGCGCTGCTGCTGGCTGAGCTGGCTGCTCCTCAGGCTGGCGGTCATCTGGTCCATCTCCTCCTCCGAGTCTACGCTGCTCTCGATCTGCCCGCATCTGCTCCATCTCCCGACGCATATCAACCATGAAAGCTCCCTGATCACAGATCTGTCTCTGCATCATCTCAAGGGAGGCTAAAAGGGCATTGTTGATCGCACCCTAGTCCAACACATATTTCTGCTCTGCTTTGGGACCGTCGGTGCGCTCCTCGCTGCTGGACATGGTCTCTACAAAGGCAAAAGACTCAAACTCAGGTGTCGATAAATTAACTGGTTGCTGCTCTCTCTGATCGGGCACTGACACCTCAGGGACTGGTAGAGGGTGGTCAAGGGGGAACAGGGTGGAATCGAACTCGAGCTCAGAGAGCGGATCTCGGCTCTCGCGAGCCAACCTAGATGAGCGAGCCGGAGTGCTCGAAAGCAGTGCAGCCAGAGGCTGCCTAAGGGACCTCCGACCCATCATCTCGATCTGGCGAGTAAAGCGGATGAGATTTGAATAGCAGACAGGATCAGTCAAGCAATACCCCCAATTCACCAACGCACGCAGAGCTGATGACCGTAAAGGTTCGGTCTTTTATCTTGTCGTTTTTATTTAGGTGATAAGATAGTCTATAAGAGCGATTAAGCGAGCTGTTGGGAATCCAACGCCCCCAGGAGACTGTCCCGATCCCAAGCTAGATCTTTCCTAGCCAGTACAAGCCGCGGACCGTTTACCGGCTACCCGATCGGCTCGCTCTGTTAAGGATATCGTGGCTCGCTTTACCGGAGATCGGAGCGATCCTCACTGGAGAACGACTAGCTCAAAATCAGTAGTATGAAGAGGGGTCAGATATGGCTCTATCCTAGTGTGTGTGTGTGTGTGTGTGTGTGTGTGTGTGTGTGTGTGTGTGTGTATCTGTGTGTGTGTGTGTGTCTGTGTGTGTGTGTGTGTGTGTGCCTGTGTGTGTGTGTGTGTCTGTGTGTGTGTGTGGGTGTCACTCTCTCACCCATCCAAACCATCCAATGAGGGGATTGCTCTCCTAATACAATTTTTTGGTGAAGTGATTTTTAAGTCAAGTTTGCTTAAACAGACCCAATTTTATGGTTTTGAATTTTTAGATATTTTTCAAAAACAAACAACGCCTAACGAATTTTTCGATTCTCCTGATGAATATTAAGTCCAAAAACAGGGGGAGAAGACAAAAAAGCCGATGCACGATGAAACTCAATGATGCTTGCTGAGTAAGAAATGCGTACCTTGTCTCCAGCACTCTACATGCAAAATGATCTGCGCATAAATGTAAAGATAGAGACTAAACTAATCTAAATGATGCAGCGAGGAAATCGGCCTTAACAGAAATTTCTACACACGAAGAAGGATAGCTAACGGGTCAACGAGAGGGGTCGGGGTCCGATCTCTGATGTCGATCGGTGTCTGCCACAACAGATCCCGCCAGCGTTGTATACGGCCTCTAGCAGCACGTGACCCCTTGAGTGACCAGGTTAGCTTTTTATTAAGTGAATTAATTAAGGTCCAATTATTTGGTCTATAGGAACAGACAAGATAATTAAGGTTGGGGCCTAATAAGTTACGTCACAAGGCAATAAAAATTCCTAAGTTAAGGCTAAATCCTCGAGAAACAAATAAAAAAGAAAAAACCCGATAAAAAACAAAAACCGGTGAAAAATCGGGATGAGGTCCCCCGAGCACACCGGTGCCCGCTGAAACAGACCTCGATCAATCACCACAAAAGTCTGAGTGTCATGTTTGTCCTTGTATTATTACAATAATAATGTGCGGGAAAGGAAACTAAACTAAACTATTCTAACACTCCCTCACTCCTGCTCTCCTCTCTCGTGCTCTCATGCGGCTCTATACAGAAAAGAGCCGCCTCCAAGTGTCGCGGTTGCGTCGGCTTCCCGAAGAAAGCGGCCTCGATCCCCAGGCCCTTGCAAGAAAGTCAAACAAGATATATCAGTCCACAAATTATTATAATAATGCAAAATAAAATAAAATAAAATTCAAAAATAAATGCAAATATAAAAACAAAAAAAAATAAAAATAAAAATAAGAATAAAAAGAAAACAAATAAAGAAAAATGGAAGAAAACAAAAGAAAAAGAAAAGCCGCGAAAACCGCGAAAGAAACAAAAGGCCGTGAAAAAGTCGACTACTAAGCCGTGCCCCCCGGCAACAGCGCCATTCTAATGAGTGAAAAAACCTGCGATCCGGGTAAAGGTGTAAATCAAGGTCATTGCGACCCGAACCGCGAAGCTCACTCAACAAGAAAAAGGAAGACCACCAAATATGAAATCAAGCAAATAAAGCAAATAGCGGTCTCGCTATTTTATTTTACCCGGTATAGCTACCAGGGTCGAACTCAAGGAGCACGGATTGGGAAATCCTACGAAGTAGTCGGGGCTTGAAAATAAAAGGAAATTAAATACTTTTAGTGGATTTTTATATTTTTAAATTTTTTATGATTTTTAAAATTAATAAAAATGTATAAAAGAAATCAAAAAGGCCAACTCAAACAAATATTTCAAGGAGCAAAAATAATCAGAAAATTAAAATAAAAATATTTTTGGATTTTATAAATATTCAATTGTTTTTGTTATTTTTCTTAGATTTTTATGATTTTTAGTTGATTTTATAAAATTGAAATAAAGCTGAAAATCAAAGATGTTGTGAAGCCAGAATCTAAAGGCTATTTAAAATTATGTAAATAGCCTATAAAATTCCAGAGATAATTTTATTGTAAACTGGAAATAAAAAGCTAACTAAAGAAACTGAAAATGCTTTTTTTTATTTTTTTCTGAGTTTTTCAATGTTTTTCAATTTTATGGTTTTTATAAATCTAAATCAAACAAAAATTGGACAGAATCAAAAACACAATAAAACAAGCACACAGTAAATTTTTTAGAATTTTTGGAGGCTTTTTAATATTTTTAGTTGATTTTTCAATTTAGACAGAAGCAAAATGCAAGGTTTTTTAATTTTTAAAAATAGAAAATGGAAACAAAAAGGATCCAAAAATTCACAGAAATTTTTACAACATGGTAGGAGCCATGTATCCAAATTTCGTGAAGTTTGGATGAGAATTACTATTTTATTCAACCAATCAAACACATACAGCACACATGGACCTATATGCAAGAAAAAGAAGTTTCAGGGACTGAATGACAACACGTTTAAAAAGACCGAGGGGGCACTTGCAATTTTCGCATTAATTCCAGCACATGTCCAAAAAGACCACGCACAGGGGTATAAGTGCAAATAAGTGAAACTATACCATCAAAACATAACACTCATTAAACCTAAAGGCATACATGTAATTGTTCCAGAAAGTCACGTGAGATGCACGTGCAGCCAGACAAACAGGACCAAAGTGCGAATATATAAAACTGCAGGTACTAATATGCAAAAAGACCACAGTGTACTAATTTATTTTACAGACTAAATAAAAACATAATGAAACTGCAGGGAAGAAGGTGCAAATTACCCAGCTGTCTCATGGGGGTTACATGGGTGACAGGTAGCGGGTGATGAGTGGCTGGCAACGTACGGTGATGATGCTGATGGCTGGCGTATCCAACGGCTCTGACAAGATCACGAACGTGGGGCGTACGTGGCCGTTAGATGTCAGATCTAACGGCCTGACATGAGCAGGTCCTGGATGGTCCATATGCAGTCTGGCGAAGAGGCAAGATCTAATGGTGGAGAAGGCAGTTGGACGAACACCTCCCTGGCTAAGTTTGCCGGAGAACTGGGGGCGCTCCGGGTGGCTGATGAACAATCAGGAGGAGGGTCTCGACTGGCGACGGTCCTCCGCGTCGAATGGCGGTGGCGGATGGAGCATCTGCTGGTCAAATCTCCGGGAAGGGGGTATGACCTGGGAAAGCTCCAGTGAGGTTGGCTGAAGGCGAGATGGGGGGTAATCGCGGACGTTATGACCTGCAAATGAAAGCTTCTGCTCGGAGGAATGCTCCGACGAGGGTTATTTGATGAAACACGAAGGGAAGCGACGGTGGGAGGTGGAGGAAGGTTCCGGCAAAGGTGGTGGAGGGAACCTAGCCCAATCTTGGCTCGGATAGCCAAGATCAGGATGATCAGAATATGGGGGAAGGGTGACGGTGGAACGGGGAGTCGATCTTAACGGTGAAGGATGGTAGATGGAGCTCCGACCACTGGGTTGGAGCCGACGGAGGAACAAACGAAAGATTGGATATAATCAGAACTAAGGATGAAATGGAGAGTACCTGATGATCCTAGAATGATCCTTAGCTCCAGGGGGATGCGGCAATGTGGATCGTCGCCTCGACCAAGCTGCAGCGGGCTGGGAGGCTCGAACATGGCGGTGCTCTGACCACGTGCCTTGAGCAACGGCTACAGGCGCTCTCTCCGACCACCAAAGGATGCTTCCGGTCGTTGTCACTGAGGGGAAACTCTCTAGGGTAGAATGAGGGCTTGTGGCGCGAGCTGATGAGCTGGGAATCGAAATGAAGGCTTTATAGCACTTCCCAGGTGGAGATGAAAGATGGGACCGGGTACACGAACCGATGCTGATCTGATCTCTCCTAGGAGCCGCGAGGATCGTGGATCCTAGGGGAAGGCGCAAGAATCAGGGCGAAAGAAGCTAAGATCCGAGTGGAAGAAATTCGAGAAGTCGGGGCGAACTCGGATTCGGGCAACGACAAGTCCGGGATGGGGAGTTGACCGGGGGTCAACAACCCCTCTGGACCAATCAGAAAAAAGAGAAACCGAAAATATTTGTAAATTAAATAAAAAATAAAAAATGATTTTATTTTAAAATATTTACAAAATGAAAAATGTTTATTTATTTTCAAACTATTTTTAGTGATTTTTATTTATTTTTATGAAAAAATAATGTTATATACATTATATTATATACAGGTATAAAATACCTATGTATTTTATACTTTTATTTTTATTTTCTTATTTTTGTACAAATACCCCAATTTTATATTTTATTTATTTACAAAATAAAATATAGAGTATAAAATAATTTTTATTTTATTTTTCTTGATTATTTACAAGGGTGAAATAAATAGGAATAGATACAAATGTACATGGTATATACAAGGGTGAGAGAGAGAAATTATTTGGTTTTTATTTTGATTTTATTTTTCTGATTTTTATTCTATTTTTAAAAATATTTACAAGATGATAAAAACACATTTTTATTTTTATTTTGTGAAAATAAAATATGTACAAATGAGAAGGAATAAACACAAGGTTGAATGACCCTATCTCTCTCTACTTATTTTTTTTGGCGATCAGTCCCATATTGGGTCGTCTCTTGGGTTCAGGCCACTCAATATTTATTCTAAATATTTCCTTCTTTTTCTTTATTTCTTTATTCTTTTATTTTTGCACAAATACTTGCTAATTATTGCATATTAACACAAGCATGCCTATTGGTAACTTATTGTATTTACAGCTATCTACATGGTGTTTTGCAAAGATAAATAGCTAAAATAAAAGAATAAATAGTGATGAATGAGGATTCATCAATATCCCTCCCACATGTCATTCAAATTTCGTGAGAAACAAAGACTCCTATGCCCTCCATCTAGAACATGTAAATTTTAACGGTCTGAAATTTGTTCTAATCAACATGTTCTAGATGGAGGCTTAGGAGTCTCTGTTTCTCAGGAAATTTGAATGATATGTAGGAGGGATATATAGATGAAAATACATTATGGAAATTTTGAAAAAAAAATAAAAAAAATGGGAGAAACTGCTCCGTGTAACAATCAACTTAGTTGTTACACATAACAACCTCCCCGGCCTCTAATTATAATAATTTTTCATTTCAAAATTATTGTTGGTTCTTAGCATTCACATTGAATGTCAGATTTCTTGTAATAGTGGTTAGAACTATGACGATTATGTACTAATTAAATGTACCATCTAATACTCAAAATATTCTATATTATTCTTTCATTTTCTACAAGTTTGATTGTGAACATCATATATCTATAACACTGAATTACCGTAATTTATATTTATTATAAATTTTTAAACGGATTTGATAGAGAGACTTAAAATATATAATTTATAGCTAATTTCTATATTTTTACAATATATTGTGTTATCACCTCCACATTACATGTGTATTTATTACAAATGTCACAGTATATATTTTGTAATATATAGAATCATAGATTTTTGTAATTTAATTACCTCATGCATGAATCTTGATGTATTTTCGAATGCCAACAGATGTCTTTTATAAGCATACGCTTACAAAAACACCTTGTAGATATTATATACAACCAGGTATATAATTGCATATATGCTAAAATCTCCTTACTCATACAATAGATTTCAAAGAAAATTATATGTAATATGCACTATATAGAACAATGATATAACTACTCACCTAAAAATAAAAATAACTTTGCTACCATGATCTCCTTGGTCCAATGCTGACAATGAAGAAGACTTTGTCAGGAAGAGGTCATTTTTCTATAGAGTTTGTTATGTTTCTCATATAAAATCGCAATTGCATAGATTGAATCTATGATGATCGGTATACACATCTATCAATTTTGGCTCAAATATGGTGTTTATAACATCTTAGTGGTCAAAAGTCCAATCCCTTTTTGAATGTGCCTTGTTCTTTAATATATAGAAATTGCATTTAATTTAAAAATGGCTGAGGGAGGATTATTTATGCACAGGTGAGAGGGCTCCAAAGATCGAAGGTTTACGAATGTGGGGGCGTATCTGTAGTTGATCCAGAATACCTCTAGAATGTCTTTCATTAGAGAACATTGCATATGGAGGTTGATTATAATTTCGTGAAAGATGTGATCTACAGAGGAATTATTCAGACTACACTCTTTTTTGTTAACAATCTGTTGACATTTTCAAAAATGCTCTTACACACCTGGGAACCTGGATGTTTACATTGTAGGATATTCGTGGATAGAACAATTACCAGACTTGATATTGTGATGGATGATCTAATGAGAATAATATTCTCGACCATCATAAGTTTCAATACTCCCAGTGGGGGCAAAGAAGGCAATACTGACATCATAAATTACATATGCAAGTCTGCATATGCAAGTCTTGATTTAATCAGATTACTTTAGAAACAACTCTGTTCCTCGAAGCTCGAATTATCAATTAAATCTAATTACCCATACCACATGGAGAATCCAAACAAAAACAGGATAATTATTTACCTGAAATAGGATAAGTATTTATCTAAAGGCAAATTAATAATATCTTGAGAGTGGCAGAGCAAGCACAAGGGCTCTCCATGCTCGATGTGCTCTCTTCGTCATCTTTGTGGCAAATGGCGCTCAGATACACATGGCCATTTTCGTCGATTAGTAGCACAATCTCTCCATCTTCTCCTCCCGATCCCATCGCTCTCCTTTAATTTATATGTGTATCTTCTCCTCCCGATTCCATTGCTCTCCCGTAATTTGTGTGTGTTTCTTCTGTGGGAACCTTCTTTTCTTTTCCTTCCCGTTCGATCTTGAAAGCCTCATCTGTTGTGAGAACGGCCGCTCCCAAATGGCTCTCTGATCGTTCCGCCTCATATGGGAAGAGGTAGGCTTTCCGGGTTGGTGAGATCAGCAAAATGTATGGCAAGTCCACAAAAGATTTTTACGATGAGGCTGGCGATGGTGACGATGCGATCGAAGGGAAGGTCCTCCATTGAGGAGCCGGAGAGGCGGGCTTGGAGGAGGGAAGGGGTTTGGAAGGTGATGTGGCAGGAGTGGTTGCAGGACTCACGGAGGATCTTCCAAGTCGTGTGTGTTTGTATGTGTGTGTGTGTGAGGGTGTTGGGAAGTCACACATCCGTGTTGCGCTAGGTTAGGCTACGATCGGGTCAGCCACCAACTCGTTGGATGCCAAGGCTTGGGGAGCATCTCTAGGGTTGTCGCTCGAGGTGTGTTGATGGAGGAGGCGGAGGAGAGGGTATCCGATTAAAGACGATAAGTTTGTAGGCGGGTTCATCCTCAGATATGGAGTTGTAGGTCCATTGGTGAAGGCATGGAAAGGAGGGGAGCATCTAGAGAGGAGCCACCTTCGACGACATTATGGCAGGCAGGTAGGAGCCGGAGAGGCGAGCATCGAGGAGGGGATGGGGGAGGGAGGGATAGCCCTAGACAGGAGCTGCACGGGGGAAGATGGGAGGAATGGAAGGTCAGAGGCGGTGGAAGAATGGGCGAGACAGATAGCGAGATCGAATGGGGTGGGACATGATGGACGGGGGCAGCACCAGATTATGCAGGGGACGGGAAAGCACTAGAGGGGGACATAAATGGAATTTGCGAGTAACAAATTAATTGAATATCGGTAGCTCCCCTGCTTAATATATGTTATAGATAGATCGGGCACACATCACTGGTTTATGATGAACAAAGTTTAGCTACATGATTTATCAGAATTAGATCAGATCATATTTTCTTCCAACGTGTTTTAGGAATTGATGAACTAAAATAACGTCTTTGATGACATTAGTTTTAGATATCTTGCCTCTTAGTGTTTTCATTTTACTCGTCCTATGAGCAATTCCCATATAATATATATATAGCGACCCTTTCAAATGAGGTGGAGTCTCACCAATAATGTGGTGAGTCATCGATCAGATTCGTCAGATCTCAATCTGACGGTTGCATCAAAAAACTCATCCAAAAGGGCATTTTCATCATCTTGATTTCATTAAATTCGAGTTTCATTATTGATTTTCAATTGCCATTCTAAGCTTTTTCTCGATTTGGTATTTTTCATGAATGCCTTTATTGATTATTTTCTAATTTTGTTCCAAATGATATGCAATCAACCATAGCTTTGTAAAGTTCAACGAGTTTATTGTAAAATATTTTTTTCTCTTTGTAATTTTATTAATAATTTCATTGTTTTACTGTATTTTCATTTTGTAAATGGTTATTTCCATTTTATAAATGGGTACATTCATTTTGTAACTCCAATGAGTTTTTGTAAGAGTAATTTTCTTCTTTGTGAACTTCCAACTTTTTTTGTAAATGTGTATTTTCGTTTTGTAAAAATCCCATGAATCTTTGTAACTGTATATCACTTCTTTGTAAATTCATGCAGAGCTCTGTAAAATAAGAAAAAAATGAGATTTGTAAAAAAAAAGTGAATCAAAGTGTAAATATTAAAATCATATATGTAAAATAATTAAACCGCAATGTAAATCAGTGCCTCGTTTCCCACGTGTGGTCCTCCACCTTGGCCATCCATGATCTGCTCTCCACCTTCACCTCCAAATGCAACCACCATCCTCTTCCATTTGCACGCACTGGCACAACCACGTTCCGTCGCCATCACCACGCGTTGCGACCTCCATGCTCGACCACCGCCGCATGCTTAAGCTTTCTCCTCTGCACAACACCCTCGTCCTCCTCCTCAACGAACCCGATTCTGGATGATGTCGTCGTACTGTAAGGTGCCAGATGAGGCGGCTGCAATAAGAAAAGGGATAGAAAATGAGAGAAGAAGAAAAGTCCTCTGCCCTTATTGCATCCCTTTCCTCCACCTTTGTCGGACGTCGTGTCGATCTCCAGCCTCCTCAGCCACGGGCCGCCTCCATCTCAAAGACGTTGCCGTGAGAGAGAGAGGGAGGGAGGGAGGGAGAGAATTTAGGTTATGTTGTTGTCACATTCTATATTTAGAATGTGACAATATGACCAAAATGGGTTTTGAGCATTAAAATAAACTAATTATTGTATCATTAACTCCTGCCATTTGATTAAAAATAGAGGGATGAGATGGATGACTCACCATAAAAATGGTGAGACACTGCCTCATTTGAAGTTTCTCATATATATATATATATATATATATATATATATATATATATATTCACATGTACGAAAATATATATAATCCTCTTATGTGTATATGAGATGCTCTGGAGCCTTTCAATACAACATGAAAGGGATTGCTTCCTGTTTTACAGATATGTTGTCCAATCATTTGATCCATTATATTTGACATGTCGTTCTTTCCTTGCACACTCAAGATATTCTTTATATATTAAATAGCATGTACATATGGCTTCATCGGATAAAAATATATTCATATTCATCTATTATTATATTCAACTTTAAGCGAATGTAAATGTTCTTTTTTATTTTGGTTGCACCATATAACGATGTTTTTACGAGATTTTACAAATTTGTGGATATAGACATAGATCATATATGAATACGATTATTTTTTTCAATTAAAAATATGATTACAATAATTAATCAAAAGTTTTATTACATAGATGATTTCATCAAAATAACTTACCCTAGTATAGTAAACATAAGTAAAGGAGGAGCCCCACCAACAAAACATTAATTTTCTGTAAGCAAATTCTAGTTTCACCAATGCCAGATCTGCTTCCTTCCGATTTTACCCTTATGTTATTGAACTCATGTCGTTTATATCCGTCAATCCAGAGATACCCGATTTCATCCACCACCCCCTCCCTCCATCCCCTCTCTGTCGCAACCCCTGCCTTCGTTCTTGGCAGACACTTCCTTATTTACTTTGACCGCTCCCCTCATCGCCCTCGACTGAAGTCCTGACTCAGGCTCATCCACACCAGAATCACCCTCGTCGGATCCGATGATCCCCTCGATCGTGTCTTCTCCTTCCATGAAGGTGTATCTTCTCCTTGCAGAAAAGTGTCGCCTTTACCAAACCGTTTCTTTTCCTGGTCACATGAAGCCCACCATCAGTGTCTCTGCTACGTCGACAAAATCACTCGAAAATCTCGAAGGATCTACATGATCTCGAAGAATAGGGTGATGATTAGTCGATGACCAATACTACCTCCCCATTCTCCGTGGAAAATGTGACCTTTGGGGTTTCCTCCCTAAAACCATAGGGGGTTCGTATATATTAAGCAGGAGATCTTAGCCCCCATCCATTAAATTTTGCCCATTACATTCCAAATTTACCAATCTCGCCACAATCGTCATCCCATCTTTACCATCAGCATTCGAGGAAATCACATCACATCTCATGTCCAACCCTCTCTCTGGTCGCCCTTCGATCGCTCCATCTTGTCGTCCGCCTCATCCACTCCTTCGTTGCATCTACCGTCCTCTCCGCCGAGTGTGAGCCCTCCCTCCATGACTCCTCTAGTTGTAACCCCTTCCACCAACCCCCTTGCACTCCTCCCTCGAGGTCCTTCCCTCATCACCGTAATGCCATCAACCCATCTCTCCTCGGCCTCCTCCTCTGCCACCTTCCTTCCTCGTCGGGTCCCCTCGCTGTCTGGTGATCTCACTGATCCACTTCCTCCCGCTCAAGATGTCGAGTTTGCGAGAAACCCTAACATCATCTGCCCTCTCCTACAAAAGCCCTAGCATTCTTCGCTCTCTCCTCGAGCCCTCCGTGCCTCCACTTTCCCATTTAGTATGTTGATTCCTCATATTCTACCCGAAAGAGGTAGATATCTCTCTTGATCCATAGGCTAATTTTTTATTATGCAGATTTCGATTCTTGAAATATGGAAGAGCACATCCGATTTCCAGGAGTGGGATGCCAAGTCCTCGACGTTCGTAGGGGAGATCAATGAGCCATTCCTGTTTCTCCAGCTCCCACAGATCGCGCTCAATGCACGAAATTTGGTCGTCGGGAATAAGTCTGCGCTCTTCATAGTTCTCTTGCTGGAGAAGTAGATTTGCAATCAATTGAATTGTTGATACAAAATGTGATTTAGGAGCATACAATCAATTCTGATTGTTCTTGTGGAGTGGCAATGTCTCTCTCGTGTTATTTGTCACTATCTGCAATTGGAAATGCTCACACGAAACATATGTACTTTACATGAATTGCTATATTAGAAATTGAGAGAAAGGTTGAAATGACTATACATGGGTTTCGATATGTTCATTTCGAATCTCTGTTAAAAACAGCAACAGATAAGCATCGCTACATGAACCGTAGTAATGGATATGATATTTAATGCTAATTTCAAATTCAGAAAAAATCATTTTATAACGAATAAAATAAACTTAATAAATTTAACAGCAGGCTATTTAGTAATGGATTTAGAAAAAAAAACGTCACTGTAATCTCAATTGTTTCTAGTGACGCGTCAATCAAACCCACCGATTTAACTTTCATGTGGATAAGTAAAAAGATTCACAAGTGCTTCTTTATTTGAACCAACCCCAACATATCCGAGTACACCACAAAGGACATCAATTACAAAGTTATGTCTATATTTAAGATATGAGAATTCACGACAATGAACTGCATGCTCCCCAAAAATGTCTAAGCAGGATTTGTTGCAAAGTGGACACGCGTCATCATCTGCGAATATAGGAATCATAAGACAATACCTGAGGATAGTATGGGGGTGGGGGATGTTACCATGCCTTTCTTCTGCAATTAAATGCGACTACTCATTAGTTGTTTCTTTGAAGTCACGGTAAATATCGTATTTGTTGCTATATTGTGAATACCATATCATATGGTAATGATTATCTTTTCTAATCGTTGTCGAATTAGCAACAACAAATATAAACTTTTAACGAAAAAGTCACAACTATGTTTCTGTGTGTGCAGTAAATATTTGTATTATTTATGGGATTTTTACCCCACGAATCATATGAACTTTGTAAATTATCTCTACGATATTTGAAATAATATAATTCCCCCCTCGACTTCATAAATCTGCCAACTCTTACCCATGAACTCTGTGGTTAATCTGTTTGAAGCTTGTGAGGGTTCTTGGGATAATTTACATGATCGATGGGGATAAACACGTTGTGCAAAAGTTCGTAGAAGTGATTTAAATAGTTTATAAGATTCGTGGGGTAAAAATCCTATTATTTATTGCCTTAGCCCAATAATAGTATAACACTATGAAACATGGTTAGAAAAGATCGTGTATCACAAACGGATGAAAATTCACTTGGAAAATCACATCTATAAAACACTACAACTTAAAGGGAAATAAATGGGGGTTACTCTTGCAGTTGGATCATCAGGACATTATCCTATATGATCAACCATCAATTTTGGCCTCATAGGGAAGCAAACGGTTACGCATATATCTATATCTGATCCGTCACCATATCCGTTTTATACATATTTTGACATCTGTATCCGTATCCATTTTAAAATGGATACGGATATGAATATTATTTTGATATCCGAAACATCCGTATCTGTATATCCATTTTCATATATAAATATAGTCATCGATTTATTCTTAACCATATATAACATAATTATATATCTTCTTTTACTATATTTATATAGTTTTTATGATACAAGGCATTTAATAAATTTATATAAAGTGTTTTCCATCTATTCGTATATATTTAAGTTGATTATATAGAGTGTTTCTAAGATTACTCGTATGCGATCAATATCCGTTTTACATTCATATCCGTTTTTTAAGGATATGATTGGATAGTTTTAATATCCACCAATATCATTATCCACGTCCATATTCGTATTATAAAACGGATAAGGATATGGTAATACCTATACCCGTATCCGTATCCGTCGGTTTGCATCCCTAGTCTCAAGTGATTCCCGGGAACAGATCCTCT
Source organism: Ottelia alismoides (assembly GCA_037367405.1). Lineage (NCBI taxonomy): Eukaryota > Viridiplantae > Streptophyta > Magnoliopsida > Alismatales > Hydrocharitaceae > Ottelia > Ottelia alismoides. The sequence continues at coordinate 359,762 of JAZKJV010009685.1, read as the reverse complement.
GTTGTGTATGGAATCACAACCGAGGCTGTTGTGAATAGTAGATGCTTGACATACGAATAAGGATTTAAATCTCGATTTCGATTTTAGAACTCAACATTATGCCTCTTAACGTCTTGACTCTTAAGGTGGAGTAAATGGTTGCATACCAACACCATCATTATTTCGGTTAAACCAAAATCGTACCTATTCTAACAAAACTGTAAAAAACTACTAACCGAACATGTCCACGCCTGATTTATCAATCCAAGCGATCATACCAGCCGGTCCGATCCGATTTTAATAACTTAGTTCTACTTAATTTATTTTCTAGGAAGATGCAACCTCCTATTTTAAGATATAGAAATCGTAATATCGTTTGACTCGCATATATTAATTTATCAACATCACATCACATCAAATGCATGCTGTCAAACCTGGAGTAGGGGGAGCATCGCAATCATGCACATCTATAATGGGTAAATTACATGAAAAGTCCCAACGTCTGGAGAAAATGCATGCTGTCAAAACTGGGAGTAGAGGGAGCATTGCAATCATGCACATATATATTGGGAGGTAGTAGGAGTCTCTGTTTCTGACGAAATTCGAATGGCATATAGGAGGGATATAGGGATGAATATACATGGTGATATTTTTACAAAAATAAAAAAAATGCGAAAAATGGGGTGGGGCAGCCATAAAAAAGGGGGCAGCCCCATTTTTCCATATGAATATATGTATAAAAATGATATATATATTTAAAATACTTAAAACAAATACAAAATCGGCTAAAATCTGACTAAATTTGTTTAGTCATCGGACTGTTGATTAATTCTTGATCAGTGACCCGACCGATCGAATAGATTGCTAGAGCTTTGAGCACGTCCAGGACTGTCTAATTCTGGCTTGTTTACATTGTGTTCTTAGTATGTTCTTAGATATGCCTTCGGTTGTTTGCATTGTGCTTAGCAATAAGATTTTAGGATATGATCCTCCTCTTTCTTAGTATGTTCTTAGATATGCCTTCAGTTATTTAGCTAGGGCTTTGGCACTGCAACCTCACCATCATGATGCACGGATTTAGAATTCCACATACATTAGAACAACCTTAGTAAAATCACTCACTACTAACGGTTAAAAATGTACCACTTTTACGTCTCTCCAAATATGTTATCAGTGCCGTCCCTGATATTTCATGGGCCCTAGGCAAAAGAGAAGAAAAGGGCCCGTATAAAAAAATAATTTAATTTTTAAATTTGTAAATTTCTTATAAATAAAGTTCTTTAAATTTTACAAAGAACTGTGTATGTTTATGATCAGTGCTGTCCCTGATATTTCATGGGCCCTAGGCAAAAGAGAAGAAAAGGGCCTGTATAAAAAAATAATTTAATTTTTAAATTTGTAAATTTCTTATAAATAAAGTTCTTTAAATTTTACAAAGAACTGTGTATGTTTATGATCAACGAGCATCAAACAATAAGTAATGAATTAAAATTATAAAAAATAATTTCTACAATCGAAATAGACATCTATAGATATAATGCAACTCAAGAAACGTAAATACAAACAAAAGCTATTGGCAATAGCTAGCGAAAAAATGTACGACATTGTTTTTTTTAAGTTAGGATTTTTGAGAACATTCAAGCACAGAAGCACGTATATCTATTGACTACAATACAAAAATATTAAAAAATTAAGAGTTTCATCTCTTAGTGTCTATTTTCCATATCATATGGACCGAAAAAAATATGGTTAGAGAATAATAATATTCAAGCAAGAAGCACTAAACAATTAATTATAATAAAAATAATACATGATTTAAACAGATAATAAAATAATAGTTAGGAAAAAATAATCAAGTCTTCGGTTTTTTTATTTGACAGTGGTAATAAGGCCAAGCTGATAGTTTCTATTAACAGTCCAAGATCCAAACATATATATGTTAATAAAATAACTTCTCAATCACAACTAGCATTAATCTTGAAACCTAAATTAAATAATAAAGATTTAGTTTTACGGAAAACAAACCAAGTTACATAAAAAGATTATTTGATCGTTATTCACAATCCAACCATAAAATATTCTTATCACAAATATAAAACTGATTATAATGACAATAAAACTTTGAAAAAGGAAACGTATGTCCTGTGATTGAGCAATGAGAGATGATTTTTTTGTAAAAAAAGATTACAGCAATTCAAGTCGTTAGCACCATATTCTCAATCCCTTAGAATGCGTAATAACTTTCAAATTTGTAATTTCTTAGAAAAAAGATAAGAGATGATTTACATTATACAAATATGGCGAGTAGATGCTCGAATCCAAAAAATAACCGTGATTTATAGATCTAAGAGAAAATTACAATGCACAAATATAAAAAATGATATTAACTGAGGCCGTGATTTGCGGGTGCCCAACAACAACTAGTCATAAATTGAAAGCAGGAGAAATTGCAACAGAAATCGCAAATCACAAGAAAAAGAGGTCATATTTGTCTTCAAATGACACATTTAAGTTCAATGTGTGGTCTTAACTTTTAAGATATTAATGTGGAATTGGGGAACCCAAAGGATTTTTAGGCATATAGGAATATGAAGAGTCAAATGACACATGCAACTGTAAATAATTAACGGACCTGTGTAGGTATTTAGACATTGGATTGGTATTTGATAGGGATGAAAATGAATACGGATATATCTGAATATCTGCTTACAGTATTCGAAAAAATTACCGGATATGGATATCCATATCCAAATATTAATCGAATACTGATCGGATATGGATATGGATTGCAAAAATTTTCGGATATGGGTGCAGATATGGTGATGGCTTGAATATCCGGATCCGGATATCAGAATAAAACATTTAATATTATTTTATATATTAGTTAATATAATACAAGACGCAACCTCGTGTTATTATATTAGTGTTATATATTATAGAATACAATATATCAATGATATTAATAAACTTCTGTTTATTTGGGGATGAGCACGAACAAAAGTTACAAAACTATATCCCCCCTTTTGCTTCTGGTTAAGAACACATGCTACCTCGACGATCTCTTTTGTCACGATGCAACTTATTTATATTTCATTATCAATTTTTAAAATCATTGTAAACTTTGATCAAATATCAATTCGTATTCGTATATGATCATTAATAGACCCGTATTTGAATTTCATGTTTATTGGATCCATATTTGGATTCATTCTTTCATTGGTTCATATTTAGATTAGCTATTTATTTAATTTGTATTCGGGTTCGCTCTTTATTCGATCGATATTCGGATTCGATAAATATCTGATTCGTATCCATATATGTATTTTTAAGGATACGATTTCCTTAATACATATCCGAATCCGTATTCGTATTCGATAGAGATGAAGCGAATATAGATACAGAAATATGCATATCTGATCTGTATCCAATCTGTTTTCATCCCTAGTATTTGAAATAAAAATAATAAAAATTAACTATATGTAGCCAATTTAGAGATGGGCCCCCAAAATTGAGGGGCCCTGGGCCATTGCACCCCGGGACAAGGCTCAGAGACGGCCCTGTATGTTATGAAACTAGACCTTTTCTATTATCATCAATGTAGCTTCAAGAGATGAGCAAACTTTTAGCTACGGTGTAATAAGAGAAGTAATTCTTTAAATTAGAGAATCAGGATTCACACTGGGAGGGGATTAACCTGGACTCCAATCTGGTTGCATACAAATAAGAGCGCTCTTAATACCCGCAAGCTGATGTTAGTAAAAATTTTAATTAGAGCCCTCCAGATGACTTGAAGGTCATGTGCATGAGCCTTGTGAATGTGTGCATTATATGTTATCTTTCAACCTGTCTCACCTCTAGAGATCGGGGTGTTCGCGGAGCGGGCACCCGGCCCATTTGCTAGTTGACCCACCCCGCCCATTATTACCGGGTTACGGGTCGACTCGACCCGTTACACCAGGTACCCATATCTAATGGGTATTCGGTTCATTTGAGTGGGTAATAGGTACCTGTCGGTACCAAAGGAAAATCTCTTCCAAGAAGAAATGATCCGCATATCATCCATCTGTTTACATTTATACGATTAATACACCATTAAGTTGAGCAGGTTCTTTATAAAATCAACCATCATATTCTTGTATTATTCGATAGTTTTAATAATGTCGAAGATATGACAGATATGAAAAAATGACAAAGCCTTCTCCCACTTGAAGTAGGGTCGACTACATGGATTCTTTTCAAATTCACGTTGAAAAATTCGACCATTTTTTTACGCTAGGTGACGGAGATACAAGTGGAAATAAAAAATTTAAATATGCATGAATTAGATTACATGGCCCCTAGTTAAGAGGACATTAATTATACAATAGACTATGTGTCAAATTGCAAGAGTATTCAATTGAAACATTATTGGTGATTTCTACGATAAGATTATTTATATCAGTGGATATGTATGCTCAAGATTCCAATTCATTACCACATCTCTATATTCATAATTTATTGCAAGAATGTTCAATTGAAACATTATTAATATGTTCTACGATGAAATTATTTATGTCCTCGGGCGTGCAGGCTCGAGTGTGCGATTTATTACCATATATGTTTATACATATTTTAGTGTAAGCGTGTTCAATTAAAACTTTATTAATATTCCTATGGTAAATTATTTGTATCCATTAACGTGTAGGATCGAGTGTTAGATTCACTACGCATAGGATCGAGTGTCGGATTCACTACAGTATCCGTTTATTCATATTTTGGTATCAACGTCTATATCTATTTCAAAATGGACATGTATATAGATGCGGATATTTCCATTTGCACTTAAATTTAAGATAACCTATTTATATTTCTCCTAATAGCCATATCAATTCCGATTAATTTCGTATTTGTATATGTTTTTAGTGTATTATCTTACATTTTTTTCATATGTATTTATAGGGATATTTACACCCATAACCTGAATCATTTTGTAATTACATTCATAACTCTGCATAATCATGAATTACGTGAGAAACCTTGTGTAATGGGTGTTGGCCACATATGTAACCCTCCGTAACGTGAAGCGTTAGTGCCTAACTAGGGTTGGGTTACCACGTACCCCGCCCCAGTTAAGATGTGCCAATAAAGGTAGATCGAGCGTCTGGAAGTCAATCCCACCCTTCGTGTGGCACGTGGACGATCATGATGACACCGCATGTCAAATAATGAAGGGATATTTACACCCATAACCCTGAGTAATTTCATAATTACATTCGTTACCCCATTGATGAATGAGAAATTTGCCTCTTTAATAATGGATAATAGTCGTAGTATAGGAGGCGGATTTGGTTCAGCAAAAACCACAGTCCTTTGAATGTTGTGGAGTATTTTTACTTGACAAGTCTAACAAGGTCGAATACAGAGACACGGCTACCTAATATGTTTATCGAACTTCGATTCATGAAGCACAATGTGAGTTAATTTCAGTTTCAGGTCCACATGCAAATTATGCAATTTAAAATGCAATACTAAGATGCATGCATTTTTTAATTGGTTTTTATGCAAGTTAAAGTGATGCATGAATAATGCAAGAGAATATGTATGTTGAATAAAAGATCACAAATATACCCGACAATTATGAGCAACACTATATAAAATGAAATCAGAGTCAATTTAATCACAACAATAAAAAGTGGTCATCAAATCAAAGCAAGACAAGGAGAGCAGGGTCCCATTTTTCACATAAAAGAATCACTTCAATTAAAATAGTGTCAAATGAGACAATTAAACATGCTAAGATGTAGAGGACAAAACAAGGATCAAAACAACGCTAAAATCATGCAATTTGGACCTACGATGCTCAAGTTATGCTAAAAACAATGTAGGGGCATAATTGTAATAAAATGCAAGAAATAAAATGATAATTATTGCATTTAGGTCCCTGTAAGGACCTAAATGCAAATACCAAAAACTGCATGGGCCCCTATATAACTTTTCCATACGCGGGGGCATTTTGTAATTTCTGAAACTTCGGAGGGTATCCCTGTAAAATACCCAGGCATGCACGTGACGCACGCGCATGGGGACCTTTCTGCAAATCTCAAGAAGAATCGAGTCTTTCATGCAAAATTCCCAAGACCTCACGTGCGCTGCACGTGAGGCGCCTGAGGTTCGGGAGGTATCCTCAGGGTTGGGCCACGCGAGATGTGATGGCTCATTTGTTGGTTTGGAGAATCCGCGCCTGCGGGTTCGGAATTAGGCTTGGGCCTCCATGTGGCTACATCAGAACTGTCCGATTAGGATGATCGGACGACATCTGTACTTCGTGCTCCACTGCAGGTCACCGGAGAAGGCGGGGCTCCGGCGACCTGCTTGTAGCTTCGTCGTGCTCCACGTTAGCATCTGAATGTCGAGGGAGCTCGCTGGAGGCATGGCGAAGGTCCTGGAGCAGAGGCGATGCTCTGTTGTTGTCTGGAGCTGCTAGGCGAGGCAAGGTCGTCGGAGGGAGAGCTCGAGAATGGTGGGGCGGTGCGAGCTCCGATCAATGAAGGGAATGGACCTGCAGACGTTAGAATAGCCGAAGCGTGCATGGTGCAGTGTGTGGGAGTGACGTGAATGAAGTGGGGGCCGTGGCGAGTGACGGGAGTGGTGGCCAGAGGTCTCTTCTCCAGCGGAGCAGGGGAAGAGGGGAGTCGGAGCGGAGGGGGGTTCTGGAGAAAGGAGAGGGAATCAGCGTGAGTGACTGGTGGATGGCGAAGCTCAGGGGGTGGTTTGGTGAAGGTGAGGATGATTGCAGGTGGAGGGAAAATAGGAGAAAATGTAAGAAAAAGAAGGAGAGGGAGGACCTCGTCAGAGAGGGGAACCCAGTGGAGGAGGAGGTCTAGGCTGAGGGTCGATTCGACCCTCCGATCGTTGCTCGACCTGGCCGACCGGTCCAAGGGGCTTGGCTACCGCTGGGGAGGCGAACCGTACATGGCTGAGAAGCCATGGATCTCACCAGGGCTCCGGTCGTGGTTGCCTCCATTCGAAGGCTCCTCCGCTGTCACCGGAGAGCTAGAGGCCGGGCCAAAGCCCCCAAATGGTGGAAAAGGTCTCTGGTGGCGGGGGAGGTGGTTAAATAGGCGGAGGCGCTCGGGGGTTATGTTGATGGCGAGGCATTTTTCACTGGAGGTTTAATGGTGAGGGGGTAATGGCAGTGAGTAATGGAGGTAGCGCGAGGATGGCGGGAGTAACGATGATGGAAGGGAGGAGTTATGGTGTGGGAAGATGACCGGAGGTGGCGGCCAAAAATGGAAGGGGGAGAGGGTCTCGCATGGTGTAACGGTTGGGGAGGGGGGTTACGGAGGTTGACGAAGGTGTTTGGACCGTTGAATCTTGCGATCCAACGGTCAGGATGAGAGTGCTAGCGGATGGACGGGATCAGATCATAGATCTGATCCAAGGGGTGCGGTCGATGCGCTAGTGGACGGACCGGATTAGATCAGGCTAGGATCCAATGGTTTGGAGAAAAAGGGGGACGTGGAGCAGTAAAAGGCGTAGGATGAACGTGGGATCGGGTGGTTGAGGTGAGGGGCGATGTGGCACGATGCAGATCGTTGGATCAAACGGGGATCGGAGGGCTATGGTTTAGGCGGGGGCGAAGGGTTGAGATTAGATCTGGAAATCAAATCTGACGGTTGGGAGTGGAAGCGGTGGTGGATGGTTCAGATGAAGGCTAGGGCGAGTGAATCCAACGGTCCTGGGGAAGCCAGGTGGCGGAAGATGGAGCGGCCACGTGGGCGGTCCAGAGCGCGCCACGTGGCCCAATCAGAAAATTCAAAAGGTTAAATACAAAGAAAAATACAAAAGAAATAGTTACATGCAAAATTAGGAAAAAGTCAAAACATGAAAGTTGTTCGTCTCGACGAGATCTACAACTTTTATGTTGGACAAAAAGCCAAAAGAGGTTATTTGTACAAAACGTATTTTTGGAGGTATTTTTAAGGGGATAAAAATACTGATTTTGTGGTTTTGAGATGTTTTTGTATTTTTTTATCTTTTTAATGGTCAGTGATTTATGGACAATTATTCTACCTAATTTTTAGAGGTTTTGAGGATAAAAAATACAAGAAAAATAGAGGAAATTAAATACAATAATTTAATGGTAAAATATACACAATATAATACATGATAAAAATAAAGAATTGATGGGTATTTTTATTGGATCGATTAAGCAGGGGGTTTAATTTGCGACTTTTAGCATGGTGAATACGAGATTCATCACCCGTGTAATAGTGAATTACGTGAGAAACCTTGAGTAATGGTTAACTCTTACATAGGATGAACCTGTGTTAGGAGATGTGAGTTATTGTGGACAGTAGTTTAGTTGGATGAAAATGCCTCCGTGTTTGGTGGTGGGGGCAAAGCCATTGCAGGTACCCTCCCAACAACAAGAAATTTGACCGTTGGTGTTCCTTTCTTTCCTTGGATTCCTATATAACTTTAGGGGAAGAAGCACCATGGCCGTACCATTTTTGGGGAGCTCAGACCATAATTTTTTTTACAAAAAATGCAGTCAAGGTCCTTTGAATCATCATCAAGTGTGCATTGCCATTGCGGCACAGAGGCCACTAGCAAGACCTCCAGTAAGCCGTGCAGCAAGGTTCTTCACATGTCGCTTTATAACGTGTGATTTCTTTCATACCATGAATCAACCATGATCCCGTCGTGCATCGAGAAAAAGGGAAATCGAATAATCAGAGGATGATCAAGGTACAACCAATTTGTACAAGAAACATCAAGATACGAACGAGAATATTAGAGGTGTATTGTCTAACTTGAGAGAAATAGTGTTATGGTTGAAAGCAATTTTGCTTTGTTTGATTGTAATTGGCACGGTATTGATACACATGAGTTTGAACTGAAATACATGTTATACACTCATTCTTGGGTATCTTAATGCACATTGCTAACACTCCAATATCCGAATAAATCATCATGTTTCCAGTAGGGTACCCACTTGACCCAAATATTTTGAACACCCCTAAGTGGCATGTTCCTTCCTTTTAGGGGATCCTCAACCATGAAGTCATAACCTTGGATGCAACCAAAACACAGAACCAGACAATGAAACAAAAACAGAAATCATTCCATGGGAAGATTCCAGTCTTTCGTTGTGAAGTGGTAAATATATCGATGAAGAAGAGCCTTGAAGGTTGTCACCAACACACTGTGTGAGGTGTAACCACCGAACCTAGGTTCGCACACTGAGTCAGAGAAACGACCACTTGTGAAAATGAAGGTGAGACCACTGCCCCCTCACTGGGCATTTAAGATGATCAACATATTGCATAAATGGAGTTGAAAGAGTGGCAGTCACATGGTCTAGCTGATTATACAATATCTATATTGTGTTAGCTGTAAAGTAAAAACTCAACCATTTTCATGCAATTTTTCATTTCATTTTCCCCAAAATTTCCTTGGAAATTATTCAACATATTCAAATACTAACATCTTCTCAAGTCTCATTATGCAAACTTCAGCCCATATCATATCATTTTCTCCATGATTTATTTGTAAATCATGGGAGTCTTCCCGAAGTATAAAAAAGAGAACACAAACTCATTCGGTCATTTGCATCATAACCAGCGTTATATAATGCAGGGGATGCTTTTAGGCGATAAACATTTAAAAAAAAGAGCCAAAATATTTAAAGTTGATAGGCATATCACTTCAGAAAAATGTAATATGGTTATAGCGCCTATCAACTCAGAACAAACTTCAAAAATAAGGAAATACAATGTAAAGATTGGGACTATCAAGACTAAAACAGATCATTAACTGATCTACTTATTTTTTAATGAAAAATAGACATGCACCAGAAATAATGCTCATCCCCAAAATATAATAATAACAAACACATCATTTTACAATAACCAAGATTAAGGAAGAATCCTGGCATGATTTACAACATTCTTAACACAGAACCTCACATAGTGAAAGATAATTCCATTCCACACCGGCCAGATAGCTCAAACAAAAGAGAATCGATTAAGATTCTCCCAAAGCATCGGAACCAAACCGCAACATGGAAAGACCAAAAACTTTCCAAAGAGAAGAAACCAAAGCCAATTCTATAGAAGCCTCCCTCCATATCCTCCTAGCCCGAAAGAGTAAAGAACATTCTTCAATATTTTCAGGTTGTTCAACACACAACGGGCTGGCCATATCCGCATCATGAGAAAATTTCATCCTAAATCTCAATCATAATGCATCCACATCTAAAAAGACAAAGAAACAACTTCACTCTCACAAATGCTATAGAGCTCCAAATAAACCTGCAGTCCAGTTGCAGGTCATCAGGATAAAATTAATTGAAGCAGACATGGCCTTGTAGGTCTTCTTGACACAGAATTCCACATGCCTTCAACATAAATGGCTCCCAATAGACGAAGGGCCCTCAACATAACCAATCTCTTTTGTCATCCTCCTAAATTCTCGTAGGCTTTGATCAGAGAAACTGGAAAGTGACGTGTGGCGCCATGGCCCATCAAACTAAGACTCTAAGATACTCATGTCTCTGTCAGATGTTAGCGCAAAGACCCTCAAGAATCAACCACACATAGATCCATCCTCAGACCAGATATCAGACCAGAAGTTGAAAGTGTCATCCCCGAGACTGACCACATCCAAGAAGGCATCTCAGGAAGAACATGGCAAATATCTTTCCAAAAAGATGGTGAAGAAGAGTTCTAACTAGATGGAGAGAAAAGATGGGAAAATATCTATAGATACTTCATTTTTAACCAAAAAGGGGGAACACCCGTGATGGTGTCCACCCCATAATATAAAAGATAAAAACAACTTACAATTACCAGGTCTCGATGAGTGATCTAGCTAAATGACATACATTCTCAACATAGAAACGCTCAACATGAACGAATCAATGTATGCCACATGGATATTTGACCGGTAACTGTGCGTGAAAATGAAGAAAAATAAATAAGAAGTAACAAACGACCTCAAATATAGAAATGATCAAAATGAAAAATGTAGATAAATTCACCATGTAATGTTCATGAAGGACTCAAATGTGATTGAAATCAACTGTGCAAGATATGAATTTTCTTGATATTTTATGTATATAAGATATCATTTTTTAGTTTTATAATTTTTATTTGATTTTTCGTAGATGAATAGTGTATGTTAAAATCAAACACGATGTGAAATTATGTAATGGACACAAATGCATTTTTTTGATTTTTTTATGGGTTGAGTTAATGCCAGAATAAATTAGGGAAGTGAACTACACACAAGTGAATTAGGTCAGTGATCTTAGGTTAGAGTCTGTCTTTTTATTGCTTTTCTATTTTTTTGGATTTTGATTTTTACGTCATTAGTTAAAACATAAAATAAATTAAAGAAATAATAAATAAATAAATAAATAAATAAGAATCAAATCTATACATGAAATAATAAATCAAAAATAAGTTAATATGTATAATATGCAGTTGTGTCTCAAAACTTAATTTTCACAAATAAACTCTAATTCTTTTGAATTTGATCTTACTTTGTAGATAATTGAATGTGCATTAATTTAAAAGTGAGTAGGATGAAATTGGATATTGTATGAGAGAGATATCAACATTTACAACCTTTTTATCCTGAAATTAGGGTTTAGGTTCGTTTCAAATATATATAAGTTAGAATTTTTTGATTTTTCATTGAGTAATGTTTGTAGTATGTACACAATGGAGTTAGTTTCATATCGGTTGGTGTTAGGATGAATTAATAAAAAAATGTTTGAAGTTAGGTGAAAATTTACATATGATCATGAATGCAAAATAAAATACTAATTTATGTAAATTATTCACAGGTGCATGAATGCTAATTTTGAGATATAAACAAGCTAATGCACCTAATTAATCAAGATGAAACTCTATTTTCAACTAGTTAGAGTGTTGAATCACAAATTCACAAACGCCTTAACCAAGAAGAGAGAGAGGGGGGGACTACCTAGAGAGAGAATCTTTTTTTTGTGTTTTCAACTATTGTACAGAAAGGCAGGCAGTAGCCCTCCTTCTATATAAAAAAGGATCGTTAGGATTGCAATCATAATCAATTTCCAAGGACGAAGATTAAATGAAGCAACCAACCTTCGATTGGATTAGGATTGATAACACATTGTTAATTCTAATTATTAAATTAGTAACTCCAAAACACGACAACCATTGAATTAAAATTTAAAATAAAAGAAATAAGATTACTGTTATTCCATGGGGGGTCCAACATGGTGTAACAACCATTGTTGTCCACCCCTCGTGGGATCAGGACTCTCTTCTCTTTTACTTTTTATTAATTAATTCATATGTTTACTTTTAAATTTTAATTAATTGAAAAAGTTTAATATTTACAAATTAGACCATTGATTAAAATGTATCACATTCATTAGGCCATAATAAAATATAAATCATATTTACATTTATTTTAGAATTTGAATCCATTTTACCAAAACATTATAATTTATGGATCCTATTCAAAATAAGTCTCAAAATAATAATGTGGATCATATCCACACCATCCCCAAAAAATAGTATGGATATCACTGTCCACGTTATTTTTTATCAAGGATAAATAAACTAATTCTAGTTATCCCAATTTTCTTTCTTGCCCTAATAATTGGAATTTTTCTTTCAGAACGATCTACGAACCCTTTCATAGATAGCGTGCCTTCTCTACGGATCTAGGATATACGTTTAGGGTAAATGCATTATCCATATACAATGATGTGAATAGTGAGACTCTATCTCATATCCAGATCTAAAAGGCATTTCTGTGTTATTTGGTCATATCAAACAATGTATCTTATCATCTCATTGTACTTGAATCTCATTTAGAACAATGTCCACCATTGGGGCTAACTAGTTCACTGAGCGGAGTCACTAAAATCCAAACATGTTTCATCACTTCTCGAGAATGGAAGTGTCATTATATACAATTAATTTAAGATCACATCACACTTGAGTATTCCTAATACCCGTACACCCTGCATAGTGGAAGACTGTGATTAAACCTGGAGTTCTGATCTCATTTGAACTGTCTTCTTCAAAGTTTTATTAAAAAGATTCTCATTTGATCATTGGGAGTTGGTATCGATTATATACTTTCCAAAATCATATATTACACCTACAAATTATATTGTCTCCAAAATAAGATGACAACTAATGGATTTCATTTATCCCAATATCTCATGAGTGAGCTTGTCTTCCACTTCGGTAATAAACTTGTATGAATCCCTTTGATGGATCGTATCACTCGTATGCTTTTACGTGCACATCAGCTCGTGTGCAGACCTTGATTAGGTCATCAATCTAATGTTCTTCTAAATGTACATACTCAGACATATAATGGTACTTTGTCTCCGGTCAGAGCATGCATGTCTATACAGTGATAACATACAACATAGGTCTTTATTATCTCAATCTCATTAAGCAAGTTATTTGACTTAACTTATCCAATACCTCCGGATCTCTATTCTTATGCAGAGGACCTATATCGAGAGGACGGTTGGATGTCAACCTATAGAGTAAGGATTGCCATCTCCTTCTCATGATGGATATTCTTTCTTGATATTCACTTGACGATACGGTTGAGTCCTTGATCTAACTATTTAGGTATTCAATGTATCACCCCCTTCAATGATCCAACAATTGAATCAACAACTGTATGAACTCAAGATGACCAATGTACATAACTCTATTTTATAGAGGGATCCAATAAGTGCATCCATATTGTAATATAAAAAAGGAGTAAGAATTAACCACTTTATTGAAAAGCAATTTACAATAATGTTTATTGCAGAAACTATAAGGGCTCAAATGCTAACATATACATGCTGAAATTATGAGGAGAAGTGAGTTCTTTTAAGAGAAGATGAGAAGAAAGTGGAGTTTTCATCAAAAGAATTGGAGGTTATTTCTACAGAGGGTTATGGTGAAGAACTTTTGAAAAAGGAGTTTAAAGGCTAAAGAATAAATGGGTTAGATGGGAGGATACTATTGGTTGAGCTTTTCTAGGGTTTTAATTATTTGATTTATGAACAAGTCGTTGCAACCCAATTAAGCGTCAACGAATAAACAATTTTTTTCTAGCTGCAAATAATTAAAGATAATAAATAGTGTGGAGCAAGAGAAATTTTTGCTACTTATTTACCTGTATAGTGGACAGGATCGAACTCAGGGAGGCTACAATTCCCGAGGATTATTCAATTAATCAAAAAATCAATTAAAAGAAAAAGCAGGAATCTCAAAGGCAAACTATCCTTGGTTTTTGTGGAATTTATCTCTTTTTAATTTTTTTATTTCTATTTTTTATTTTCAGATTTTTAAATTTTTAATGATTTTAATTTTGCAATTTTTTTATTTTAAAAAAAAGAACAATATGCATAAAATAAGAACTACACACACTAAACTCTTTTTGTATTTTTCAATTATATCCAAAAAATATACAGAAACATCCAGAGAAAATATTTTTGTTTTTTAAAGATTTTGAAATGTTTTGGGGAATTTTTGTAGAGTTTTCAAATGTTTTTATATTATTCTAAAAATTAAATAATGGTAAAAATGTGAAACAATATACAACCTAAAGTAATTTGCAACTTAAAAATATTTTAAGTGCCCAAAACTCCTGACAATTATACTTATGATGAACTATAGATAAATATCTACAAACAGGAATTGAAATCATGATTTTTGGATTTTTGTAGAATTTTTTATGATTTTTATAATATTTTTGATATTTTTTGTTTTTTGTGTTTTATAAATAATTAATGCACTAAAATTGGATAGAGATTAGAAGACTATGAAATAAAACTACTCTAATGTTTTTGAAATTTTTGGAGCAATTTTCAAATTTTTATGAATTTTTGAATTTCAAGAAGAGAAAAGGACACTATTTTTTTTAATAATAAGAAATGATAACAAAATGCAATGAAAAAATATGCTAAAAAGATAAGCACATCAGAAGCATAGCCTGGTTTTTGTAGAATTTATTGAGTAAGAAAAAATATTTATTTCAATGATAAAATCATGCAAATCAAGTATGGAATAAACATGACTGAAATGTAAATACTTAATGTTTTGGCATTAAATAAATAACAGAAATAAACAAAGGGTGTAGAGTGTAAATTACCCAATAATACACGTGTTATGCACGTGATCTGTACTTGAACAGGGGCCTTTTTTGGAATTATGAAAATATCCGGAGGCGGAGTTGTAATTTGCCCAAAAACAGTACTTGAACTGGCGTGGGTCTCTTTGTAATTGGTGAAATGTTTGGGGGTAAGATCGTAATTTCTCCAAAAATAGCTATGGTTTTTCTTCGTCTTCACAAAGACAAAAGGGGTGTCGCCCCTTTCTACTTCACGTAGGCTAGTGGTGTAGGTCGGTGCGCGTGGAAGGCGTCGGTGCGCTGAGGCAGCGGGCGGCTCTTGTCAACACTGGCAGGGCGATGGCGGCGCTGACGGAGGTCAGGTCACTAGTGGAGGACACGGAGAATGGTAGGGCGATGGCGGAGCTCCTCCGTGCAGAAGAAGGTGGTGTCGTTAGCTGGCGGTGTAGCACAGGAGGTGAAGGCATGGCGCTAGAGGTGTGCCTCACACGGAGGAGTAACAGGTTGTGACAGCGAAGAGGAAGCCGGCGGCGATGGCGCAGCTGGTGTTGCGGCGGTCGCGTGTGGGAGTAGAGGATCGGGCGGTCGGCAGAGGTCGTGGTCGTGCTGGAGCGACTCCACCGCAGGAGAATGTCGGTGGAGGCAGCTAGAGTCAGGGATGGTCGGCAACAATTGAACGACGGCCGTGCTGGGCTGAGCGGCGGCGATGCTGGCCGCAAGGGCCGCCCTTGGTGGAGCGGTGGACTTGTGCGGCGGATAGAGACGGTCGGTGGTTCGGCGGGGCTGGCGAAGGCGCTGGCGTTCTACCATATATTTTTTAATTTTTTTAATTTTTTATTTTTTTCAAATGTAAATAGTAATAAAAAAACTTTTTTTATTTTTTTCAAGTGTAAATAGTAATGAAAAAACTTTTTTTATTTTTTTATTTTTTATAAATCTGAAATAGAGAAATTAAAAACAGAAAAACATTAAAATATTTTTTTATTTTATTTTATTATTTTATTTGTTTTTTAGAACAAATATTTTTTATTCTTTTTATTTATAGGCAAATTAGGACACAAGTATGATGACTCGATCCCAAAATCAGAACAGAAGATGTGAACGAGTGCGGTTCTGCGGAAAATGGCGGATGGAACCGGATCTCCAACCACTGTGCGTGGCCGGAGTTGAGAGATCGTGTGAGGTAGAAAAGAACGCGATAGGAACAAGAAAATGGGATGAAAAATCGAGATCGAAGATGAATCAAAATCATAATCGAATCTAAGATCTAGATAAAAAATTTGACGATGAAATAAAGTGGCGAGAAAATAAAACTACGATTAATCTAGAATAAAAATAAGAAAAATAATGGATCTCACCTTTGGAGCGGAAAAGACCTTGATCACTCGACGAAGGCCGGCGCGTTGTCACAGGACGGCTCGGAGGCTAGGCAACCCTTCTACGACAAGAAAACTCTCAGAGATCGGGCTCCTCTCATCAAAGATTGATCAAGTTGGAATGAGGGAGAAGGAGCCATATAAATAGAAAAGATAATGGAGTTTGAATTTTTTTTTGAATTTTTGGACGAGGATAAGATATAAGAGAAAAGAAAGTTTGAAATGAGATAAAGAAGAAAGATAAATATATACAAAAATTAACTATTTTTTTATATTTTTGTCACTTTATTTATTGGAAATATAAATGTTAATTTTTTTATTTTTTGTGTTAGTTAGTTAAGAAAAATGAATATATACATATGCTATATATATGACATTATCTACATGGGTAAATAAGCAAATTAATAAATTTTTTTGTTTTAAAATTTTTATTTTTTATTTTTATTTTAAATAATTAGTAAAAATATTTACAAATATTTACAAAATACAATATGTACAAATACTTGGGAAAATTGCACGAACCACCCCAGAAAACCAACTTTTCACCCGTAACTCCAAAAATTATGAAATCACAGCCATTTTAAAGATAATTTAATTTAGAATACAATGAAGTGAGTTTGGTTCAATTTGAGTTCATATGGAGCCGGAATTGGTCTTTCAATTATTGCTTAGTGGCTTTTTCCAAGTGTGGTTGCTTTTATTATGCACATGATTTAATTGTGCAATTATTTTTATTAATTAGGATACATTTTTATTTACAACTTTTATTTTGAAAATTATTTTATTTGAGGTCGATTTATGTACAAATAAAATAGTGTAGAATACAAATATACATAGCACACATTTTTTTGGGTTTTCTGATTAAGGACCCTATCTCCCCCTTCTTTATTCGTGGTCGATCATGTCAAGTCTTGACCTTCTCTCGGGGTTCGGGTCAGCCTGTATCTATTACATATATACAGTCTTACTTTTTTCTTTTCTTTGTTTTTTCTTTCTTTCTTTATTGATTTGTATTAGGTTAAAATGGTAAGAAGTGTACACTATTTACACACAAATGCAAGTTAATAAGAATATGGAGTTAGTGTTATGTACAGGTGTTTTATAAGGGATTTTAAGCTAAAATAAATGAATAAAGATGACGAATCACAGATTCATCGTCCCCCTATGCTTTACCTTTGCTAGTCCCTTAGTAAACACTTATTTGAAAGAATAAATGAAAAAAAAGAAAATGAAAGGGAAAATAAAGAAATTAGGACAATATTGAATATTAAACTTATCTTCATAAAATTGTAGTATGGAGCTCTGTCAGACCTTTGGATCATTAGTGTATCGGAACCTTAATGGGAGATGGATTTAAAACCTACAGCCTCTAAGTTCCGCAGGACTCCTATTATGATTATGAATCTTTACTTTGTATGGTGTAAGTGAAGTATAGCTCCCCATCTCAAAAGTAGCAAAGAAACAACCTCCCTCAACAAGGTAACTCTAGTTCCCCGGACTTGCAACTCTTTCCTCGAGGAGCGGAGATAGTCCCTTCTAAGTTCAAGTACAACCAGCTCAAGAAGAGGGGAAGGAGAAAAGAATGGACGGAAACCAGTGTAGCTACCTATCCTTGGATGCATGACCAGTGTAGCCGAGTCATCCGATGCAAGCTTACAAAAAATTGTCTTTGAAGCTCTTATTTTAATTTTTTATATCCTTGTATATACACTCCAGCAGGCATTTTACTTTTCAATCAGGCTTGTCCACTTTTGGAGACTCTGCATTTTTCCATACTTTTTTCTGAAAGAATATACAAAGGTGCAACATGTACATAAGGAGTTTTTCCTCTTGAGACAGTGGACTATCCCTCTTTTGAAGCATTATTGCAACCCCACAGCATCATGTCTTTAGACCTCAACATCGCTAGACCACGTTGAGACGCACTTCCTTCCATAGAGGAAGACGAGAGGTTCCGCCTAGATGTACTACCCTCGTATGCTACCCCAAGCCAAAAGATTCTGCCTCCTCACTACCTCATCCATGAAGAGCTACGTGTAGAGTGCTTGTCCAAGATAAGCCACAGTCTGAAAGAATCATGCATGTGTTGTTAAATGTTCTACTTAGACTAATCAAGATGACATGTAAACATAGTCTTATGGACTCAAAAAATTAAGTCACTAGAACCTGAAAAGTCTTAACTCCATTTCTTATAAGGTTCCTCTGAAATTAAGTGGATTAAGGCCCAACTAAGCTCCATTCTTCAATTTCATTACAGACTTAGTTTAAATGTCAATACTATTCTGAAAAATGCACATGCAAATGTAAGAAAATATGAACAATGCAAAGAAAGATTTTTTTTGAAAAAATGATGCACATGTGAAAAGTTCATTTTAAAAAAAACCAATTTTCTAATTTTGAACTTTTTATGGATTTTTCGAGAAAAATACAGATGTAAAAGAAAGGTTTTTTTTAATTATGCAAGTTTTTATAATTTTTTTGTTTTGTAATTTTTTTCAAAAAGGAAAAAAGAGTTGGTAAAATATATACAAGTATATACAAAAATTTTTGTTTGTTTGTTTTTGTTTTTTTGTGTTTGTGTTTGTTTTGTTGTTTTGTGTTTGTTTCTTTATGTTTTTTTGTTGTTTTTTTTGTTTTGTATGTTTTTTGTTTTTTTTACACATGTGTATTTTACAAAATTATATACATATCCCCTAAAAAATAATTAAAAATACGAGTTATGTCTAAAGTATATATACAATATATGCGACACCCCTATACTTAGCTCGCATTATGTCCTCGCGGTGATCAGAGAGCGGCGAAGGAAGACACAAGTCGTGTTAAGTATAGAAAAGTGAAAATACTCCTATGCTACAACGACTCAAAGAAAAGATAAAAAGAAACGAAGTCGGTGATCCCCCTATACTTGGGATCAAGTAATCCTAAATATAGTAGAGTGTACAAAAGGAAAACCGATGAAGAGAATGTACAGACTCACAAATAAAAAAACGATATGAACAGCATCACCCCCTATACTTAGGGTAGAGTATCCTAAGTATAGGCAACAACAAGAGTGATGAACAAAACGAATATGAACAACACAAATCATTCATCCCCCCCATACTTAAGATAAAGCACATCCTAAGTATAGCATATATACACACACAAAAAAGGGGTGATGATAAAATGGAAGAAGAAATAGTAAAACGAAAGGATATACAAAAGGAGTGGATGTTCAAAGGTCAAGAAGGTCGAAAACGAACCTTCTTGTGGGACCGCTGAGGTATGGATCTAACAAGGTGTAGGTCGATATTGGGGTTATCATTATATATGAATTGATCAAGATCGACTAAGAATGTATCCTCAACGGTTTCAGATTGTGCAGGCCTAAACCGATTAGTGGAAGTAGTATGGTCATGTCCGGTTTGAGAAGTCTCACAAATATCAAAGTAAAAAGGCTCGAATTCATTATCCAAAAAAGTAGGATCAATTTTAGCCTGGCGAGACTCTACTGGATCATCATCTTTATCAAAAGCTCCAAATTCCTTTATAAAAGCAATCAAATTAAATTCGGTCTTATCAGTCTTGTCTAACTCAAGGTGAATAGGAACGGACTCGTCAGTGAAAGTAGTCAAATCATGTACGTCCTGTCTAGTCTCAGAGTCTGCCTTCCGCTCTAGGGTGTCTATCATGTAAATCCCGCAGATGTCATTAATGCATCTCCACATACCAGTAGGGGGAACTCCAAGGTCTATCCTTTCCGAGTCTTCCTTGTTGAAGAGGAATTCTTGGGTTTCATTAGCATCCAACATATAACAAGAATCTTTGATATTATCATCGAGGGCAAATTCCGTGGGTTGGCTAACACGAGCGGGCTCTCATGGGATGCAGGTCTCTGGTCAGTAGTGTGTGTAGTGATCAACACATCGCTCCCTGCATCAGAACGGAAGTGAATCTCTCCTGATCCATAATCAATAACGGCTCATGCAGAGGCGAGGAAAGGCCGTCCCAGGATGATGGGAGGGTGCTCCACAGGGGTGAAGGTCTCCATGGGCAATACGACAAAATCAGAAGTGAATTTCATGCCTTGAATAAGAATGACAACATTTTCTAGAATACCCTTAGGCCTCTTAATAGATCCATCAACAAATTGAACTATCATCCTAGTTTTCTTGAGAGGCCCAAGATGAAGAGATTGTACCATAGAGAAGGGTATTATATTGATTGAAGAACCACCATCAAAGAGGGCGTTATCACAAGAATATTCAGATATGGAGAAACTCACAAGAGGTGTGGCAGTGTTCCCTTTCTTAGAATATGGTCGGTGAGAGGTGGCGTAGGCAGTGGCCATGGTCAAGATGTGATGCTTAGATCTTCTCCTTCGCTTTCTCTTCTTGTGTTGAGGAGTAGATAAATCTGTTATGGCCTGTTGAAGTGGGGCTTTAATGATCTCATGAATGGTGGCCAACACTTCGGGTTCAGTCAACCTTTTTTTGAATTTTTGGACCTCCTCCATACAAGGGAGGAGTTCGGAATTGGCATATACACGAGGGATGCTGAGAGCAGTCTGTATAGTGCCATCCTCGGGGTCAAGGTTGGGACATGATGTGAATAGATATGTGGGTAAATGATCGGGCATTTGGGTCCTCTCCTCACAAAATGAATCAATAACGTGTCTCCCAGAATCTTTTTGGATTTTTAAAATTTTCTCATTTTTTTGTATATTGGGCGATTGCAAGCTATCATGATTATCCTCAAGTGAATCCATATCCTCAAATAGTGGAGCAACGTTCTGGCTCATATTTATGTTAAATAGATTGCTAATCCTCGAATTCATATGCTCCATGATGAATCTTGAATTCATCACTCTAAATCTCATTAATTAAGCTCAAATCCCATAAAATCAGCAGCATTTCTGCATCTATTCTGCATAATTAGCATTCATGCATGTTTTAATAAGAATTGCATTTTATCCACTATTTATGCACAAAATAAGAAGCCAAAAATCCCAGCCAAAATTGACCTGTAAATAGCCTAACTCCCCTGATTTTTAACTCATTCATACTAATCTGAATGACCCAAAACCAACTCCACTGTGTACATATCACTAACAAGAATAAACGAAAAATATAAAAAAATCACTAACCTTGATAAGTGGGCCAAAAACTCAAACCCTAGTTTCAGGATTGTCAGGCTAAAAACCTCATATCTTCCCCATCCAGTGTCCCTATTAATCCTACTCACTTTTGAACTAATGTGCATTCAATTACCTTCAAAACAAGACCAAGTTCAAGTGAATCAGAGCTCATATGTGAAAGTTGGGTTTTGGGCCTCTTTTGTACATTTGGTATTTTAGCGGTTTTCGACCTATTATTTTATATACATACTTAACCTATTTTAATTTATTTCTTTTTCTTTTGTCTTCTTTGATGAAAGTTTTATTAAAATGCGCAAAAATCCAAACTGAGCTTGAAATCAAAGAAACAAATTGGGTCTGAGTCTTCACTAACCGATTGTATAAAATTGGCCTTTTCATATTTTATTTTATTTATTATTTTTATTAATTAATAAAAATCTAAAAAATTAGATTAATGTGTAAATTTTTATCTTTGATTTTACCATATTTTTTCCATATTTTTATCTGGTTAAAAATGACAAAAAATTATAAAACCCAAAAATCAAGGTATTCTATGTACATGTGATACCCCAAAAATATCACTTTGTGCATTTGATCGATTTTGATTTTGATGTCTTCATAAAAATTGTAGATCTCATCGAGACGAGCAAATTCATGAAGAAACTTTTTCGATCGGAGGCCGTTTGCTATTTATTATGTATTTTACAAAGTTTTTATTTCTGGAATTTTGTGGTGCTGACAGGTAGTAGCTCCTGGAGCAGCCACGTGTCAGGCATTTTTGGCATTTTATTAATTTCTTTTTAATAAAAAATTAAAAACCCCTGCACGTATGAGACACGTGCTGCCCAGGCACGCGCCAAGCACGTGCGTCGTCCTCATCCCATTAGCCGCCACGTGGCGATCTCCTAGCTGCCCGATCTTGGCCGATCGGACGGCCGAGGAGCGTCGTCCTCCCAGGCCTCCTGTCCCAATCGATCGCCACCCAAATCCCCGAAATCTCCGCCGCGTATCCCCCATCGCCGCCAGATCTCATATCTTCAGATCAAACCTCCCCCGTGAATCCCTCGTGTGCTGTTGCCGCATCCAATCGGATCCTCCTCTCCGCCAATCCCCTCATCAGATCTTCACCCGATCTCGTCAAACCGTTCAACCCCAATCGAATCCCCAATTCATCGACCTTCCATCTCCGGTCGACCATGCCTCTTCTATTTAAGACTGCCTCCGCCTTCGCCACCAACCATCCGTCATACGTCTCCTTCCGACCGTGACAACTAAGGATCGGCGTGATCCGAGAACTACCCGCTTCTTGTCGCAGCCTAGTCGTCAGCACCGCTGATCCGCTCCGGTGTCCTCACCGTCGAGCCCTACTCCCAGGTATTCCTCTGCCTCTCCCCGCTGCACCTTTCATCTCCCCGACCATCGTCATCCCCATCTCGATCATCCATCTTTGAATCCCATCTCCAAATATCCACCATCGATCGCTCGCCATCTCATCTCGCTCCACCACCACCTTCACATGAACTTCGTCTCCGACCGACGTCATCTCCACCAACACCATATCAAACAGTGCCAGGAGCTTCGTCAGCCTCACATGCCATCACTTCGCCATCGACTTCACCAGCCCAGACAAGCATCACCAACTCCAGGCCAACCATCTCCATCGATCGCCGGTTAAAGATCCTACATTCAACACTCCCACTAGTCGGTCAACGTCGTCGCTCCGCCTCGCCACCGACAACCGCCGGCCATGTGTCGGCCAAATATCGACCATACGATCATCGAGCATCCATCCATCCGAGCCGTTGGCGAATCACAACCCCCAGCCGTTGGATTTGAGCACCATCAACGATCCAGAACTGCTTATCAGCCTCAGCCCCAAACCAGATCTGAGCCATGAGCCTCGGGTGGCCCGAAGCATGAAGAAAGTACCACGTGGAGGTCCGCGCCCACCCCTCCACCCGAGCCTACATACGCACGTGCGGGTCATGTGATGTGTGGGACAATTACAGAAGAGCCCCCACACTTCCATCTATTCACGCCACAGCCCCCGCCGACCAGAGGGCAATGCCACACACGTGCCCCTCTGGAGATTTTGTAAAGAGAACCCTGTCAATATTGGTAGATATATCTACGTCCCCCTTGCAACTTTATTTATTTTATTTAAATATTGCATCTGTACCCATGTCTTTCCCCATTATTTTGAACAACTACATTGCACATTTTATTTATCCAAAAATAACATAATGTTTGTCATTTAATTCTCTACAGCTTGATATATTGTGGACATTTTTATGATCATTGGTTAATTAATAATTAATTGATCTGTGGAAACTTACATATTTTGCCCAGTTTGTGCTCTTAAAATTGTCATTGATTAACCGTTGTTCTAAAAATTCCCGAAAATCACCTATTGAAGAATTAATTATGCTTGACATTGTTCCCAAAAAGATTTGCATTTGCATGCATAGATTGCCCTGTAAAAATCATTTTTCATATTTCAATATTTAATTTTTAAGAGGTATTAAATCTCACACTTTCGAGGTTTAGGATTTTTCTGAGATCCATCACCTAGTAATAGATCTTAGATAATTTTATTCCTTTAAATTAATTAGGTTTAATATTTATTATAATTAAATATTGAAATTCATTCTGTTTGCATTTTAAAATTCATAAAAAAATTCATATTGCATCCAAAAAATCCAAAAAAAATTATAATGCATTCATTTCATCATATTTTACATCGTGGCCAAGTTTCGTATTTTTCGGACATCGTTTGAGCATAATTCACATTATAGTCCCTAAAATAGGCTGAAATTGCATTTCGCATCCTTTATTGCATTAAAAGTTACAAAAAAAAGATCGCCTCGAAAACCATGTACGAATTTTGATAGATATAATTCTAGATTGTTCCTTTGTCTCCTTGTGTTCGACCTTGGGACTTGTCCAAATAAAATAAACATAAAACCACGAGATAAAAAATTGAATAAAAATTGTGGTTATTTTCTTGACTGATTCCGATTGCCGCCTACAACAAAACGACAAATCATTATTTTTACGCATGATCAAATGTGAAACACATCTTTTTAACACAGCGAATATCGGACCCGTCAGATGGCGTCGTTGCCAGGGAGGCAAACGGCTTATTTTTGTGTTTTGAAAATTTTCATTCAGTTTTCCGCATTCGGGTAGTCTGACCCCTGAATTTTTCATTGTAAATTCCATATTTTTTCTGCATTTGTTTTTAGCATTTATTTTTCTTATTATATTTTTGATTTATTTTTAAGTCACTCTCTTACACTATCTCTCTTATTTTTCTTGCGAGATACCCAGCGTACGTGGAGCGGTTTTTCAAGAACCGACACATCTTCACCGAATTCCGGAAAAACCGCAATTAATTTAAGATCGAGTCGAGTCGTGAGAGAGCGTAGAGTCTAGGTTTTTAATTTCTAAAAACTTTTAAATTTCTGTAATTAACTGCTCATTTACAACGGTGTCCGTTTGGACTCTCGCGTGTGTAAAAGACCTTGAACTTTCTTCTGTGGTGTGTCGTGGCCTGTTTCACTCTCCGGTGAGGGTGGGGCCCGACTTGAGTGGTAATTAGGATAGACCTGCACATATGACTCTTAAAGTATTTTAATTTTTGATTGTGCTCGTAGGATCTAAGGCCACATTGCACTTTAATTGAGACGCACATTAGATCGTTCAATTTAGCCAAATTTAACTCAATTCTTTCCCGCTAATAGAACTCTCTGATAAGGTACGGTTTTTCATCAGCTTGCATCCATATAGACTAATTTTTCAATTATGTATTGCATCCCACATGGAGATTGCGAGGATTCACTGTAAGTCTTCTAACTGAGTACATCATAGTTTTTCACATGCATCGTCTTTTCCCGAACTTCTCCCTCTTGTTTTATCACATAACTCTAAAGGAAATTATGACTAGACAGTAGACGTGTATTTGTACTCATTTAAATTCTTCAGTGATCACCTAATTAATTGGGACTGCTAAATATAGCTGATCTTAAGAACCCATAAAATCAAGAATTTTTGCGGGAGAGCAACCCCGACATTGTATGCTTTATCTTGCAGCGAGGGGAGAGACACACACTTGGATAGAGCCAAGCTCGGATTTTCATATTGACTATTGATTCTACCAAAAACGATTAGCTACTTCTCAGTGAGGATCTAACGGGTAACCGGTAAACGGTCTGAATTTCCTTAGCATAGTAGGTGGTTTAGAGGACACTACGTAAGGCTCTGTCCTCAAGTAAAGGGTAGTCGTTCTACGGTCCTTACTTACTCCCATACTGGCTGAAAGTAGGTGCAACTAGTCGTAAGAATTCGGGACAGTCGGTAGGGAAATACATGCACCTAACAACTCGTTTAAATGGCTTGCATGGCCGAACCCTCACGGCCTTCACTGAGTGAGTTGGTGAAACAAACCTTTGTATTGTGTTTGAATGGTGCGTAGAAACTAGATTATCAACGAATCCCGCACACTTGTGCCTAGATCATGAACCTTAAACCTCTTGTTGGTCTGTTAAAATAGAGAATGAAAGATTGTGGTAATTCACGTTCGGACTCCTCGAACCTTCTCTGACCGTCACAAACTCTCCAATCTCAAAGGTTCGGAGGCACTCTTACTCAGGTTCACCTTGGGTTCATGGACACCTTTCCCGTGAATCCTCCTCTTATGATTCTTTCATCTTCTTGGAAGGAGGTCGATTCCATACTCTTCCTTTATCTCCTGATCACATCGAGGAAGACTCTCACCTCGATAACTCTGATTCTGATTCTTTCAAGTCTATTGACTCCGATCTTTCACATTCTGAAGGTGAAAAGAAGAAGATAAAAAAGATGCCTCCCAAATTGCCTCCCAGGAAAGACCATGAAGAAGAACCCAATGAAGATCCAATACATATGATTTTTGCAAGATTAGCTGCATCTGAGCAGCAACAACTTTTACTGAGAGAGCAGCTAGAACAGTTGAATGCTGGGGGAGAACTGCCAATGGAAGCCACATACAATGCAATGCAGTACAGAGTGAGGAATTATTTGCAGCCACCTCAGCCAGAGATTAACTATGAACTGAAGCCACATGTCCTGAGTCGATTACCACAATTCCATGGTAATGCGACTGAAGAGCCATATGAATTATTGCGAGACTTAGAGCTAGTATGTTCTAATCTGAGGCACCCACAAGTCATCCAGGACTACATTCGTCTTACTACACTATCTTTCGCCTTGAAAGGGAAGGCAGATTACTGGGTGAAGAACTTAGGAGTGACTGTAACCACTTATGATAGGTTCAAGAACCTATTCTTGAAGAAATTCTACCCTTTGAGTCGGACCAACCAAATGAGGACCCACATCACCAGTTTCTCCCAGCTTCCTAATGAACCACTCTGTGATGCTTGGGATAGACTTAAAGATCTGCTACAGAAGTGTCCCTGCCATGATCTGGATAACAACATCTTAGTTCAGTCACTCTATTCTGTCCTCAACTACGAGACTCAAGGGTTAGCCAGCGTTGCCTGCGGAGGCAATTACACATCACGAGGAGCTGAGACCGTCTGGAAAATACTGGAGCAAATGCCAGAGACAAGTTGCTCACAGATTGTTAGTAGAGCATACACTAATTCCCTGAATACCTTTCGAGCCAAAGGAGGAAAGCAAAGTGTCGCAAAGATAGCAGAGGATTTGATTCCGAACATGAACATCATCGCTAATAAATTGACAGTTGTGGATCAAATTCATAAGAGGATGAATGACATCGACAACAGGATCTCCCAATTTCCAAAGCAAATAGAGGATCTCATTGAGAAGGTATCCAAGATGGGGATACCTAATGCACCTACGATCCCAATCTACCATGTACATCATGTCCAGGAGTAGCCAGGATCAGGGCAACAACAACTATGGGTTCAGGGCCAATCCTATGCCCAACCTTCCCAGCAGTCACCTCCACCAGTCGAGACTATTGAAGAAGCCCCACCTCTAACATTCGAAGTAAATGGCATTTGGTACACCCAGGACACTACCCGACAGGGTAATATGGGGGACCGTCAGCCTTATCAACGTCCGTCAACTTTCTATAATGCCGCATTTTCACCAGCTCCGCAGCACATTCAGAACATTGCATCATTCCAGCATCCGAAACAGACAGCACCGGCTTCAACCATTCCCGCCCAAGTTCAAGCTAACCCTAATAGCTTGAACAAATCTCAATCTTCCCAACACAATGGCCAGGTATACTATTCAAATTTTCCACCTCTGAACATGAGATCCTTTCGTTTGACAAAATCAATGCTATGTCACTTAGGAGCGGAAGGACAGTGGTCGTACCTAATCGGGCACGGGAATTGAATCATGAAGACTCAAAAGATCAATCGGAGGATGCTTCCGAGAATGAAGAAGAAAGACGTCTGAAGATCCCAGCACGTGAGAAGGGAAAAGCATCTATGGAGTCGACAAAAGACCTTAAACCTCTACTTGCTGCAAAAATACCTTTGTCACCTTTTCAGCAACCTGATTTTGATTATTATCAGAAAACTAATGATTGTAATAAGAACTCCATTTCTAATAAAGATGCTCTTATTTATGATTCTGGCTCTCTATCTCCTGTATCAAATGCTCCCATTCCTTCCCCCATGCTCTTAAGAAAGAAAATAAAAGAAAAACATTCAAGATAACCCAGAAATGGAACGGTTCTGCCAGCAAAATATCACAGTCAAAGTACCCTTTGATCAATATGTGGCCAACAATCCAGCATTTCAGAAGTACTTGAAGGTGAAATGCACTCCCACCAGGACTCGTACAAAGAAACCAAGTCAATTTGTGGAGACTCATATCTTGATAGTTGCCACTACCAAATGTGTCAAAAATCAGCATTTACTAAGAAAGAAAAGGGATCTGGGTGCTCATTATGTGGAGAGTCGCATTGGCGGCATTGCGTTTGCACGCACACTTCTCGATAATGGTTCTTCCAATAATCTTCTACCTTTAGCCTTATATTGTAGATTGGAGCTAGGTCCTCTCAAGAAATCATTATCTCTACTCCAATTTGCCGATAAATCCACTAAAAGGCCAAAGGGAGAAGTGAAAAATGTAATCATCGTGATTGAGGGTATGGAATACAAAGTAGACTTCACTGTCCTTGATATGGAGACCCTGAACCATTGGAAGGAATCCCAAATCATTCTTCGAAGACCATTCTTAAGAACCGCTAAAGCCGTATTTGATTACGGTACCAGAATGATGAAATTCCGCTCCCCAAGCGGAGAAGTGGACTTGGAGATGAAACAAACAAAGTGGCAAAGACCAGACTCTGAAATCCACCACTAATTATGTCGAAACATCAGAATGCAATCTCATCAGCATTACTGGGTCGTGGGACCAACTGCTAGACATTCAGATTGAAAGCACCTCAACGGAAGAAGAAACAGTGCACAATGTAGTTTGCGAGATGTTGCCAAACATATCTAGACACCCAGATGCCTATAACCTTGATGACACAAAAATCCTTTCAGATTTGTCAGTCCCATCTTCTTCGGGACAATCAAGAAATGTCGATGACGAGTCGGACATGGCTTTGGACGAATTACCACACTACTTTAGCGACCCGACTCACCTTTCTTCGGAATTGGTAGCTAGCACAACACAGAGTGATTCACTGCCAACCAATATTGAGCCAGATGTAAAATTCGTTCAACTAGACTTAATTGATGATTCATATTTGCTAGAGCTGAAATCACTGCCTCCCACTCTGAAGTATGCATTTCTTAATGGACCTAAAGAGAAATTCCATGTGATCATTAGCTCATCATTAACCATAGACCAATAATCTAGATTACTCGAAGTCCTTGAGCAAAATTGAAAAGCCATCGGTTGGACTGTGTCGGATCTCGTAGGAATCAATCCCGCTCTCTGCTCGCACCAAATTTATGTTGAGGATAACGCAAGGCCTTCCCGTGAATTTCAGAGAAGATTAAACCCCAATCCTCATGAAGTAGTTAAGAAAGAGATAGAGAAATGGTGCAAGGCAGGGTTTATATACCCCATTTCTGACTCCAAGTGGGTGGCCCCCCTTCATGTCGTCCTGAAGAAGTCAGGAATATAGATGGTCACCAACGATGAGGGGGTAGAGATCGCGACCCGAGTACCCACGTCATGGCGCGTTTGTGTCGATTACAAGCGCATGAATGTTGCGACCAAGAAAGATTAGTTTCCACTACCATTTATTGATCAAATCTTAGAGAGACTTGCAGGGAAGGCATTCTTCTGTTTTCTTGATGGGTACTCTGGTTACAATCAAGTAGTTATCACTCCCGAGGATCAGGAAAAGACCACATTCACATGTCCCTTCAGTATCTACGCATTCAAGCGCATGCCATTCGGGCTTTGTAATGTACTAGGCACATTTCAGCGGTGCATGATTGCCGTATTTACCGAAATGGTTGGTGATTTCCTGAAAGTCTTCATGGATGACTTCTCGGTTCATGGTGATTCATTTGATACATGTTTAGCGCACTTGGACTGAGTCCTCCAGAGATGCAGGGAGGTTAATTTGGTACTCTCCTGAGAGAAAAGTCACTTTATGGTGACAGAAGGTATCGTGTTGGGGCGCGTCATCTCCAGAAATGGAATGGAGGTCGACCCTGCCAAGGTGGATGTGATCAAGAAACTTGAGCCATCAACCAACGTCAAGTCAGTGAGGTCGTTCTTAGGGCATGTTGGATTTTATCGAAGGTTCATCCCTGATCTTTCAAAGATCGCCCGCCCACTGACTGAGCTCTTAGGAAAAGACATCGAGTTTATTGTGAATCACAAATGTCTAGAGGCTTTCGAGCTCCTGAAAAAGAAAATGTGTGAATCGCCGATATTACAAGCTCCCGACTAGTCTCTTCCCTTCGAGATCATGATTGATGCATCGGATTTTGCTGTCGGAGCTGTGCTTGGAAAAGATGAGATGGAATTCCTTATGCGATTCACTACGCGAGCAAAGTATTGGATCTTGCACAGAAAAGTTATACAGTAACTAAAAAGGAAATGCTCGCGGTTATTTGGGCCCTTGAAAAAATCAGATCATACATATTGGGATCCAAGGTGACAATTTTCACGGATCACACTACAATTAGATATCTTATGGATAAGAAGGATGCCAAGGCACGACTTTTGAGATGGATCTTGTTAATCCAGGAATTTAATTTGGAGATCAAGGATAAACCTGGAATAAAGAATGTTGTTGCTGATCACCTTTCCCGAATTGAGTTAAATATTTATCATGACACTGGACCTATTAAGGAAACTTTTCCAGACGAATCAGTTTGCATTATTGATTATGTCCCATGGTATTCTGACATAGTGAACTATCTTGTCTCCAAGAAGGTTCCCTTTGGTTGGACCAAGAGAATGATAGATCGATTAAAGTCTTATTCAAGAAAATACTATTGGGACGATCCTTTCCTTTTCTATGAAGAATCGGATTGCGTCTGGCGAAGATGTATTCCTCAAAAGGGAATACTAGAGTGTCCTCACACATTGTCATTCTCTTGAGGCTGGAGGACACCATTCGGGAAAGAGAACCACGCACAAGGTACTCCAATGTGGATTTTACTGGCGGACCTTATTTCAGGATGCTAATGAATTTGTACGGTCATGCTCGATTTGTCAAAAAATGGGAGGGACTGTGGGATATAGAGATGAAATGTCCATGCAACCAATAATTTTCTGTGATGTTTCCGATGCATGAGGGATTGATTTTATGGGTCCCTTTCCCAACAACAATGGATTTGAGTACATCTTGTTAGCGGTTGATTATTTATCAAGATGGGTAGAGGTTATTCCAACCTGAACTGCAGATAGCAAAATCGTCTTTAAGTTTATCAAGGATAATATCATTGCAAGATTCAGGGTACCAAAAGTCTTGATTTCTGATGGAGGTAGCCACATTGTGAATAAGGAAATGATATCTTTGGCTAAGGAGTATAAATTCGAGCATAGAATAGCCAACCCATATCATCCACAATCTAATGGCATGACAGAGGATTCAAATAGATAGGTGAAGGGTATTCTTCAGAAGTTGGTTCGTCTAGATAAGAAGAACTGGTCGAAACTGTTGGACCAAGTTCTGTGGGCCTATAGGACAACCTATAAGACTCCACTCGGTACTTCACCTTTTAGGATGATATATGGCAAGGCATGCCATCTACCCGCAGAATTGATTCACAAATCAGAATGGGCGATCAAAAAGTTGAATTGGAGTTGTCACCTTGGGAAATTATGCTGAGACTTAAATCTGAATGAGCTAATTGAAATCCGAAATCGAGCATACGACAACAGTGTAATCTATAAAGACAAGGTCAAGAGATGGCATGATAGACACATTTGAGACAAAACCTTTGTCCATGGGCAAAAAGTGTGGTTGTTTAATGCTCGGTTGAAGATTTTCATGAGAAATTAAAATCAAAATGGATGGGTCCCTACATTTTCATCGATGGCATACCAATGGAAGTATGGATATTGCCGAACTCAAAAATGGTGCACGACCTTTCTCAGTGAATGGATAATTGCTGAAGCCATATTTAGAATCATCCAAAGAGCAGACAATTCAAGTTGAGGTCATCTACTTCACGTAGAGCGAGGACATTGAAGATTCATCAGATCACTCCCACCCTCCCTCCCTACCACATCGATCTCCTTATACAGCTTCTTCCTCTACTTAGGCTAAGGCCTAAGTAGATGGGGGGACCGATGCCATCTGTATATTCCATCCTTCTCCTATCTCCCGATCGCTCCATTTCCACCCTTCATTATACTTAGGCTGACCAGAGCCTAAGTATAGGGGGAACCGATGCCCATCTGTTTATACTCTCCTCATTCACATACCCCGATCACTTCATTTTTCCCGCTCTTCTTCTATACTTAGACTGTTCACAGTCTAATTATAGGGGGGCAGATCTGTAAATCTTGTTCTTTTTCTTTTCCTTTTTCACTCTCTTATGCTTAGCCCGAGCTATGTCTTCTTTACGCTTCTTGTGCTCTGAGGACACAACACTCGCTAAGTATAGGGGGGTCTGTATATATACTTTGTATATATTTTACCCATATCTCGGACTTTCGTGTAAGTCTATATGTATTTACGTGATGGGTAATTAATTTAAAAAAAACAAAAAAAAAGAAAAAAAAAGAAAAAGAATTTTGCTACTAACACTGACCGTGCCCAAATTTTTTGAAAAAAAATGACTTCTTATTCTTTAAAAAAAACCTTGCATAAAAATCACAAAAAATGTGTCTGCATTTCACAAACCTGCACTTCATCCAGCATCACATTCATGTGTATCTGTGAAAAGTCTTTGGGTTCTGAACCGAGTTATGAGCTGAAACCGAGAGTGATCTGAACTTGACCTTAATCCACCTAATTTTCAGAGGAACTTCACTGAGAAATAGGATTTTAGAAGCTTCATGTCTTTGACTTAAATCTTTGAGTTCCACATGACAATTTGCAGCATTTGACTCTTAGTGTTTAACCTGGTCTCTTCATTCTGGGTACAACTCTGGAATAAGGAATTAATTTGTACCTCTCGTACTATGCACTTAGGCTCAACTCAGACGGGATATTGGAAGACCGTGCAAGTTTCTTTTCTGGTAGCGTGGAAGTCTAAAGACCGAAGTATGGGTTGAAATAAAAGCTTCGGAAAAGGGATGGACGGTTGGGCCACAATTTTTTTCTAAGACCCCAAAAAATTTACGGAAACAAAATATTCTATATCCGTAGGGGCACAACAAGATCCAAGCAGAACCACCAAAAATTCCAAATACAAAGAAGCATTCTACCAAATAAATATCCGATCAAAAAGGTCCAAGCTTCAACAAAACCTGGTAAATCTTGGTGGAGACTCGGCTACACTGGCCAGCTTCACAAGGAGATGTGACTACAGTGGCCAACCTCCGGGTAGCTTCTCCTTCTTCTAACTTCTCCCCCAAATTCGATTGTGAACACAGCACGACAGACCTTAGAAGGAAGTACCTGACTCCCCGAGGACGAGTTACTGGAGAGGAGAGGAGCATGGTAGTCCGGCATTCTGGATGGGAAGAGCTAAAACCTTTTACACACATGAGTCGATTGTTCAATGTTCATAGGGTATGCCTTGGGAAGAGGATTGATCTAAGATGACTTCTGAGTCGAAACTGATACAATAATGTGTAGAATTTCAAGGGTGTTGATATTAAATTCTAAGTCTCACAGAATTTCCGCCACATTAATAATCCAAAGGCCGAGTCTAGTTTCATTTTTTCACCTTCAGCTAATGGTCTTGGTATGGAAACCCAATCTCATTTCACTTCATAGCATTTCTTTTTTCTGCTCAGGGACGAGCATGGTTTAAGTATATGGGGATGATGAATCTCGGGATTCATCACTCTAATTCTCATTAATTAAGCTCAAATCCCACAAAATCAGCAGCATTTCTGCATCTATTCTGCATAACTAGCATTCATGCATGTTTTCATAAGAATTGCATTTTATCCACTATTTATGCACAAAATAAGAAGCCAAAAATCCCAGCCAAAATTGACCTGTAAATAGCCTAACTCCCCTGATTTTTAACTCATTCGTGCTAACTCCGAATGACCCAAAACGACCTCTACTGTGTACATATCACTAACAAGAATAAATGAAAAATACAAAAAAATCTCTAACCCTGATAAGTGGACCAAAAACCCAAACCCTAGTTTCAGGATTGTCGGACTAAAATCTCATATCTTCCCATCCAGTGTCCGTTTTAATCCTACTCACTTTTGAACTAATGTACATTCAACTACCTTCAAAACAAGACCAAGTTCAAGTGAATCAAAGCTCATATGTGAAAGTTGGGTTTTGGGCCTCTTTTGTACATTTGTATTTTAGCGGTTTTCGACCTAATATTTTATGTACATACTTAACATATTTTAGTTTATTTCTTTTTCATTTGTCTTCTTTGATGAAAGTTTTATTAAAATGCGCAAAAAATCCAAACTGAGCTTGAAATCAAAGAAACAAATTGGGTCCGAGTCTTCACTAGCCGACTATACAAAATTGTCCTTTTTCATATTTTATTTTATTTCTTCTTTTTCTTAATTACTAAAAATCCAAAAAATTAGATTAATGTGTAAAAATTTATCTTTGATTTTACCATATTTTTTTTCCAGATTTTTATATGGTTTAAAAAATGACAAAAAATTATAAAACCTAAAAGTCAAGGTATTCTATGTACATGTGATACCCCAAAAATATCACTTTGTGCATTTGATCGATTTTGGTTTTGATGTCTTCATGAAAGCTGTAGATCTCATCAAGACGAGCAACTTTTGTGAGGAAACTTTTTCGATCCGAGGCCATTTGCTATTTATTATGTATTTTACAAAGTTTTTATTTTTGGAATTTTGTGGTGCTGACACGTGGCCGCTCCTGGAGCCGCCACGTGTCAACCATTTTGGCATTTTTATTAATTTCTTTTTATTTAAAAAAATTAAAAACCCCACACGTGCGAGGCACGTGCTGCCCAGACACGCGCCAAGCACGTGCGTTGTCCTCATCCCATTAGCCGCCACATGGCGATCTCCTGGCCGCCCGATCTCGGCCGATCGGACCGTCGAGGAGCGTCGTCCTCCCTGGCCTCCTGTCCCAATCACTCACCGTCCAAATCCCTGAAAATCTCTATCGCGTATCCCCCATTGCCGCCAGATCTCAGATCTTCAGATCAAACCTCCCCCGTGAATCCCTCGTGCGTCCCCGCCACATCCAATCAGATCCTCCTCTCCGCCAATCCCCTCATCAGATCTTCACCCGATCTCGTCAAACCGTTCGACCCGAATCGAATCCCCAATTCTTCGACCTTCCATATCCGGTCGGCCACGCCTCTTCTATTTAAGACCGCCTCTGCCTTCGCCAACAACCATCCACCGTACGTTTCCTTCCTACCGTAACACCTAAGGATCGGCGTGTTCCGAGAACTAACCGCTTCTCGTCACAGCCCAGTCGTCAGCACCGCTGCTCCACTCTGGTGTCCTCACCGTCGAGCCCTACTCCCAGATATTTCTCCGCCTCTCCCCGCTGCACCTTTCATCTCCCCGACCATTGTCATCCCCTGCCCGATCATCCATCTTCGAATCCCATCTCCAAATCTCCACCATCGATCGCTCGCAATCTCATCTCGCTCCGCCACCGCCTTCGCGTGAACTTCGTCTCTAACCGACATCATTGCCACCAGCACCATATCAAACAGCACCAGGAGCTTCGTCAGCCTCGCATGCCATCGCTTCGCCATCGACTTCACCGGCCCAGACAAGCATCACCAACTACAGGACAACTATCGCCATCGATCGCTGGTCCAAAGCTCCTACATTCAACAC
Organism: Ottelia alismoides; assembly: GCA_037367405.1. Taxonomy (NCBI): domain Eukaryota; kingdom Viridiplantae; phylum Streptophyta; class Magnoliopsida; order Alismatales; family Hydrocharitaceae; genus Ottelia; species Ottelia alismoides. The sequence continues at coordinate 323,771 of JAZKJV010009685.1, read as the reverse complement.
TCCCACCAGCCGGTCAACGTCACCGCTCTGCCTCGTCATTGATGACCGTCGACCATGTGTCGGCCAAACATCGACCGTACGATCATTGAGCATCCATCCATCCGAGCCGTTGGCGAATCGCAACCCCCAGCCGTTGGATTCGAGCGCCGTCAACAATCTAGAATTGCTCATCAGTCTTGGCCCCGAACTAGATCCGAGCCAGGAGCCTCGGGTGGCTCGAAGCACGAAGAAAGTACCACATGGAGGTCTGCGCCCACCCCTCCACCCGAGCCTACATACACACGTGGGGGTCATGTGACGCGTGGGACAATTGCAGAAGAGCCCCCATACTTCTATCTATTCACGCCACAACCCCACCGACCAGAGGGCACGTGCCACGCACGTGCCCCTCTGGAGATTTTGCAAAGAGAACCCCGTCAGTATTGGTAAATAAATCTAGGTCCCCTTGCAACTTTATTTATTTTATTTAAATATTGCATATGTACCCCTGTCTTTCCCCTTTATTTTGAACAACTATATTGCATAATTTATTTATCCAAAAATAACATAATGTTTGTCATTTAATTCTCTACAACTTGATATATTGTGGACATTTTTATGATCATTGGTTAATTAATAATTAATTGATATGTGGAAACTTGCATATTTTGTCCATTTTATGCTCTTAAATTTGTCATTGATTAACCATTGTTCTAATAATTCCTGAAAAATCACCTATTGAAGAATTTATTGTGCTTGACATTGTGCCCATAAAGAATTGCATTTGCATGCATATATTGCCCTCTAAAATTATTTTTCATAATTCAGTGTTTAATTTTTAATAGGTATTAAATCTCACACTTTCGAGGTTTAGGATTTTTCTGAGATCCATCACCTAGTTATAGATCTTAGATAATTTTATTCCTTGAAAATAAATAGGTTTAATATTTATTATAATTAAATATTGAAATTCATTCTGTTTGCATTTTAAAAAATCATAAAAAATTCATATTACATCCAAAAAATCCAAAAAAAATTACAGTGCATTCATTTCATCATATTTTACATCATGGCCAAGTTTCATATTTTTCGGACATCGTTTGGGCATAATTCACATTTTAGTCCCTAAAATAGGCCGAAATTGCATTTCGCATCCTTTATTGCATTAAAAATTACAAAAAAAGGCCGCCTCGAAATCCGTGCACGAATTTTGATAGATATAATTCTAGGTTATTCATTTGCCTCCTTGTATTCGACCTTGGGACTTGCCCAAGTAAAATAAACATAAAATCACGAGATTAAAAATTGAATAAAAATTGTGGTTATTTTCTTGACCGATTTCGATTGCCGCCTACAACGAAATGACAAATCATTATTTTTACGCACAATCAAATAGAAAACACATCTTTTTAACACATCGAATATCAAACCCGTCACTCTATCATCTGGTTCAGTGTCTCAAGTGTGGAAATTATGATAAGTGACTCCAAAATCTCAGGATCGGGTAGGTTGAATGAGGGTGGGTGAGAATCAGAGTCCGTCTCCTGAAATAATGGGTTAGGTGGATATGCACAAAAATCAGGAGGAAAGTCCTCCTAGAAAAAGGAAGGTAGATCGTCTGGAGAGTGCGATAAGTCCACGAAGATCGGATTAAAATAACTCCAGTCGACCATCACAAAAGACGGGATCAGGAGAGCACAAGGGTCAAGTCAAAAGATATGGAGAAAAAGGCGCAAATGCACAGAAGGATCGAGTATGCACACAAGTAATCAAGCACAATATAAACCCCCAATTTACCAACTCAACTCAATGTGAAGACCGTGAAGGTTCGGTCAATTATCTTGTCAATTTTAGAGTTTGGTGAGAAATCTATCAGAGTGATTAAAGCGAGCTGTTAGGAACCCAATGCTCTCAGGAGACTAGTATAATCCACTGTTAGATCTTTCCTAGACAGTATGAGTTGCGGACCGTTTACCGGCTACCTAATCAATTCAATCTGTCAAGGACGTCGCAGGCTGCTTTACCGGCTATCGGAGAGATCCTCACTGAAGAACGACTAACCCAAGATAGTAGTCTGAAAAGAGTTTGGGCGTGGTTGTATCCTAGTGTGCGGGTCGCTCTCTCGCTACATACAAACCAAACAATGAGAGGGCTACTCTCCCCAAAATAATGTTTTTCCTTGTATTTATTTTAGGGTCGAGATTTCTTTAGCAGTCCCATATTTTAGGCAGTTATCACTTGGTTAAAATATTTTCAAAGAAACACCTACCGAGTGTTCAATTTCCTTTTTAACTTATGTGAGTGAAAACAAGAAAGGATATTGGAAATGCCAATTCGCGATTAAACACAATGATGCATGTATAGATTAGAGATGCGTACCTTGTTGCCAGCACTATACATGCAAGTGATCCGCGCAGAATTTAAATACAGAAAAGTAAACTATCCTATATGATGTAAGTGAACCGTCATATATGATAGCTTCTATTAACGGACAAGAACAAGTTAATTTGACTAAATCCAAATTACGATCTACTCTATAGGTACGGAAATCCTTGTTTAGGGTGTTTGGACCTAATTAATTACCTGACTCAAGCAAATTAATTAAAGCAATCAATAGGTAGCTCACGAAATCTGCGTGAAATAAAGAAAAATAAGCCGATGAAAACAAAACCTGTGAGTTCCCCCAAGTGCACTGGCACTTGGCGCAACAAACCCCGCAATAAATGATTGTCCGTTTATAAGAGTTCAAATGCTAGAAAAATCTCTTTCTCTCTCTCTTTCGTCTCCTTCAATTCTCCTTCTCCTCTTATCACGCTATCCTGCGGCTCGGTGAAGAATCAAGTCGCCTCCACGTCGCTTGGGTGCTTCGGCTCTCCTAAGATTGCCTCCTTCGCTCCGCGGGCCCTCGCAAGAAAAAGAAAAGAGGGAATGTGTAAGAAACATAATTATCAAATATAATCAGAAAAAAGAAAAAAAAATGAAATGAAACATTGAATATGAACAATGGAGTGAATGTGGAAAAATATACACAAATTTATGCAACCAAGAATAGTAGGTTAAAAGAGAAACCTAACTACCCTCGTTGTGCCTCCCCAACAACGGCGCCATTTTGTTGGTTGAGCTTTTCTGGGGTTTTAATTAGTTGATTTATGAACAAGTCGTTGCAACCCAATTAAGCGTCAACGAACAATCAATTTGTTTCTCGCTGCAAAGTAATTAAAGATAATAAATAATGTGGAGCAAGAGAAATCTTTGCTACTTATTTACCTGTATAACAGACATGATCGAACTCAGGAAGGCTACAATTCCTGAGGGTTATTCAATTAATCAAAAAATCAATTAAAAGAAAAAGTAGGAATCTCAAAGGCAAACTATCCTTGGTTTTTGTGGAATTTATTTATTTTTATTTTTTATTTTCTGATTGTCAAATTTTTAGTGATTTTAATTTTGCATTTTTTTATTTTCAAATAAAGAACAATATGCACAAAATAAGAACTATACACACCAAACTCTTTTTGTATTTTTCATTTATATGCAAAAAATGCTTAGAAAAATCTAGAGAAAATATTTTTTTGTTTTACAGATTTTGAAATATTTTTAGGAATTTTTGTAGAGTTTTCAGATGTTTTTATATTTTTTCTAAAAAACAAACAATGACAAAAATAAGAAATAGTACACAGACTAAAGTAATTTGCAACTTAAAAATATTTTAAGTGCCCAAAACTCCAGACGATGTTTTTATGATGAACTATAGATAAATATCTAAAAATGGGAACTGAAATCACGATTTTTGGATATTTGTAGATTTTTTATGATTTTTATAAGATTTTTAATATTTTGATTTTTTTGGGTTTTATAAGTAGTTAATGCATGAAAATTGGAAAGAATAAAAAGACAATGAAATAAAACTACTCTATTTTTTTGGAATTTTTGGAGCAATTTTCAAATATTTATGAATTTTTGAATTTCAAGAAGAGAAAAAGTCACTGTTTTTTTATTTTTTAATAATAAGAAATGATGACAAAATGCAATGAAAAAAAATATATTAAAAAGATAAGCACATCAGAAGCAAATCATGATTTTTGTAGAATTTATTAAGCAAGAAAAATATTGATTTCAATGATAAACTCATGCAAATCAAGTCTGGAATAAACATGACTGAAATGTGAATACTTATTGTTTTCGGCATTAAATAAATAATAGAAATAAACAGAGGGTGTAGAGTGTAAATTACCCAATAATACATGTGTTATGCACGTGATATGCAGTGGAACATGGGCCTTCTCTGGAATTATGAAAACCTCCAGAGGTGGAGTTGTAATTTGCCCAAAAAATAGTACTTGAACTGGCGTGGGTCTCTTTGTAATTGACGAAATGTTTGGGGGCTGGTCCTAATTTCTCCAAAAATAGCTAGGGTTTTTCTTCATCTTCACAAAGACCAAAAGGGGTGTCGCCCCCTTTCTACTTCACGTGGGCTAGTGGTGTAGGTCGGTGCGGGTGGAAGGCGCCTGTGCGTTGAGGCAGCAGGCAGCTCTGGTCGACACCGACATGGTGATGGCAGCACTGGCAGAGGTCGGGTCACTAACGGAGGACACAGAGAATGGCAAGGCGATGGCGGCACTCCTTCGTGCGGAAGAAGGCGGTACCGTTAGGTGGCAGTACAGTACACGAGGCGAAGGTGCGGCGCTAGCGGTGCACCTCACGCGGAGGAGTAACGGGCGGTGACGGTGAAGAGGTGGCCGACGGAGATGACGCAACGGTGTTGCGGTGGTCGCACGGTGGGAGCAGAGGATCGGGCGGTCGGTAGAGGTCAGGGTCGCGCTGGAGTGACTCCGCTGCATGCGGAGGTCGGTGGAGACGACTGGAGTCAGGGATGGTCGACAATGGCTTAACGACGGCCGTGCTGGGTTGAGCGATGGTGGTGCTAGCCGCAAGGGCCGCCCGTGGTGGAGCGGCGGACTTGTGCGACCGATCTAGAGATGGCCGGTGGTTCGACAAGGCTGGCGAGGGCGCTGGCATTCTGCCAGAGATTTTTTTTAAATTTTTTTATTTTTTTTTCAAATGTAAACAATCATGATTTTTTATTTTTTGTAAATCTGAAATAGAGAAATTAAAAACAGAAAAAAATAAAAAAATATTTTTTATTTTATTTATTTTTTAGATGATCCTGCAAAACAAATGTTAGAGAGAAAGAAAATAAATATTTTTTTATTCTTTTTTTGTAGATAAATTAGGACACAAGTATGATGACTCGATCCCAATATCAGAACGGAAGACGTGAACGTGTGCGGTTCTGCGGAAAATGGCGGATGGAACCGAATCTCCGGCCACCGTGCGTGGCCGGAGTTGAGAGATCGTGCGAGGTAGAAAAGAACGCGATAGGATCGAGAAAATGGGATGAAAAATCGGGATTGAAGATGAATCAAAATCGTGATGGAATCTAAGATCTAGATAAAAAAAATTGACGACGAAATAAAGTGGCGAGAAAATAAAACTACGATTAATCTAGGATAATAATAAGAAAAAGAATGGATCTCACCTTATGAGCGGAAAAGATCTTGATCACCTCGACGAAGGCTGACGCGCTGTCAGAAAGAAAACAACCTTCCTTTGATATATTTCGTTAGGTAGAAAAAATAATCGGTATCCTCCAACTTAATTTTTCATATAATTGAAATATTTCATATAAGAAATCAATATCATATTTTTCCATACAATTGATATATTTTATATATCCATATCTGTATCTGCTAGAATATTTTATTATCATATCCATATCCTAAAATTTTGAAAATATCCGTATTCGTAAAAAATAAACACGCATATTCATGTTCATATACGTATCAACTAAAATATAACTCATATCCATATCCTAAAAAACTAAAGATGACATCCGTACCCATATCTATAGCTACACAAAATAAAAGTCCATTTCCATATCCATTTATGTAAAAAAATCCTCATTCATGTCCATATATGTATCCATAAAAAAATAAAATATATATCCATCTCGGCATATGTATTCACTAGAATATAATCAGTATCCATATCTTACAAAAAATTGGAAATTGCATCCATATCCAAATCCATATTAGGAAAAAATCCCAGATCTATGTCCATATCTATATCCGAAAAAAAACACATCCATGTTCGTATCCGTAAAAAAATCTTATCTGATATATTTCATCCACATAATAGATATATTTAATATATATGTTTGTATCCACTTGAATATCTTGTATTCATATTTGTATCAATATCCAAAAAATTGAACCGTATCTATATATGTATCCGCAAAATATCCCATATCCATGTCAGTATCCATATATGCATATACTTGTAACTTGTCCAACATTTTGCATCAATATATTTGTATCCATGTCCAAAAAACCATATCCAAGTCAATGTCCAAAAAATACCCAAAAAAGAAACACATATCCATGTTGATAACCTTATATTTGTAACAACAATATATTAATTTAAAAAATTGAGAAAAGAACACATTCATTAGCATTTGTAAGGAATGGAATCCTAATTCTTAGGAGGTACCTAGGAATGATGATTACTATGTATGAGAGAATCATGTTTCCTTTGTAATCATCATTTCTGTCTTAATATGATCTAACAAACACAGGAATGAAATCAACACATGAATGATGATTCCATTCTCCCCTCTATTCCTGCACAACAAACGGGGCCTTAGCATTTGCAAGAAATATAATCTCAATTCCAGAGGTGGTATCTAAGAACAGTTGTTTTCATGTATAAGAGAATCCGATTTCTATTGTAATTTTTATTCCTATCTTAATATGATCTAGCAAATATATGAATGAAATCGACTATGGAGTGATGATTCTATTCCTCTTCCTATTCCAATGAAACATACAAGCATTAGTTTTTTTTACTTGTAAGGAATGGCTCAAGAAAACGACACCGGAGTTCTCCCGAATCCGGAGCCCTAGATAGTAACCACAAGCAGAGTCTCGATCCTCCCTCTTTGTTTGTCCCTCGCCGCCGTCTCCGAAGCCCTTTTGTTGTCGACACAGGGAAATGAAAACAGGGAGTGCGAGATGGAAGCTGCGGCGGAGGCGGCTGCGGAGGTAGAGAAGAAGGCGCAGCACAGGCTGGAGAGGAAATGGACGTTCTGGTACGACAACCTGTCTCGGCCGAAGCAGGGCGCCGCCTGGGGCTCCTCCCTCCGCAAGGTCTACACCTTCGATACCGTCGAGGAATTCTGGTGGTATGGAATAACCGCATCGATCATCTACTCCTAATGTTCCTCTTGTTTATCCTCTTAACGTTCTTCCGATCTTCGTGTTGCTGAGTAGTGCTACTGCTAGCTCTGACGATGAGTCTGTCTTCAAAATTTAATTTAACCAAGTAGTTGTTGATGGACGATACAGGATTCTAAAGCATTCGTTTCCAGAGCATTCTCTAGATATGGCAGAAGCCATTATATGATATTAGGTAAAGGATATGGAATGATATGGGGAGAGATGGAGTGGGAAAGAGAGAGACAGTGAGGGAGGAGGGTAAGTGATGCAACACGGAATTAACAAATAGAGTCGATTTTTATCCGTTAATTTTATTTACGTTTATTTGAGTCGTGCAATTTTTATTCCAATAAAAGAGATCGCGTGTGATCTCCAAAATTAGCTAGTCAATGTTAAATTTGAATTTCAAATTTCGAATTAGAGTCAAATTAGGATAGAGGTAGATTTGAATTTCTATTCAAATCAATTAGAGTCAATTATGATCGAGTGGGATTTTATTTTTGATTCACTTTCTATTTTTGTAATTCCATCCCTCCTATATAAAGGGGTGGATAGTCTATTGTAAAAACAGTGGAGATTATTATGGAAATTGAGATTCATCTCTCTTTATCTCTTTCTCTTGGTGTGTATCTCTCTCGTCTCTCTTCTTCCCCACGCGATCTTCACGCTTCTTCTCCAGAAATCCCTCGTTTCTGACGAGTTTTCTCCTCTCAACCCCTCCATTTTCTTATTCCACCGAATTTCCACCATCAAAAATTTATTTTATCCGTCGCAAAATTTCCGTTTGCATCATTTGGTATCAGAGCATGGAAACCGAATCGTTCCTATGATTCGACGATCCTGTCAAGTATTGGCGTTTGCAATACGATTTAAGTTGTCTCTCCCACGGTTCGGATTCACGTCCGCGTTTGAGGAAGTTCAAGAAATATCTTGTATCAAGCACCAAAGTCCAAGAATGTCTGGTCGCGACATTCAATGAAGATTCGCTCAGCAACGACAAAATTCAGATCACAGAAGTTGCTGTACAACCTAGTTTTGATCAAGAAAACGATGGTATTTTCATTCTAGATGAAGATTTATTTGACACAACTAGTGTGCAAGAAGAAAAGGAGGACCAAGGGCCCATCTTCGACGAAGATCCCACGGATGAAGAATACGAATTAGTGGATTTTCTCGCGGTCGCGCTTTCTGTCCATGAATATATGGAACTGATATATGACGAAAGCGTCACGGGAAAGATTGTTAATCTCCCTTCGATGACCCTTTCCCTGTTGTCACCACTAACGGCATCAGACTTGACCGCAACGCCGCCACAAGCTGAACGATCCCCACCTGTGTGCTGCCGCTACCAGTCACGAAGCGATTCTCCTGCTAGACGCAATACACGTGAAACCCGCGCAGCATCTTTTCACCATTTTCACAAAGAGTGGGATCTCCCCTGCGGTAATCGACACCTTCCCTTTGCGTGAGGCTTGGGCGAACACGACACAAGGCGCACACGATTCCTCCCAGCAAAACGCGCCAGCACCTCAGGGTAAACTCGTCGTTGCCATTCCAAGCCATGCCCGCATCGCCAGCAGCTCCATCGGCAAAAGGTTCGAAGCCCTCAAACCCATGGCTTTGGTCGGAACAACCCTCCCGTGCGCCAGGGATGCCGCTTCCCGAGCTCATGCGCACCTCCTCGTGCGCACCTGGTGCAATCCCGTCGACGTCGCATGTCTGCAACCACGCACCCTCGATGCAACTCTTGCGTCTGCAGTACTCGTCGGGGCGGCTGCTCAAGGCCTCCCTGTCTGTGGCGCCACCACCCGTGGCATCCCCTCCCAAACACCTGCTGCCGACTTTTGAAGAGAAGAGAAACCCTAGCGTGGGATCTCCCTGCAATAGAAACCGAATCCCTCAACTTTAGGGATTTGAGATTGATTTGGAAAATTTGCAAAAGGTTACCCCCACTAAAAAAATTTATTTAAGGGCTAAAAATGGTGGCCACTTAAGAAGGGATATCTTAGTTGAAGGAGTAGAACAATTGCAGCCACGCCCTCACATGGTAAAAAATTATAAACGTAACATGGAAAATGATCAAAATTGAGGCTAGCTGCTCAACCAATCTAGATGAAACTCTCCACCGACGGATCGAAGATCGAGCAATTCGTCAGGAGACGAATTTTTCAAGCGGAGGAGAATTGATGCAGTACGAATTAACAAATAGGGTCGATTTTTATCCGTTAATTTTATTTACGTTTATTTGAGTCGTGCAATTTTTATTCCAATAAAAGAGATCGCGTGTGATCTCCAAAATTAGTCAGTCAATGTTAAATTTGAATTTCGAATTAAAGTCAAATTAGGATAGAGGTAGATTTGAATTTCGATTTAAATCAATTAGAGTCAATTAGGATCGAGTGGGATTTTATTTTTGATTCACTTTCTATTTTTGTAATTCCATCCCTTTTATATAAAGGGGTGGGTAGTCTATTGTAAAAACAGTGGAGATTATTATGAAAATTGAGATTCATCTTTCTTTATCTCTTTCTCTTGGTGTGTATATCTCCCGTCTCTCTTTTTCCCCACGCGTTCTTCGCGCTTCTTCTCCAGAAATCCTTCGTTTCCGACGAGTTTTCTCCTCTCAACCCCTCAATTTTCTTCTTCCACCGAATTTCCACCATCAAAAATTTATTTTATCCGTCGCAAAATTTCCGTTTGCATCAGTAAGTCATAGAAGTGGAGACTGAGAGTGAGGAGCGTGTCGCGGAGGATCAGGTTAGTGGCTGGAGGGGAGGTGCTTCGGAGGTGCCAGCATGGTGGCAACAAGGACTGCACACATCTAGAAAGACTGATGGTTAACACTTTTGTTCCAAGCTGAGACGCTATCAAAGATGCTTCTATTGCAATTTTAAAGGTCATCTATACCAGGAGTGATGGGACATGATCAATTGTTTCTTGTTTTTTGGCAGCCTGAATTTCAGGGAAGAAATTGCGTGATTGACGACGAGGGAGGAAATCAGGGTGAGGATATGAAGAGGAGCATACCAAGTGGCATGAGAGGTAAGAAGAGATGGGAGAGGATTGGATGGAGGATTTAGGAGATGAAAGAGAATACAAAGGGGGATACAAATAAAGCTAGCGACTAAATTAAAGTTTATTTCATACATGATCAAAAAGAGCATCTTTACATAAAAAGACACATCCCTTCAATGTGATCAGAAAGCACAAGAAAGTAGAAAATGAAAAAAATGACGAACTGTTTCTTGTTTTAGGTTCGGATTGCATCAACTCTCGCTTTTTTGAAAAATTCAACCATGGTGATACACATTATCGTAGGGGTATGCTTGTAATATCACGATGTTTTACTTTTAAAAGCATGAAGTGGATATGTCTAAAGTACGCATGATTTGTATAAATCATCATGAAAATTCCACTTTTTTCTAGATGTTTTAATTTGGCGGTGGAAAGTGAAATTTTCTCATTATTGTTTCAAAAATATACATATATGTCTTTCTTGGAGGCATCCCTTGTAAAACCTACACAGATGTATCTTATTGTACCCCTTTTTGGTATGGATCTTGTTAGGGTTTTTAAGCCTTGGTGGTAGTTATGTGATACATCAACATAGATGTTGTTGTCGGCAATAAAGGTGTAGCACCTTGAGGACAACACGATGCTCGATGGTGAGCTTTAGTGCTCGGTGATGAGGATGATGATGGCCATGTCATTGGTCAAACAGTGGGTACATAGGTTGGGTGGCGTTAGAAGCTTGGGTAAAATAGACACTGCATATCAAATGTTGGATGGAAGTGAAAATGGCTCCCAAGGCAGTGCATGCATGGTAGAGTGGGATCAACTTCAAGAGGTAGTGGTGATGCTGCGATGGTAGCATCAACATGAGGGAGGTGGAGGTGGTATCAATGGAGGCCACAAAGAAGCGGTGTTGATGCATGTGAGCGATGATTTTATTAGGTCAGACACGGTGGAGGCGGAGCGACTAGAATGTCAAGGTGGTGGTCGCACATGTGGAGGTATCGGTGATAGTGCAAGTGGGATGACATGTGCGATGGTGTTGGGTCAAGCATATTTGGCGAGGGTACGACGACATCAATGAAATGAACGTTTGATGGGAGGTGTAGTTGTGGTGATGGATTTTGAGTCATTGTAGGAAAAATGAATCAAAGGGACAAAGTGAGAGATATGAAGAGAAGAGGGGAGATGCGAATTACAAAAAAAGGGAGAAGGGGTGAGGTATAGTACGTAAGTGGAGGTGTTGTGAGAAGGGAGGGGAATGAGACTAGAGAGAAAAGGACAAGGAGGGGAATGAGACTAGAGAGAAGAGGACAAGAACGTGGAGAGAAAAAAAACAAGATAGAGTTTAGTGGGAGTGGAGAGGTAGAGAGAGAGGAAGGAGTCATGGGGGGACATGGTTGTGACTTAATGGAGTTTGAGAAATGGCGTTTCTTGCAAGGATTGTATTAAGGCCTCGACTTCCACATCATCCTTCTTAAAGGCTCTAATTTCATATTCTATAGTGCTTACTGCTTAGCATGCCTAAAATTTTTTATACGAACAATGCAAATTCTTTAATGTATGACAACAAGGAGAAAATATGCCACACTTACTCTTCCTTCTCAGCTTTTTTAGTATCTCGATGGATTGTCAAGTCATAAGGACATCTTAGTACTAAACGACATAGTTTCAATTTTGGGGGTAGTTTTCTAAAGTCATGATGGAGGAAATTGTGGCGTGGAGATGAAGAGGAGCATGAGAAGCTATTGGAAGAAGAAAGAACATTGAAGGGTATAAGATAAGAACATGAATTCAAAAGGAAAAAGGGATAAAGCCAATGTCTAAATCAAACTTAGTTTCCTTCAAGCATATGTCCTTTACGCGTGGCACTAAGTATCGCTTCATTAATATTTTGATTTCATCAAGTTGGTAAAATTGATACGTCCACTATCTTTTTTTGGCTTGTCGGTGGTTTATAATTAACACATCAATGTTACCATGTTGATAATTTATCGTCAATTTTTTTTAAATTTCTATGCATTTCTCCCATATCGTTTAAGCTACCTTCCCAGTAAACACATTTGTTAGTCATGGTATATATTATAAATGCAAATACAAGCCTTACTTCCCAAAACAAGTATTTAGATGATTATTTATTGAGAGCCTTATGCACATTGATCATGTCACTAAAGTTGAAGGATGTTCGTGGATGAGGTTGTCGATTTGCATGTCGCTATTAAAGCTTGCTTTAGGTTGTAAATGTGGCTTTTAGCAGTCGGTGATGATGGATCCCCCTTGATGGCTTTATGTTTTTGGCTAGATTATTGAACTTGATGGATTCTGAATCTCTTCCTGGTGCAATCGTCTTGGTGTTGGAGGGGTTGGCTATCATGCGACATCGACTTTATGTTGGTGCTCACTTGTAACATTGTGTGATGATGGCCATTCCTTCATGCTTTCGTGGGCAAAATACTTCGATCGATTTGTTTTCATCGTTAAGGAGACAATCGATATCATCTTGATTAGAGTTGACAGAGTGTTTGCATGGTCATGGTAGCACCTCCCACTTTTTTGCTGTCTATAGTGCTACCATCCCTATGCTTTGACAGTTTATTTTTGTTGAAATCTTGGATGGTGGTCTTGTCAACGTTAATCAGGTATGGCAGGGAGTCTAATAAGAAGCTCGATGGTGTGAGTGCGACATGCCTTATTTTGGATGTTGGTGGTAGTATAGTCGAAGATCATGGGTAACAAGCAATTGTGTTGGTACTTATGTCTTTATTGGCCCTATGATTGGGGAGTGGGGAACTGTAACATCCGGGATCTGCGTAAACCCGAACTCGACCCGATTTGGGTCCGATTAACCCAATAAAGTTGTTGGTCAATGCCAACCAACCTAAAATGATCAATTGATCTTGAATCAAAAGTCGTTCGGGCGAAATCAACCAAAAATTGGTCGCTTCGTAATGCGCGCCGTGAAAAAGCCGCGACGCAAATTCGGAAACCACGAAACGAACCGAGACTATCATTAGATCCGATTCGACGATACAAGACCAATGGAATCGACCGTTCGTCAATTGGAGGTCGTTTGATATTTTTAAATCGTAAAATTTAATCTTAAACAAAAACCTTATCCGAAAAATTTCGGGTATTCAAAACCCGATCAGAAGTATATTAATATTATACTCATATTGATCGTCGTTTCGAGACGGTCAAAACGAGATATTACGTGTCGAAATCCGAGTCCCGAGGTGCACGTACGGTCATTTTAATCATACCATATATAAATATAAAAATAAAATAAAAAAAATTTCAAGTCTGCTACAGTAAAGTAGCATACTGTCAAAAAAAAATAAAAATAAAAAATTGCAGCCGTTGAATTTTTCCTCTTCTCTTTCTTAGTCCCCACTTGCTCCTCAAATTATTCCACCTGGCTGGTATGCTATCTACACATGTCATCTTTATTTTCATAATCTTCTCATATATATATACTTCTTCTATTTCCGCCGATAGAGCCTTTATTCCCTCTTCTTTCCCACCTCATTTTCTCTCTCTTTTACCCAAAAGCCCCTCCAGTTCCAGCCGAAGAGAGCATTTCCAGCCAACTGCTGTGGCAGTTTCCAGTAGCCAAAGCTGCAGGAGCTCCTCTTTCTCCTCTTGGAAGACATCCAATTGCAGCTCTCTTTTTCCTTACTACATGCAGGCTGTTAATCTCAGATTTATTTTGGAATTTTAAGGTACATTCCTATGCCCTCTTCCTTGCTACCAAACATATACAATCCCATACTCTCTTATTGCTGCCATGCATGTGGCTTTATATCAATCTTTTGAAATCTGGTTAATACTTCTTCTCTTGGGAATCTATCATTAATGACTAAGATTAAACACAATGACACATAAGATCAAAACCTGTATTTACTACCTATGGATCTCTGAAATTTAATCCTTATCTGGATCATAAACTCGGCATTTTAATGTGGAAATACTCATATTTCTTAGTAGTGTACACAACTACATGATGTTTCATTTTTATTCTTTAATCATACCTTTTCAATAATAAATTGCTTTGTATTGATATACAAAATTTTGGTTGTCACACACGATATACCTTCTACTAAAAAAATGTAGTTCCCATTTAGGAAGCAAATAGTGTGCAAAAGGCTGATTCTAAACTAAGTTTGTTTCCAACCAAAAAATTATGCTTGGAATGGTAAAGTTGGATTTATTCCATGGAAGTAGAATCAAGTTTGATTGCTTTTCTTCAATCTGGAGATGAATAAATTCCAATTTGACTACCATCATCATTTGCATCATGAATCAGAGTGAGGACTAAGCACAAGAATAGACCTCTTCCTGAAATAAAATGTTTTGGGAACACCCCAGTCCAAGGCTAAAAAATTTTTATTTTCATTACTTTCTAATGCTATGCTTTACTTAAAATTCCCTTAAAAAAACCTCCATTGTGAAAGGCTCAATTATTATATCAAGGATGACAACCAATCTTTCTACAAAAATATATTTATTTGGGATATACATGCTTCCTGGAGACAGAGTATACACTAGACGGTATAAATTACTTTGTCTCAGTTTTTGTTCAGATAATGATGTAAATGATATCTCTTTTGTATCACACTTTGAGATATATGTTGTAAAATGGAAGATCCTTGTACATGTTGTAAACTGATATGAATATTAATGAAAAGAATTTTGGTGCCATTTGTCTCTTTTACTTTATGGTTGTGTGATGGAAATGAATGTCATAATTGCGCGAAAAATTTTCCCTGCTTTTCTACAACTTCATGCGATCTCATGTGAATAATAGTGCGAGTGTGTGATTAACGGGTACCCGGATCCTGAGGGGTTCACAGGAACACTTGACTCTTTGTGGGCAACATTCTGCAAGGAGTTGCCGTTAGTCTTTGGACATCCATGAAATTAGATCATTGAATCCGAAACCGCTTCTATCATTGAATCCGAAACCGCTTCTTTTAAAGTGCTAGGATCACATTATGAGTGCCCTTGAAACGAGACCCAATTGAACTTTTCTTGAAGCCCCTTTCTTGTAAGAGTTGAAGAACATCCTATCTTCACCATGGTTTCTTACATGCCATTAAACAATTGTAGGTAACCGAGCTCTTTCGAGTACTACATGTGTCAGATTTGGGGAAATGATAGCAACTGATTTACTAGGTGATGGGCATGTAATGTAACCAGACTCATACACGAGGAGCTACATGCAGTTTCAACATTAAAAGAGAAAGCTCAAGGGTCTTCTTTTAATTCAATAAGTCCCAAGAGTTGTTATGTAATTTTTCCTTTTTTTTACTTTTGCCTCAAATTTGGGCAGTGTCCCTTGTTCGGGTGAGGGGAACTGTGGTATTGGCACCGAAATGTATTTTGTCTTCTAGGGAGTAGGTGCTTGTATAAAGAAGGCCAGAGGAATACAAGAGAGGGCAGGCAGAAGAATCCAAGAAAGACCCATACATACCCTTGCTTTTTCTTCCCCGACTTCCTCTTCTCATCTTCCTCTTCTTCCTCTCATCCCCCAAGTCCAGTTTTTTTTTCTCACCTCCTCTCAGCTCTCTTCTATCTTTCCCCCAGCTCTCCCCCTTTTCCCAGCAACCCTCATCTACCTGTCGTCTCTTCTCATTCTACTCTTCCCAACATCCAGCAATCCCAGTTCATGATTCACCTTGCTCAACAATCCTGCCCTCCACCTCGCCACGGCTAGTACCATCTTCGCCATGAATAACCTCGCTACCAGCCTACCTTCACCACCACCATCCACTCATCCTCTTCCCCTTTAGTCCTGCAGTCATGCAGTACCAGGTTGTCATCTCTTTTTTATTTTATTTAGTGTGGGTTTGAAGTCTTGTCTACTTCATTTTATTTTAGTATGGTTTGAAGTTTCGATCAGAGTCTGCTACCATTTTGCTCTACAGACAGATCTATTATTTATTATTATGTCGATTCAATCATTTATCCTATCATTCGTCAGCTTTTGTTCTATTTTATTGTATGATTATATATGGGGTATGCGCTCTGGACTGTTCTGCTACTTGTAGGTGCATGAATCCCATTATTTATCTATATCCCTGTTAAAGCAGTCATTGATTGATGTGGTTACCACGTGTAACAG
This sequence comes from Ottelia alismoides, assembly GCA_037367405.1. Taxonomy (NCBI): domain Eukaryota; kingdom Viridiplantae; phylum Streptophyta; class Magnoliopsida; order Alismatales; family Hydrocharitaceae; genus Ottelia; species Ottelia alismoides. The sequence goes on along the minus strand of JAZKJV010009685.1, from coordinate 307,385 downwards.
TGGCACTTCTAAAGCCCCTACGAGCCTTACTGACGTTGTGTTACAGCTGCATAATACTCCCACTAAAGTCTAATTCCATTTAAATTTATTAACATTAAACCGACAACTTTAATTGGTTGGACCCCTCTGAAATCTACTCGGTTGGGTTCCTTTCACAACCTATTTATTCTCTAAATCTCTTATATTTATTCCTAACATTTTGATTTCATGTTCGGATTGTTCCCCTTCTTGATAAATTGCAGCAGCAAGTATCCTTGATGATGATCTGTTTAGAACTCCTATTTGTGTGTTGCTCGAGCTTGGTGGTTTGATAACCAGCGGGCATATTTGCATGGTCCATGCATGTAAATGATCAAAAGTCCTTAATATTTTATTTGCATACTCACTCGTTTTATTAGCAATCTCGCTGTCATTTTAAATTGCATCAAAGTGGTATCAGAGCAAAATCGTTCCGTAAAAAGTTATCATTTCATTTTGCACTTGCATTGCATCTGACATTTTTTCTTCTCTTTTTTTCTTCTCCTTTGCGTAGCTCGTATTTTTAATTTCTCCAAGTGTAGGACTTTTCCTACCTTTTTATTTTTTGTACTTTGTACAACTCTGCCAACTATTTTTTGTTTCTACAATTGTTGTTCGGCTCTGCCAGCCATCTTTATTTTTGTGCTTGCTGTACGGGTCTGTCGATCGCTTTTTACTTTTGTGCTTATTGTTCGGCTTTGCCAACCATCTGTAATTTTCTGCTCGTTGTACGGCTCTGCCGACTATTTTATGTCTTTATTTGCAAGTACAAATTCTGATATCTCTGATTTCGTACCTTTCAACAACAAAAAAGCCTTTTCCCACTTTAAGTAGGGTCGGATGTTAGGGTCAGTTACATGGATTCTTACTCAAATCCATGTTGAAAGATTCGGCTATTTTTTACGCTAGCCGTCGACTACGTAACACAACCTCTACACGGGAGGATTTGAACCCTAGTCTTTTGGATGGTAGACACACTGCACTACCACCAGACATTTAAGTAGGCGGTTTTCATTTCATAGCTTTGTGTTAAAAAATCATTTTGCATTGTTATTTTATTTTTCCGTATGAGCTTTGAATTGCAAAAAAAAGAAGAAAAAAAATTCATGCATCTTTGTTTCTTTCTTTCATATTGTTTTACGTATTAGTTTTATTTACCTTGATGAAAAAACTCCAGTCTTGCATTTTGTGTCCTCGCACCCTTGTACCGTTGGGAACTAGTCATTAATGGCTGTCTAGCCCTTATTTCATGGCACACCTGGAAGCCATGATAACAAGCCTTAGTTAGATCCGTTGTACTATTATCGGTTAGGAAATATAGAGATAATGTGCCTCTAATGTGATCTCTAGCACGTGCGGCCTGTGCCTTTCTAATGTGGAAACTCTCGACCATCTGCTATTTCTGTGCCCCATGGTCCGGGAAATGTGGGACGACCCCTTCATGAATTGGATGCACGCGCGTGATGTGGATTCCTTCTGCGACTCCCTCTTCTCTAACAGGCGGTTGGAGAGAAGGCGTTTTCTAGCACCTGTGGCTTGCTTGTGGTCGCTTTGGCTTGCTCGCAACGAGGCCCTCTTCTCCGAGCAGCGGTTTTACCTGGAGAATGTCTTTTGTCGTGCTAGGGCTTTGGTTGCTGATTGGTGCCTTGTGTGATTGGTTTGTTTTCTCCTTCTGTTTAGGTGCTGGTTGCCACCCTCGGGAGGCTACCTGCCTCCTTCGCGGGGGGCTTTGTTTCTCTTTCTTTTCTTTTTTGTAACTCCGTCTTTCACTCTTAATAAATTGGGGTGAGCACCAACGAGTGTATCCCCCTCTTCCTGGCTTCAAAAAATAAAGGAAATATAGAGAGAAAAGCGATTAGGGATACCCAATAGTTGGAAGCCATGATACCAAACAAGATAGTGATGCGATATAAACATGATTACAATTGAAGGGTTTCTAAGCAATTATTGAAAACTAGAGATCCTAGTTCCCATGACCTTCGGCATTGCCTACATGATGACATTGTATTTAGGGAGGCGTAAAATCACCAAATCAATAGTCACCTCATGAATCAGATAATAAAGATAGAAAGTTCACGAGCAACGAGAGGTGAAGCGACCTAAAGAACACATGCCACATAGTCAACATCCTAATCAATTACAGAATTCCAAATGGGACCACGACATGTTGATTGACGTGGATGAATTTGATGGAAGACATGATCCTGATGTCTTTTTAGATTGGGTGGATCAATTGGATCGCTTCTTCGTACGAATGGATCTGTCAAGTGAGAATAGGGTTCTTGTTGCCGCATTGAAATTAAAGGGATACGCCTTACTTTGGTGGAAGCGACTTCAAGAGGAGCACGACCATCATGGTAAAGAAAACGTTCATTCTTGGACTAAAATGCAACATAAGCTTCGTGACCAGTTCCTACTGAAGGAGTACGGGCATAAGCCTTACCGCCATCTTCAAACCCTTCGCCAAGGGACATGTACCATCAAGGAATACACAGAAGAATTCCAGGTCTCGGTAGCCCGGAACAACCCAAAGGAAAGTGACTCTCAACCCACACATGGATCGCAAATAGATATCCCAGTCAAGCTATACATGTGTGACGACCGTACAATGGATGCGGCCCATGATAGAGCTACTCGGATTGAGACTTACTCAGCTAAAAGCATCACTCCACACTCAACACCATAATCACCTCTGATGCCCCGATCATCACGTCAAACATATCGATTGGACTGACTAGGATGGGCTCATAATCAACCGTCGAATCAGTTGCTTTGGGATCTCACGCCATTTCTGTAGATGCCACCGCCCAAACCCCACCCGCTTATGTTGGATCTGAAATCCTCGATGCTCGGCCTATCATGGGACCTCGCCCCTACACTAGGTACTTGCAAAAGGTCACATTGCTTCATAATACCCCAATCCACACACAACATACACACACACACACCCCTAGTGTATGATGAGCCAAGTGATGAGGCCACCCCCACTTGTGAGGATGAAGCTGAAATGTTGACTAAGTATCCAAAGACATGAAAAATTATAAGACTGATAAGGTTGATGCAAACATTAATGGACCTTTATCCTCGATTGAGCACGATGACCTTGGAAAAGAAGATAATGCACCAATGAAGGTCGTGTCATAGTTCATACTAGCACCTGAAATTGAGAGAGGTTATGCTTGGATATAAAAGAGCACCTTCCAAATCCTATGTACTTCCAAAGGTTGTCTGGACTCTCTAATCTCCATTGGAGGGAGTATAAGAAATTTTATAGTTCAATAGACAATCGACGAATTATGGGTGTACATATGACTGTTATATCAATGCCATAAGGTGGTTTGGTTTAATAGAGGGACCCAAATACCAAACCAGCATCGGTGCATCATCAAATGTTTCCTTGCCCTAACCTATGAAGATGGGGTTTGTTGTCACACTGTACCTATGGAGGCACCTTACCCATCTATGGAACACCCTTGGCAGTTTGGCCAAGATACAACCCATGGGGGGATAAAGGATACCAACATAACAGACAAGCCACAAATCGCTCTTCAACCCCGATCTCATACTCATAATACCAAGCAAATGACAATCGACTGACGCGAAGGTCCCCAAATGGATCACAAAAACTCTATGATGGCCAAGTCACCTTACTGTACACATAAATCACCTGAGATTCTCAATGCAACTACTTGTCAACTTCAGCCCCATGAGTAACTAATAACTTATGTTCTTGCTGGTAAAGGGATTGGGTATGGTTCAATGTCAAGCGAACTGTGAAGTTGCCCTGACCCTAAAAGAATATGTGGATGTCGGGCCCAAGAAACCCCCACCTCCACGAGACAAACCACCTCACATGAATCTTGTCCCAGATGCTGGCCTATCCCATATGTCCCATGATCAGATGACATCGAAGAGTCAACTAACTTTCCTCGGTCAATTCCTACATGTCATCAAGAGGATATCCCTATATACTATGTAATCATGCCGATCCTAACCACTACGATGGTTGTCTCTGAGTTTACCATGCTTGATCCGATTTCTAAAATGACATATTGTGTCATGTGTATGAAGTCCTTGGATGCATCCCATAAAATCGGTTCCTTCTCTAATGAAGCTGTCCTAGTGTGTTGTGTACCTCATTTTTCTCTGATAACGGAATCAAGTCATTGTCTAAGTCGGGCATGCATTTACACTATAGCATTGCATATCACTTCCAAATTAATGGTCAAACATAAGTAATAATCAGATCTTTGGGAAACTTGCTGCACTGCCTTGCAGGAAAACAAACTACTCAATGGGACTTGGCTCTTTTTTGTGCGGAATTTCCTTGTAATGATTAATCTTATCAATCCATTAGAAAGTCTCCTTTTGAATGTTTTTACGAATTTCCAATTCCCTATGTCCTTGATCAAGTCTACATAGTTCAATCCTGGTGGACTGGTGCAATTGCCAACTGTATGGCTGATCCTACCCATCAATTTTACCACAAAATCTACACCAAATCCCAAATAACATCAACCACATACCCAAAATAAGCCAATACCCACGTGAGAAAGATAGGTTTAGGGAAAGAAATTTGATTATGGCCCGAACCCACCACAAATTAAGCCCAAACAAAATTGGTCTTTTCAGAATCGTCAAGAAGATGGGTCCAAATGCAATGGACCTCCTGCCAGAGATCAATACCTCGTCGATATCCGATATTGACAATGATACATCTATACTAGAGCTTCCACGAATGAACTCGTGACCAACAATCACCACATCAATATTGGGTCCATGTATCATTGAACACATCTTTGAAATATGTGAATTGGCAATGTTAGGAGAATATTATGTGATGGGAGTATATTTGTTAGGAGAATATTCTATTTGCTAAGAATATTCTATAGGAGAATATTCTACGTGCTAGGATCTATAGGAGAATATTCTTAGGGGTATTTATGTGCTAGGAATATTCTATGTAGTTTTTTGGTAGGGGATACGAGAAGAACATTCTTTATTATCTTGATATTCCTTCTGACTCCGGTTTTGCTGGCGCTTCGTCCATCTCTGCTGATCCTCTTCTCTAGAATCTTCATCTCGGTCATCCGTCTGCCAAAGCTCTTTCTTTAATGTTCTTGAACTCCCTATGCCCAAGCCTTTTGAGTGCGAGGCATGTCAATTCGGGAAACATCATCGAGCATCGTTTGCTGCTCGTATTGAGCCTCGTCGTGAAGTTCCTTTCTCCCTCGTCCATTGTGATATTTGGGGAACCTTGTCCGGTCCGTACTCTGAGTGGACTTAGTTATTTTGATGTTTTTGTTGATGATTATAGTAGGTCGTCCTGGATCTATCTTCTAAAAGAGCGTTCGGAGATTAATAAAATTGTCAAAAACTTCTTTCATTATGTCAAGAATATCTTCTCCTCTAGATAAAAATTTTCCGTTCTGATAATGCCTTGGAATTTACACAAAATGACCTAACAGATTTCTTTGCCTCCCACAGTACCATACATCAAACCTCTTGTCCATATACATCCCAACAAAATGGGATAGCCGAAAGAAAACTCAGACATCTCCTAGATATTGCCCGCTCCCTTCTTACTCAGATGAAGGTTCCCAAAACCTATTGGGGTGATGTCGTTCTGACTGCTGTTCATCTTATCATTAGAATTCCATCTCCAAACCTAAATGGCTCAACCCCCTTCTCTCTACTTTACCCAACCGAGTCATCATTTCCTCTTCCGTTGAGAATCTTTGGATGTGTGTCCTTTGTTCATAATTTTCACTCTATAAACAAACTTTCTCCTCGTGTGATCAAATGTGTCTTCCTCGGTTACTCTTGTACTCAAAAAGGTTACATGTGTTATGATCCAATTGAACATCGCTATTATATCTCTGCAAATGTAACCTTTTTTGAGCAGACAAGCTTTTTCACTCAATCTGTTATAGATATCCCTCCGGATCTCTCACCTCCACCCATTGTCTATAAACGCAGACAAATACCTTCACCACCGGATGTTCCTTTGCATGTTTTTCTTTTTCAGGGTGATATGCCTTCTTCAAGTGTCCCCTCCAATGCTGTCCGATGATCCCCAAAATCTTCCAATTGCTCTGCGCGGATTAAGAGACAATGTACTTCTCATCCCATGTCTCATTTCACCTCTACCGTTGGTTTATCTTGCACTGACAGACGATATGCAGATGCTCTCATGACTATTTCTATTTTGAGAGACCACCATAGTGTAGTGCTTTGCAGGATTCTGGATGGCGAAAGGCCATGGATGAAGAAATTGATGCACTTATTAACATGGGAACATGGGATGTAGTGCAATTTCCCAAAGGGACTAAGCCCATGGCATATAAATGGGTCTTCACGACCAAACAATCACCAGATGACAGGTTGAAAGCCCGTCTTATGGCAAAGGGCTTCACACAAATATATGGAGTGGATTGCTTTGAGACATTTTTATCGGTTGTGCGTATGGGGTCAATAAGGACTATCCTTTCTGTGGCAACTAATAAAGCATGACCTATCTTTCAGTTAGATGTGAAAAATGCGTTCCTATATGGAGATCTTAACGAGGAAGTGTACATGATGCAGCCTGCAGGTTATGAAGTCGAGGGGGAGTATGTATGTCGACTTCGCAAAGCAATATATGGCCTAAAGCAAAGCCCAAGGGCATGGTTCGATAGACTTATTGTAGAGATCAATACTCTTGGCTTCCCGAGAATAACCTCTGATTACTCTGTGTTTGTCAGAAGACGAACAACTGGTACTGTGATTCTTGCAGTCTATGTGGATGATATGGTTATCACATGTGATAATGATAAAGGGATACTAGAGACCAAGGCCTTCCTCCAGAAGATATTTGTTACCAAGGATCTTGGTCCACTACGATATTTCTTGGGCATAGAAGTACTACGCACTACAGAGGGTCTTCATCTCTCACAGAGGAAATACTGTCTGGACATTCTTACAGAAGTCAGATTACTTGGATGCAAGCCGCTGGCATTCCTGCAGATCCTAAGAAACACTTCACATCCTCTGATCCTATCTTCGAAGATGTTACTCGATATAGAAGCTTGGTTGGCAAACTTCTTTACCTTACTGTCATCAGACCAGATATTTCCTATGTAGTCAGCAGAGCTAGTCAACACATGTAGCAACCTTGTTACAGTCACTGGCAGGATGTTCTTCAGATTCTATGACACGTGAAGAAATCACCAGGGTGTGGCTAGGGCTGGCTATCGAGCCTAAGGAGTCGAGCCATGGCTGGGCTCGGGCTCGATAAGCCCAACTGGGCTCAGGCTCGGGCTCGAGCTCGTTCGAGCCCAGCCGAGCTGGCTCGGGCTCGAGCTCGGTGGGCTCGAGCCCTTATCGAGCCAGCTCGGGCTCGATAAGTCTTGAGCCGAGCCTTTATCGAGCCCGAGCCTCTTATCGAGCCTGGTCCGGGCTCGAGCCTATTCAGGCCCGTTAAGGAAATAGGTGTTTTTTTGGTGAAAAAGTGTTTTGCCTGGGCTCGAACCCGAGACCTCCTTTTAAAAGATCATCCATCTTACTAGTAGGCCACCATCCGAGTTGTATATAAAAGTTAAATTATAATATATATTGTAACATTCTGCTTGTTAATGAAAAAAGAAAAAATACTAAATATTTCACTATAACCTAGATTAACATAGATAAAAGGTAGAAAATCCAAGTCTACAACATAGTCCACCCAACATTGTTGTTACATAAACAACATAAACACATAATCCACCATTAACAATGTTGCAAAACAAATACAAATAAAAATAAAAATCATTGTAGTTTCACAAATAGAATATATATATTCCTTATCGAGCCCGTTATTGAGTTATCGAGCTGAGCATGGCTCGGCTCGGGCTCGGCTTGATAAGTTATCGAGCCCAAAAATCTGGCTCGGCTCGGCTCAATAGCTTAATGAGCCAAGCTCATGAGCCCTTATCGAGCCGAGCCCGAGCCTGGCTCATCGAGCCGTGACTCAATAACCAGCCCTAGGTGTGACCTCTTCTATGGGGCAAATGGGTACACCGATTTTATTGCATATGCTGATGCCGATTATGCAAGCTCACCAGAGAATCGACGCTCCGCCACAGGTTATGCTATGATGGTTGGAGGAAATCTTGTTACTTGGAGAAGCAAGAAGCAGACTGTTGTATATAGATCTAGTGCAGAAGCAGAGTACATGGCGATGGTTCAGGCTACTTGCGAGATCATGTGGCTATTAACTATTCTGTAAGAACTTGGTATTGTTGTCACTACTCCTATTCCACTCTACCGTGACAACAAATCTGCTATATATATTGCCACGAATCCAGTGTTCCATGAGCAAACCAAGCATATAGAGGTTGACTGGGATTTTGTTCGTGATGCTGTCAGGATTGGAAGAATTACTCCTCACATCAACACTGACCTTCAGCTTGCAGATGTCTTCAGAAAGGCACTATCAAAGAAGCGACTTTCCTGGATTGTTTCCAAGTTGGGCATGACTGATAAATATGCTCCAACTTGAGGGGGAGTGTTAGGAGAATATTCTGTGCTAGGAGTACATTTGTCAGGAGAATATTCTATGTGCTAAGGATTTCTTATATGAAAATATTCTATGTGCTAGGATCTATAGGAGAATATTCTTAGGGGTATTTATGTGCTAGGATTATTCTATGTATTTTCTCCTTTGAGCTCTCTAGGATTTTGTCCTATTTAAGGACCCCTAGACCTCTTGAATAGATCACGCTCTTTCATCTTTTCATTACTTTCCACAGGCAACGTATCACAGGCTCGTCCAACAATGGAAGGAACATCGCCTGAAAGCAAGGTTACAAAAAGCGATAGTCGGTACTCGGCCGGCGGAGTCATTGACTAAGGATTAATCGGTAGTTGAGCGATTAATCGGATTTAGTCGGCCACCAATCGGTTTTAAATTATTTAATTATTTTATATATTTAAATCATTTTTTATACATATATTCTTATATAATTACATACGTTTGTACATTTTCTATATTATCATAATGACTTTTAAATATAGACTAAAAATAAAAATAAAAAAGCTCTATGTAAAAGTCGATCGATTAATCAGCTCGACTAGTCAGGTTGACCGACTAATGGCCGACTCGACTTAGTCGAGTCAGCTACCCCCGACTCGACTAGTCGGCCTAGTTGACCTACTTTTATAAGCTTGCCTGAAAGTCAATTTGTGAATTGAAGAGTGTGAATTAGAAACGCTCGACAATGATCGTTGCAGATCTACTACAACGCAATCTTGCTGGAGCAAGATTCTTCTCAGCAGATGGAATTGATGCAGCCAGACTCAAACACAGGGTGACACATGCAATTTCAGCATTAAAAGAGAAAGCACGAGGGTTTTCTTTTAATTCATTAAGTCCCAAGAGTTATGTAATTTTCCTTTTTTTAATTTACCCCCAAGTTTGGGCAGTGCCCTTGTTCGGGTGAGGGAAACCATGGTATTGGCACCGACATTGTTGTAAAAGTTGGTTGACTAGTTGGGGGGTGAGGGGTGGGGAGTAGCCGACTCGACTAGGCCTAGTTGGCCATTGATCAGTCAATCTAATTAATCGGGCCGATTAGTTGGCCGACTTTTACACATAGATTTTTTTTTATTTTTTTTATTTTTTCAATTTTTAAAAGCAAACTTATTTTAATACGCTTAATGTTATATTTTAAGACAAATATTTTTTTTCATTATGATAGTGTATAAAATTTACAAATCAATTTAAATGTATAAGAATATGTGTATACAATTTGATTTATATATTTAAAATAATTTTAAAAAAAAATCAAAATCGATTAATAGTCGACTAAATTCGATTTAGTTGCCTGACTGCCTATTAGTCCTTTCAGTGACCCCACCGATCGAGTACTGACTACCGCTTTCTCCAACCTTGGGCACCGAATGTATTTTGTCTTCCAGGGAGTAGGTGCTTGTATAAAGAAGGGAAGATGGATGCAAGAGAGGGTAGACAGAAGGACCCAAGAAAGACCTATACACGCCCTTACCTTCTCTTCCCCGACTTCCTCTTCTCGTCTTCATCTTCTCCTCTTCCTCTTCTTCCTCTCTTCCCCCAACTCCAGTTTCTTCTCACCTCCTCTCAGTTCTCTTCTATCTTTGCCCCAGCTCTCTCCCCTTTTCCCAGCAACCCTCACCTACCTGTCTTCTCTTCTCATTCTACTCTCCCCAACCTCCAGCAATCCTGGTTCATGATTCACCTTGCTCAACAATCCTGTCCTCCACCTCGTCACGGCCAGCAACATCTTTGCCATAATAACCTACCCACTCATCCTCTTCCCCTTTAGTCCTGCGGTCATGTGGTACCCGGGTTGTCATCTCCGTCTATTTTATTTTATTTAGCATGGGTTTGAAGTCCTGTCTACTTCATTTTATTTTAGTATGGTTTGAAGTTCTGGTCAGAGTCTGCTACCATTTTGCTATAAAAATTGAGATCTATTATTTATTATTATCCCGATTCACTCTTTTATCCTATCATTTGTCAACTTTTGTTCTATTTTATTGTATGATTATATATGGGGTCTGCGCTCTTGATTGTTCTACTGCTTGTAGGTGCATGAATCCCATTATTTATCTATATCCCTGTTCAGACAGTCATTCATTGATGTGGTTTCCTATCTATAACAGTGGCACTTCTAAAGCCCCTGTAAGCCTTACTGACGCATTACTGACGCTGTGTTCTAGCTGCACAATGCTCTCACTAAAGTCTGCTACCATTTAAATTATTAACATTAAACTGACAGCTTTAATTTGTTGGACAAGTTGGACCCCTCTGAAATATGCTAGCAATTGGGTTCCATTCACCGCATATTTATTCTCTAAATCTCTTATATTTATTCCTAACATTTTGATTCCGTGTTCGGATTGTTCCCCTTCCTGAGAAGTTGCCGCAGTAAGTATCCTTGATGATGATCTGTTTAGAACTCCTATTTGGGTGTTGCTTGGGATTGGTGGTTTGATAACTAGTGGCCATATTTGCATGGTCCATGCATGTAAATGATCAAAAGCCCTTAATACTTTATATGCCTACTCACTCGTTTTATTAGCAATCTCGCGGGCATTTTAGATTGCATCAACATGCGCACCCAAAGGAAGAAAACCCCTCCTTGTCCTGCGCGGAGGTAATGTTGCCTTGTCAACGATAAATGGTTGTTTGTGTTGTTTCATTGGGTGTTTGGAGAGGAAGCTTTAATAGGTAACAAATGATGATGATGCGATTCTTCTGCTTGGATAGAGATATTGTTTCTTTGAGGCTGTTCGAGGGCTTTTGGGGATCCTTGGGTTTGTGGGGGGGGGTTCACTTCTTGGCGGTGCAATGCTGGATGTACTGAGTGGGGCCAATATTTGAGTTATGCAAAGAAGAGAAGAACGATTTTTTAATGAAGAGGGTGTGTCAGAGGCCTCAACACTTCTACTTAAACAATCCACTCAATTGAAGCATAGATATTTAACATGCTTACTTTAGACAAACACTTCTAAAAAGGATCTCTAGAGAGTGCTTTTGTAAAGATGTCTGCTATTTGTTTTGACAAAGAAATATTAGTGACCGTTCTGTAATATATCTTTAGTTTAGTAAAATCTAGATTATTTTCATGTGCTTGGTTCTCTCATGAAAATCTGGATTATTTTCTATAAACAAAGATTCTTGATTATTACACCATAACTACATCACCAGAGAAATCTTCATGTGTAAAATTGTCAAAATCGACTTAACACATGCCATTTCCTTAGTACCATGGGCTATATCCCTCTATTGTTATTAAACAGTGGATCTGGATATAGCATGTTGCTTCAGACTCTTCTGTGTAATCAAGGAATCATTAAGGCACATTGTAAATCTTGTGGTGGGTTTCTGATCCATTGGACGATATGCATAGTTAGCATCATCATCATAGCTAGGGAGTGTGAGCAAACTCGCTTTCATGAAAAATAAGCCATCCTTTGTTGAAGTCAACAAATATCTCAGTATCATCGTGATATCATCTGTCTGACATGTTTAGGCTGAGCCATAAACTGGCTAATACAACTTGTCACAAAAGAAATATCAATTGACAAGCGTTGGAGTATGCGTCCATTGTATGATATCATCTGTCTGACATGTTTAGGCTGAGCCATAAACTGGCTAATACAACTTGCCACAAAAGAAATATCAAGTGACAAGCGTTGGTGTATGCGTCCATTGTATAGATTGGTAAGTGGATCCCTCCAGGATCCAATTACCACATCCACATGGTTAGTTCCACATCTACTGTTGGTGGGACTGCAGTCAGTCTGCGGGGCTATATAAGAAGCCCCACACCCATTGTATCAGTTGAGAAAGATGAATGAAACACCAACCCTTTGAGGTGGTTCTCCCGTGGTTTCATCCTGCTCCTCACGGAGTAGGGTTACACATAAATCCTGGTGTTCTTTATTCTCATCTGTTTATCTTTAATATTACGCTTCCACATTCTAGTTTATTACATGGTATGAGAGCGGGTTCGATTCTCAAGGATTTTATTATGTTCTTTAATTATGTTCGAGATTCAAGATTCAATTATAGGGTTTCGCTGAAACCCTAATTCTGGATAGTTCATGATCAGAGTGGGTACAATTCTGAGCATTCTTGAAGATCCAGAGCAAAGCATCTCAATTTTGTTCATGATCGGGTCTGATGCTTGGTTGATCCTAGAAGATTTATTTTGATTATTTCCAAAAATCATCATCATAGTTCCGAAGATCGACATCATCATCAAGTTCTATGGTTGTCTGGAAACCCTAATCTTGCACGGAATTATTCAAAGCCTTGAAGATCATCACAATATTTTTTTATGATTCTGGTTCGATTTTGGATTCGATTCAAGTTCCAATTCATGGAACTCTAATGCGACGACGACCTCTTCTCCTAGCCGCATCTTCATGCCACCAGCTCAGACGTTCTGGAACTTATCTAAGCCATATGATTCCTCCAGTGTCCACCACAACCACAACAACACACATACTTCTTCCTGAAGACCCGATATTAGTGCCTGAATCTTCCTTCCCCAAGATCTGATGGCAGTGACTCCGATGGCAATTCCAGGCTCTTCCTCCTCTTACAAGCGATTCTCTAAGTGCATCTTCGCCTCCAAAAAAAGGTCCTCACAAACCCATCTATCAACCAAGGCGGAGAACCCCCAAGCATCCCTCACTCTCGAGGCGGCGCACAACGCACCTCCTTTGCGAAGCAGTCCAACTCCAGGCATCGACAAATCCTTCCAGGCGTCGCCTCCTCTAGCATCGGTTTCAACCTCTCCATGCGACTCTTCTTCATGCGGTGGCGGCGGCTCAGAATCTCCGCAAGTGGCAATGCAGAACTTGGCAAAGCCTTAGCCATATAGATAAAAAGAAGGAAGAGGAGGAGCGATCATCGAGCCCTCCAGCATTGAGCTAAGCGATCCTTCAAGTGTGACGATCCTGTAGCGGCGATCCTTCAAGTGCGGCACTTGCTCCTCACCTTCGACCATGGGCGCTATCTTCAGGCACGATGGGGACCCTAAATAACTATAGTTGTTGCTTTTGATTTTTTTTAAAAAAGAAGTGTATTATTTAATTCGGGCCAGCAAGCCCACATTAAAAAGGGGGAAGAATAGAGAAGAGGGGATGAGAAGTCTTGGGCTCTATTTGTGATGCAGACTGAATTTTGGCACGTCGCGGGAAAATAAATATAACGGTGTAAATTATTTGGTGGAAGAAAATGGAGGGGTTGAGAAGAAGAAACTCGTCGGGAATGAGGGGTTGAGGGAGAAGAAGCGCGAAGAACACGCACGGGGAGAAGGAGAGGGAGGGGAGAGAGAATAAATCTCAATAATTTTATAACATACTGAACTGTCGAACACAATGGACCCTCATCCCTTTATATAGGAGGGATGAGATTACAAAAATAGAAAAATAACTGATTATCCTAAATTGACTCTAACTAATTAACCCACTAACTACCTAATTTGAAATTCAAATTAAAACTAATTGAGATCACACGCGATCTCTTTATTTAAATTAAAATTGCGACAAAATAAACGTAAATAAAATTGACGGCTACAATTTAAATAAATAGACGGCCCTATAATTCGACTCCACGCTGCATCAACTCTCCTCCGATTTAAAAATTCGTCTCCCGACGAATTGCTTGATCTTCGGGCTGTTGATGGCTTGTTGGTCGAATCTCCCAATTTCGCTCCTTTTCCATGTTACGTTTATAATTTTTCTAATTTGAGGGGTACGGCTGTAAATTTTCTACCCCTTCACTTGAAAGGATTTCATAGCATAGCTCATCCTTCAATTGCCCATTTGATAAAAACTTTTGTAAGGGGGGCTTTTCCTGCAATTTTTCCCACTCAACCTCTCATCCCTTAATTGTAGGGATTCACTTGCCGAGAAAACCCTTGCTAGGGTTTTGTGTGCCCACGATAAGAGGCGGCGCATGGTGGTGATGGAGGGCCATGGGCGGGGCCGGTGCGACATGGTGGGGAGGCGGTTTCGCGGGATGGGAAGGGGAACGGGGTTGGCAGCAGTCGCATGGAAGAGAGGGGGCGCCTGGGGATAGATGGGTCGGGGGAGAGGGAAGGGTGGCGATGCGCGAGAGAGGGCGGGGGTGGAAAGGAGGCGGCGGGGCGGGTTGGAGCCGGGAGGAAGAGGAGGCGTAGGCGGGTGGGGTGGGCTGCTGGCGTGTGGGGAGATGGTGCGGGGCTGGGGAGGGCAAAGGTGGCGGGGAGGGATGGAGCCCGGGAAGAGGAGGCGTAGGCGGAAGGAGGGGGGGGGTCGCGGGAGGAGAAGTCTGTGGCGAGGTCGGGTTTGCGGTGGGTTTTGCGGGCGTGGGGGGGCGGCTGTGGCCGGGGCTGAGTCGCCGGGGGGGTTGGGGATTGCGGGAGGGGCCGCCGGCGGTGCGGCGAGGGTCTGGACGGCCTGGGGAACCGCTGGGGGGGCTGGGGCTGCCGTCGGGGACGCCGTTGGTGATGGGGGCTGATCTGAAACCTCCGGGACAGCAGGCGTTTCGGCTGTTTTT
Source organism: Ottelia alismoides (assembly GCA_037367405.1). Taxonomy (NCBI): domain Eukaryota; kingdom Viridiplantae; phylum Streptophyta; class Magnoliopsida; order Alismatales; family Hydrocharitaceae; genus Ottelia; species Ottelia alismoides. The sequence continues at coordinate 292,315 of JAZKJV010009685.1, read as the reverse complement.
CCCTCTAAATCGGCCTGTACCGCGGCCGATTCTTCGTGGACAGCGAGATGTTCGTCGTTGACGGCGAGATCTTCGTCTTCAACTTCGGGTTCGGTGCTTGGAGGCTTCGATAGGGCGGCGCGTAGAGTCGCGAAATTGGCCATAAGGTCTCGAAACTTGGACTGGGACTCTTGATATCTGGATTGGAAATATCGATCTTGGGCCTCAAAATCTTGCCATTTCGTCCGGAAGTCTTCTTCGGCTCGTCGTTTACGCTCAGACGAATGATGGTGTTTCATCGTATGTCGGCGCGAACGTCTGGACAGATCGTCAGATCGCGAGGATGATCTGTAGGCCATGCTCTGATACCAATTGATGCGGACTGAATTTTGGCGCGTCGCAGGAAAATAAATTTAACGGTGTAAATTATTTGGTGGAAGAAAATGGAGGGGTTGAGAAGAAGAAACTCGTCGGGAACGAGGGGTTGAGGGAGAAGAAGCGCGAAGAACACGCGTGGGGAGAAGGAGAGGGAGGGGAGAGAGAATAAATCTCAATAATTTTATAACATACTGAACTGTCGAACACAATGGACCCTCATCCCTTTATATAGGAGGGATGAGATTACAGAAATAGAAAAATAACTGATTATCCTAAATTGACTCTAACTAATTAACCGACTAACTACCTAATTTGAAATTCAAATTAAAACTAATTGAGATCACACACGATTTCTTTATTTAAATTAAAATTGCGACAAAATAAACGTAAATAAAATTGACGGCTACAATTTAAATAAATAGACGACCCTATAATTCGATTCCACGCTGCATCAATTTGGGACATGTTTTTTAAAAAGGAGATTTATTTTGAAAAAGGCAGGCGTACAAAAAAAGGAAGAAAAGGCGTACACAAAAGGCGTACACAAAAAACGTGGTTTGAAGAAAAACTGTGAGAAGAAAAGCTAAAGAAAAAATCGAGACGACTTATATATTTTTTGTTTCTCCCCATCCCCCCGATCTTCTCCCAACTTGGTTGATGTCATTTATTCCCTACCAATATGACAAAAAGGGGCGAGTATTATGTAGAGCAATGTTTGGAAAGTCAGCCCAGGCGACCAGATACGCGGAGGCGGTCCCCTTACCACACAGAGTATGCTATACTCGATCAATATGCGGGTTAGGGGTTATACTTGATCGAGTAATCCGCATATGCGGCCACATATGTAATATAGGTAACTCTCTGCTCCTCCGCCATCTTCTTGACTTCCACATGGGTTGCTCCTTCGTCATCTTTTTCTCCTCTGCCAAGGTTTGCTGATTTCTCTATTTAGCCCTAAATCTCTCTATTTTTAGATTCATCAGCAACGACTCTCTATTTTTTTAGATTCTCCAGATACAACTCTATTTTCTACATTATCTCATAACTGCATTAATGTAGAATAAATTACATGTGTTTATCTAAGATCTTTTATGGAATAAAATGAATATAGATGTTGGATTTGCATGGAATTTTATAACTGCGCATAATAAATAACATATATTTAATTTAAATGGTTGATTTTTTTAATATTTGACTTTGAGTAGACAAATACACCATTTAAAGTACGAAGATTCATGGTTGTGTTTACTAACCATGTTACACTTCCAAAAAAGGTCACCTTCCAATTTAGACAAGGATATCTACCATTTTTTCTATCTTTAATCGATTTACAACATTTTTTACTCTATCCACCGTTGACTTAACATCTTTATCCTTTGAGAATGGATGACTTTTGGAAATGCTTTGGTTGATATCACATTGTACAAAAAAGTCTTCACTTCATATTTCTTCGATGTTATATTTTTTAAACATTAATATCTAATGTTTGAATTATTATTATATTTCAATTATTTTTTTAATTAAAGTAATAGAAATCGCATAATCTGCATATACTCCCGCATATACTTCTACCTCCCCGCTTACTCTCTCCAGACTGCCTAACCGAACGAATACCGCATACCGACTTTCTGAACCTTGATGTAGAGTTCTACAAGTCATATTCAGATTAGATTCAATCAGATTACGGGTCAGATTTCAGGCTCTACAGTTGAGATTCAAACTTTACATTCAGATTGTTTCATATTTTACAGTTTGCTGCACACATGTATGCAATCACTATTTGAGAAGTCCCCATCTTTGATTTGGACTCAAAGTTTTCATATGACTCATAAGGACTACATAGTAGAGATCCCATTCTGTGAGCATTGCAGGCTCAGGTCTTTCATGTGGTTTCATAGGGACTCCATAGTAGAGATCTCATTCTCCGAGCTAGTATGGGAGAAACCTAGTTCTCTGACAAGGAGACTTTCAGACTGCATTCTCCAACGACCGTGTACTCCGATGAGGATGTTTCCATGGCTTTCTCTAGTTTGACCCTTCAGAGAGATGGAGCGGTTGCGGACTAGATTACTCCGATGAGGAGACTCATTCCAGTTTCAGTAACTCTGATAGATGCAATACAGAGCACAAGTTCTCCGACGAGGAGACTCAATTCAGTCCACTCTAGCCCTTTAGTTCCTCCTCACCAGCACGACATGAGAAGCAACATCCTCAGCATGCAACCATCATAGTTTGCGTTGAGTTGATATTGTCCATAGTGTCCTGTATTGTGTGAGAGAGTGATTTCTTTCTTTTTGTTCAAGTTGAACATTGCATGTTCCAGCTTGCGGGGGAGTGTTGGAGTATGTGTCCATTGTATAGATGGGTAATTGGATCCCTTCATGGTCCAATTACCACATCTACATGTTTAATTCCACATCTATTATTGGTGAGACTTCGGTCAGTTTGTGGGGCTATGCAAGAAGCCCCATACTTTTTGTATCGGTTGAGAAAGATGAATGAAACATCAGCCTTTTGAGGCAGTTCTCCCGTGGTTTCATCCTGCTTCTCACGGAGTAGGGTTCTACGTAAATCTCGGTGTTCTTTGTCGTTCTTATTTGTTTATTTCTGATATCACACTTCCACATTCTAGTTATCTACATCAAACTTAGCAGTAGTCACGTAAAGGAGCTTTCTAACAAGCTCTATCTATCTTTCGGTATCCATTTCTTTAATTTCTATGTATCCTCCTCCTATAGCTTTAGATTGGTATCATAGGTATAGTGATAGGTATGCCACTTGTCATACTAGCCTTCAAATGAGATAATAATGGACTTCCTCTAACTTGTCACGCGACCTCTGTCATTTCTTTGCTAACTCTACCTTGGAAATATCAAAGTTGACCATTGTCTTTCATTACAAAATGTTGTTTAAGAAAGATCTTAATTATCTCGATCTCCTTTAGATCATCATTAACAATGATTTGTCATCAACATAACCAAGGATAGCCATTGTAACATACAATATAGGACACTCAAAGTAGGAGATCTACATTAAAACAAGTGAATCCACATCTGTGAATAACCTTTGAGAGCTCCAGGAATTATGCTTCCCAGACCTTGCTTGAGATGTAGATAGCTTTGTTAAGTCTGTGCACCTTGAGGCTTTCTCTCAATAGCAAACATAGTTAGATGTTGCATGCAGATTTATTCTTTCAAATCATTGTAGAAAAATGCTTTCTTTATATTGAGTTGGAAGAGAGGCCAATTCTCTTCTCATTGAGTACAATGAGTAGTTGAGTCCTGCAAAGGAACATCTCTTCTAGTGCTATCCGTAGATATCAATTGTGCAATACTTATCAATGGTTTAATCGATTAGACAAGTAGCACAGAATGGGGGTCGATCCATGTAGGATTAGGTCTCGTGGTATAAACTACAACAATTGGGAAGCTGATCTAGCATGCAGTAGAGTAGTGACATGAAGCACACGACTTAAAACACGAGGTAAGAATAGTTTTGTTATAAAAGAATTTGAACTTAGCATTGTGGATCGTGCAGGTGTGAAGTAGCTACTTGTCTCAAAGAAAGTAACATCATTTCTCTTCAGATATCTTCTGCGAACCAAATCATAATGCTAATATTATTATCAGATTCGAGGATACCTAAACAAGATCCACTTTACATCCCTTTGTGATAGTTTACAATGTCGAGGAGCCATGGTATGGACAAACACATCATATCGAAAAACACGAGGAGGTACAACAATTAGATCCTTGTTTAACAGGCGAATCTTTAAGGGAATGTATTCATTGATTACTTATGAGGGCATGTAGTTGACTAAATAACACACAATAAGCACAACGACTCTCCAATATGAGATAAGTGAATGACTATGAATAATAAGAATACAAGTATTATTTTATTTTTAAGACATGTCGATAGACATATGAAATGCAGAAATGAATTGAAGTGAGAACAAAATACAAAGAAGACTTTGATTTTATGTGGAACCCTACTTCGTGAGGAGCGTGATGAAAACACCGGAGAACTGCCTTAAAAGGGTGATATCCCCACCACTCCACGATATGTGACTAAACACGAGTCTCAAAAGGCATTATTCAACACCCCCCTCAAGCTAGAGCATGCAATGCTCAACTTGGACAAACATAAAGAAGACACTCACTTTGCATCAGATACAAGACACTATAGACAATATTGACTCAACACACTCTGACGGTTGAGGACGTTGCTTCTCATGTCATGCCGATGAGAAGGTACAATAGGCTTAGGCTAGAGTGCGAACTAGCTCATACTAAATGAGTCTCCTACTGGGAGAACTCTAGCTTGCGACACGTCTCATTCACTAAAAACTGCTCCATCTTTGAAGGTTGAATAATGAATGCGATGTGAATATCCATGCATAATGGAGTTCGCGGTCATTGAAACTTGCTGAGGGAATATCCATTTATAGTGGAGTTCATTAATAGAATATGTCGTGGGAATATCCATACATAATGGAGTTCACGATCAATAGAGAATGGAGCAAAACAATGAGTCTCCCACTAGGAGAACTCTAAAATACTAGGTCACTCTAACATAGAGTGCCTCATACACTAGTAGGGTCTTGTAGTCGCTACACAACACTCTCTTTCTCCCATACTTATCGGAAAATAAGGATACTCGACCGAGTTGCGAGAACAAATGAATGGGGTCAACAACCGACAACAACATGATACTTGATTCTCTCTCTCTGTTTTATCTTTCTTTTTTTGCAACTCAACATCTTACCCCCTTTCCTTTTCTTTTATAGTCCCAACTTTTTTTGGACTGTATTTTTTTTCAACTGACCATCTCTATTTTTCTCTTCATTTCAAATTTTTTTGCAACTCAACATCTTACCCCCTTTTTTTGGATGTTTTCTTCTCATCTTTTTAAACACTGCAGCTGCCGACTGTGTCTCAACTAAAAGAAAAAATGTGTCCACTCCCCAAGCCCAACTCATGAGGGACACCCTCACGTTGCTGCCCAACGGGGGCTTACTCATGTCATGCTGCTCATTCTTCCTTATTCTAATTCTCTTCATTTATTCTCCTATTTTTTTTCTATTCCCTTCATTTTTTGGACAGTGGCTCCTATTTTTAACCTCCTTTTTTTTCCAGCACAAGGCCCGTTGGGACATAACAAAGTAAAATATAGCAGACCCCTTGATTTGGCCCAAGAAGTAAAACGAAAAAGGCCCATTAGGGCTTTTCTTTCTTTGCAAAGCGTCATCCTCTCCCTCTTTCTTATTTCTCGCCCCCTTTTTCTCTGTGTAGGGTTAGAATTGGACCCATCGCTACAGAAGACTGATGGATCACAACTCTCTTCCACGTAGACCTTTAGTCACCATTCATCATTCTCCGTGTGAGCAACGCTGAAGGAGTCCATGGGTTCCTCTCCCACCTCGTTCTTCTTATGCAGAAGCACATGGTTGTCGTTTGTCTTTGTCATCGTTGATGGGCGTTGTTGTGCGTCTGGGAGAAACATGTGTTGCTTGAGAAGATGATGCTGGTGGGGATGAACGAATAAGGGGACCCGAATCGAGTAGGGTTCCTATTGATCACTTAGAGAGAGAGAGAGAGAGGAGAGATCGCACATGTGGCTATTGGATGGCTGGTGCTGGCATTGTGGGCTATCCTCACCACCTCTAATGCTTTTCTTCTTCTCATGGGTTTCTTCAAACGACTAAGGGGAACCCATCAACTAGGATTCAACGTGGCAAGTCGAGGTGACACAAGACCATATATGGTAGTATCGCCGAAGGCTGGAACTAAGACCTTCATGTTGCTGCCGTACAAAATTAGGGATATATTAATTATAGTTTTGGTAAACCTTCTGATTTTGACTTGGACGAACTTTGAGGAATATCAATAAACTTTGCAACACAAAGTTCCATCATACCGTAAAAGTGATGACCAAAACAAATCTCAAAATTGATCAAAATCCCGAAATGAATTGCTTTGATACCATGTAGAAATATGAAATGCGGAAGCAAATCAAAACAATGACAAAATATAAAGAAAACTTTGATTTTACGTGGAACCCTACTCCGTGAGGAGCGGGATGAAACCACGGGAGAACCACTTCAAAGGGCTGATATTCTATTCACTTTCTCAAATGTTAGAATGAGTGTGCGGCTCTTTATAACCCCGCCAAGATTCCAAAGTCCCACTACTCCACGATGTGAGACTAAACACGAGCCTCCAAAGACATTCTTCAATAATGTCTAATTTTCATCTTAGCACGTTGTTCTGGTGAGAGGTGTAGAGCCATGTAGTATGGCGAAGAATCCCTTGAGCCTTAAAAAATTAAGAGATAACATGCAGTAACTCAAGAGCATTGCCAGATTTGATAGATTTGTTATGAGTAGAAAAACATTCTTACTTTCTAATGTAAAGTGCTTTATTACATCTCCCACTCTAGATTTACTTCCGATTTATTCTTTAAAAGAGAAATCTATGAGACATGGGAATAATCATCCTCAATGGTCATGCTAATCTACGAGTCTATGATCCTAATGATTGCATATAAATGATTGGGCTCGAACCTGAAAAAGAATTTAGCAAAAAAACATGTACTATTATTATGAGTAGGTCAACTTTGGAAACCAGAGTAGCGATGCTTCCCTTGTTGACATGGGGAATTTATAGGACATAACAATATCTCTAGAGACAGAGATGACCAATATGGAGATGCCATATATAAGCAGAAGTTGCCAGTAAGTACGTCTTGAAACATGATAGAAACTATGCCGAAGATGGAAATACAGTTGATTAATATAAAGCATGTTTATAGGGAAAATTGGTGCTTGTAAAACACAAAATAACCATGTACTAGTGTCATCTTAACTCTTGAGCGGTACCCATCAACGTACATAACTGGCTCTGTTGGAGTGGAGGTGCTGCTATATGTAGTAAATTGTTTCTTGTTTCCACAGAGATGACATGAATCATCCAAATTAGCCATCCGTTCGGCATTATCATTATAATGGCAAGTAGTAAGAGCGAAGTCTATACCCAATGGATAATCAGCAGCAACAAAATAGATGATGTAGAGCTAGAGCCGTAGGTGGTGGTGTAGGGGAGTAAGAAACATCTATTTCCATAAGCTGTAACAATTGATGCTTATATTTCCGATCCTGAATTTTATTTACTGCTGTATCAATCTGCCTTGTTGCAGAGGGTGAATTAAATGAGGAAGAAACGACCAACTTCCTTAGTTGGAATGATAATATATCGAGGATTATTCTTAACCTTCCATGTCCTGTAACAGGGCATGGTATTCGTTGGTTGACACAGTTGACTTTCTTGGAGAGGTGGTGCTATATGTAGCGAAGTGTTTCTTGCTTCAGTAGAGATGGCAGGAAGTACCTAATCAGCTATCCATTTGGCATTGTATTTATAGTAGGAAGTAGTAAGATTGAAGTCTATACTTGATGGACCAACACTACCAACAAAGTCAGATGATGCTTAGGTAGAGGGTGGAGTAGGAGAGACAGAAGCAACCATCTCCCTCTGCTTGGACACTCGATGCTCATATTTCTAATAATGAATCATATTAACTGCTGTATCGATTTGATCTGTTGCAGAGGGTGAAGTATGGGAGGAAGAAATAATCATCTCCCTTGGATGGAATAGCTGAATATCAAGGATTATCTTAAAACCTCCCCTGTCCTGTAATAGGTGAATGATGTCCAGTGGCTAACTTAATTGACCGTCCTGGAGACGAGGTGCTATATGTAGTGAATTGTTTCAGGACCTGAATCAACTATCGATTTGGCATCATCTTAATAATGCAAATAATAAGAGTAGAGTCAATACCTGATGGACAAACACTACCAACAACATCGGATGTTGCAGAGGTAGAGGGTGGAGTAGGGGAGTAAGGAACAATCATTTTCCTAAGTTGGGACAAGTGATGCTTTATTTTAGATCATGTATGCAACAAGACTGATCTAAATGTCTTCCATATGCCTAAATCGCTGGCATCACATGCTGTGAGGACGAGGTCCTTCACGACAGTTATCTCTGTCATTAATTTCTCTGCATGATGTGGATTTTTCTTTTCTCCATTATATATCAATATGGAAGATTTTGAGATAGTACTTGGAATGGCAATCCTATTAGGTTTGTTGTATGCTTCCTCCATTGGTGGGAAAATGGCACTGATAAACTGGTAAGTAACTGATTACTGTTTGGATTATAGATGGGCTCAAGGTCTACGAGAAAAACTCCCATTGCAAGCATATTCCTGGAGGTCCTTTGTTTGTCACATTTGCATGGAGGAAGATAGCTATGTAGCTTCTCGAACATGCATCTCAAAGTAGCATAATGACATGTATGCCGAGGATGACTATCCTATTGGAGCATCTTAGTTTAATTCGTGGCTTAAGAATATGTTATGGTCAAGATATCCTATATTTCTTTCGTAATAGGCTTATTATCATTTGCTGTTTCCAGAGAGAGAAAGAGAGAGAGAGAGCTTGCCAACCAGAGAAAGAGAGCGCTTATCAACCACACCTTCGTACATGCAATATCATGTTTCCGTGACGTATCCACTCTATTTTTTGCCCAGTTCGGGTTTTTTAAGCACACATTCCTTGTTGAAACCTTCCAGTGTGCTCATGAATTGCCTAGGCCGCATATCATAACTAGTTCCATCCATCTTGGTATTAGAACCCAACTCCTTTACAGATTCAAATGACGGGACATTATTTTTCTTTAGGGATATTTACACCCATAACCCTGAGTAGTTTTGTAATTACCCCCGGAACACTTGATAATCACAAATTACATCCAGAACCCTGAATAACAGCTCCGTTTTACACCCGTAACCTTCCGTTAGTTTAGTCCATTAACTCAACCAGATAGCTGAGTTAATCTAACCAATCATTGATCTAACGGCTGAGATTAATAAAAAAAGAAAGAAAGAAAAAAAAGAGGTCAGCTTCGGGGGTGTGTCAAGCTTCCGGGGGGGGGGGCTACGAACGGGAGCTGGGCGCGGGTCTGGAGGAGCTGGTCTTGGCGGGGATGGGCTGCGAACGGGAGCTGGGCACGTGCGGGGGGTGGGTGGGTTGCCGTCCAATAGATACTCTTTAAACAACAGCTCGATGTCGGCAAGGATGCTCCTTTTCTAACTGGCATTCAAATTCCGCAGAAGGATAGTCTTCTTCCGCAGGAGATTCGAGGTCATACTCCTCTGCTTCGTTGATGATGCTTTCAGCTTCCAAACCTGCTTTATTTGGATCTTCCACAGAAGTATCATGTTCGTTCCCAATGCAAGGAACCGGAGCAGGTGGATCTTCCCCTGGATTCTTGTTTGAACTACCAGATATTTCCTCTGTATCATCGAAGTTCATAGCACCCATTTGGGCTACTTCCCTTTTAATAGCAAGGAAAATCTCAGTGTCATTTTCAAATCGATGATCTTCCTCTTCATCCTCCCAGACTTGGGTCGTTCTTTCGTTCCACTTGACGTCTTTCCCTCCCGAAATAGATAATCGGGCTCCTTCCTCTGGACAGATATTAATCACCTCATCCAGTTCTTCTGAGTTGCTTCTGTCCAAGCACCATTCTGTTCTTCTCGTTACTGGTCCATAGAAATTATCCTTATCGGATGCGACCACACAATTAGATCCTACATTCTTAAGAAAATTCCTGATGATATCCAGCTCTGCGGCAGAGAATTCACTTTCCCGATAAAGACGTTTTCCGAAGCTCACGATGGAACCGTAACTGTTTGTATCATGATCTTCGATCTCTTCAGCTCCATCTCCCCCCTCAGTTCCACTCTACAAATTATTCCTTTGAGAATCTGAGACCGCGGAAATGGAACCGTCCCAACAAGGAGCATGCCTGTCGACGTCGAGCTGGAGCTCACATGCAAGGGAGCGGGGGGCGGAGGTGTGGGGCGGAGGGGGCAGCTTGCCGGGGACGAGGGCTTGAGGCTTGTCGGGAGGAGGGGTCATCATTTGTTTGACAGAATGGCATCATGTTATAAATATGATGTGTTCGAAGGGCAAAATAGTCAACATGTGACTTTTTCCAACATAGTTAACGGAGAATTAAGACGAAACTTCACACATGGTTATGCCATGTAAAGGTTAAGCATTATTCGGGGTTCTGGATGTAATTCGTGATTATCGAGGGTTCCTGAGGTAATTACGAAACTACTCAGGGTTATGGGTGTAAATATATCCCTTTTCTTTATGATCTTCCATTGCATAGAAGACAAAGAATCCAAATGATGAGACATTATTTTTCTTTATTATCTTACATTGCATAGAAGACAAAGAATCATGATAGAGATAATACCACTGAGTTGATGCAAAAGTTACATAAAACTTGGCTAATTTAATTAAATGAACATCGATCAATAATTGTTTTAGCAAAAAATGACCACAAGTTCTCAAATAGTCAAACAAATAGGTTTGTTCATGACCAAAAAATGAGTTTGGAGTCAATTACTATGGAAATGTGAATGAGGATTTTGTTTATTGTAGATATATAGAGGAGAAACACTAGAGATGAAATGAAGTTGTCGTGACGGGCATCAGAGATTCTCAATTGAGCTACAGAGAAGTTGTAATACAATTTCGCTACAAGACTCCACTTCAAGTTGGAGCATATATATCAAGCTCAGCTTGGATGCATACTTTTAGAATGACCTTTTGGAGAGTGCTTTAATGAGGATGTCATCCGTCTACTCTGCTGAAGCGACTTGAGAAGTAAATATGAAGCATTTTTGGATCATGTTTTTGGTATAATTATAGTCAAGTTGGAGCATCGATGTATATCGGGCTCAGCTTGGATGTATACTTTTAGAATGGCCCCTGGAGAGTGCTTTAGTGAGGATGTCATCCGTCTGTGTGCTGAAGTGACTTGAGATGTAAATATGAAGCATTTTTGGATCATGGTTTTGGTATAATCAACCTTAATGTATTTCGTTCGTTCTTCAAATGCTAGATTGTTGGCAATGAACAAGGCTCCATGGTTTTCACACATGAGGTGTGTTGCAAGAGACACCTTCATAATTAGGTCTATCAAGATAAACTTGGCGTACATTATCTCAATGATAATTATCATCCGAGCCATGATTATGTATTCTTCTTCTACACCTGATTTGGCAACTACCTTCTTATTCATTTCGTTAGGTTCACATAGTTTTGTCATGGATGAAGCATCCTGTGACCATGGACACCTTCTCAATTTTAGTCGAAATAGTTAGTTATTCATCTGCAACAGAGAAGTTGTCCTTGATATTTTCTGATTAATGGGTGAAAGTGTCAGCTTTTTTCAAACAAGAGGGGGAGATATGCACAGGTTCCCGCCCCAGGATATGAACCTTGGTCTTTTGGATGGTAGGCACACTGCACTACAATCGGACTATTAAGTGGGTTTGGCCATGGCATTCACCATAGCTTTAAATGTTAGCGACCCAAAATGTAGTCTTTTCATGATTTCTTTGACATGTTGGCAAAATCTGATCCGATATTTCCCAAATTGACATATTGAATCAAATGGAAGCAAATTGCATATTTGGAGATTGTACAATCCTGCCTTCCATGAGAGGACCAAGCTCATAAAGGTGGACTTTGACTATACTCGTGACATGATACATAAGAGTTTCATCGCCACTACTCATGTCATCTCTGCAGACCATGCAACAGATGTACTTACTAAGGTCTTAGCCAGATATCCTTATCAGAGACGTTGCTCCAAGCTGAGACTGATTGATATCTACGATCCAACTTGAGGGGGAGTGTTGAGATATTAGTTATCTTTCATGTTGTTTATATATTTTTTATTTTCTTTGTCTTATGTAATTTGCCCAACATGTTTCTCTCATATATAAAAAAACCTTAGGGCCTCATTAATGACATATTCATTCTTCATCTCTACAAGTCTTGCCAATATGGGGAAGATTTTTTTAAAGAGACGCGTACAAAAAAATCGCACACGTGAAAAAATGAGATGGCTAAAAAATAAAAAAGGAAATAGCTAAGAAAAAATTGATTTGAAAAAAATTACGAGAAGAAAAGTCGAAAAAATTGAGATCGATTTATGCACATTATTCATTTTCACCCATTTTCGTATCTTCTCCCAACTTGTCGATGTCATTGTTTTCCAACAAGTATGGAAGAAAGGGGTGTATTGTGTTGATTTCTATGGTTCATATTCAGATTCTCCAGTCCAGATGGCATGTCAGTTAGGGATGCAAACGAACAAATACGAATGCGAATTCATGTCATACCATAACCATATTCATATTATTTTACAAATACGAATACGACTGTTACACGAAAGTAAAAAATCAAGATCCTTATCCTCAAAATACGAATACGAATACGAATCTTTTATGGACGAATACGAATATCCAAACGAATATTGCAATAAAAAGTTATAAATAAAAACTTACATGATTATTCTTGGAATTAACATTACAAGATTATGAATTTAAGATTTTATACCAGATCGGCTGCGGCTGCAACTGAAACGGAGGTTGTGGCCGCTGCGGAGGGAGGTTGCGTTATGACAAAGCGAGGTTGGCTGCGGCTAAGAATTTAAGATGCACCAATTAGATGAAAACTCAACATAGAATTTAGAATGGAAACGATAGTTGTAGAGAAAAATAACCTTGATGAATGACGGATCTCCTAAACAAGATTCTCGAGAATGCCAACAAGGAGATCGCGCATCATCAGAGACTCAGAGGGAGTTGGGTGGAGGCGGCAAGGGAGGCAAAGGTGGAGGTCGGGGGAGGCAGATGGAGGTTGGGTAGTGGCTAAGGGAGGTTGGGTATGGGGATGAGGAGGTCAGGGGGAGGCGGAGGTCGGCATGGGGAGGCAGAGGGCATAAGGGGAGGTGGAGTACGCAGGGGGCGGAGGGCCGTAGGGGACGAGGGAGCAGGCGGAGGCGGGGCGACAGGGGGAAGCGGGGGTGCAGGGGATGGGGGAGTAGGGGGTAGGCGGGGCGGCAAGGGGGAGGCGAGAGGGCCGCAGGGCGTGGCGGAGGGTGGAGGGTCGCAGGAGAAGGCATGGCGGCATGGGGAGGGTGGTAGTGGTGGCGGGGGAGGCAATGGGCGTAGGGGGGGCGGAGGTTGGCACGGAGAGGCGATGGGCGGTGCCCGCAGGGCGTGGCGGAGGGTGGAGGGTCGCAGGAGAAGGCATGGCGACATGAAGAGGGGCGGTAGTGGTGGTGGGGGAGGCAATGGGCGCAGGGGGGGCAGAGGTTGGCACGGAGAGGCGATGGGCGACGCCAGCAGGAGGAGGAGGTCTGGGGAGGCGGTGGGCGGCGCCAGCAGGAGGAGGAGATCAGGGGGAGGCGGGGGTGGCGGCTGACAAGGAAGAAATAGGGCGTCGAGGTGCGGGAGAGGGGATTTGGGGGATAGTAACCTAATTTTATTTTAAAGTATTAAATATATAATACGAATATTCGTATTCGTAAGCGGATTCATTTGTTTTTTTCGTATTCGTATTCGTATTCGCATTCATTAACTCAAGATTCGTATTCGGTTTCGTATTCGCGAAAAATCCGTTTACCGTTTAGAATATTCGTATTCGTATTCGCCTGTTTTAAAAAAATAAGATCCATATCCTCTTAAGAACGAATACAAATACGAACGAATACGAATATTACTGCATCCGTTTGCGTCCCTAATGCCAGTTGTCAGACTCTATATATTATCATATTCAGATTCTGCACGTTCAGATTGTTTCGGAGTTTACAGTTTGACGCGCACATGTATGCGATCATTCTCTAAGCCATTGTGGGCCAGGGTTTTCATGTGGTTTCATAAGGTCTCCAGAGTAGAGATCCCATTCACTGAGCCAGTATGATATGAGAGAGACCCAGTTCTCCGACAAGGAGACTTTCAGACTCCATGTTCCAGCGACCGTGGACTTAGATGAGGATATCTCCATGATTTATTCCAGTTTGACCCTTCAAAGAGATGGAGCAGTTGTGTGCCAGAGTTCTCCAGGTGGAGACTTATTTCAGTTTCAGTGTCTCTGACAGGCGCAATACAGAGTGTACCTGGTTCAAGTCACACTCCTGCCCTTTTGTTCCTCACCAGCTCATCATGAGAAGCAACGTCCTCGGCATCAACCGACAGTAGAGTATGCATTGAGTAGATATTGTTTGTAGTGCCTTGTATTGTGAGTTTGAGATTTCTTTCTATTTATCCATGCTGAGCATTGCATGCGCACTCCCTAGGGGGAGTGTTGGAGTATATGCGTCACCTCTAGTGATGGATAATTGGATCCTTTCAAGGTCCAATTACCACATCCAATGGTTTAGTTTCACATCAACTATTTGTTGGATGTGGGGACTCAATAGGGGTTATATAAGAAGTCCCACACCCATTTTATCGGATGAGAAACTTCAATAGAAGAATCAACCCTTTGAGGCAATCTCTCGTGGTTTCATCCCGCTCCTTACGAAGTAGGGTTCCACGTAAAATCCTAATTTTCTTCATGTTTATTCTATTTCTATGATATTACGCTTCTACATTCTCGATTTCTAACAGAGATTTATTAATATCAGGGTTTTAATCTTAAATTAGTTGGTGGATTATTTTATTTCTGTTAAATAAATTGAGATTGATTGTAATCTCAATCTTTTTAGTAGATTAAATTAGTTAAATATATTCAATTGGGATTTTATTTAGTTTGAATTTGAGTCTCTTTCTAATTTTGTAATCACACCGTTCCTATATAAAGGTGCTTGCAGTTTATTTTAGGGGAGATCATGGTATGAATTAAAATTTGAGAGTTCTGGTTTAAAGAGTACCTCCACCATTATTCCCTTTTGCCCCAATTTCTAGGGTTTCTCCTCTCATCCTGTTGCTCCCTCACCACGCAAAGCGCACCGCGGTTCCAATTTCTCTTCTCATCCCTTCTCGTTTTTTTGTCTGCATCAAGCGGTATCAAAGCATGTGAACCAAATCGTTCTTATGGTTCGATGATCCTTTTTCATATTGGTGCTTGAAGTTCGATCTAAGTCGTCTTTCTCATGGATTGGGTTTGCGTCAACAAAAGTTCAAAAATCGTCTCCTAACAAGGTTTAAAGTTCAAGGGCGGCTGGATATGTTAATCGAGGAAGAATCATTCAACAACAAAAATCAGATCATTGCATCTTCTGTACAACCCGATTTCAATCAAGAGAACAAAGTTATATTCATCCAAGATGAAGATTTATTATAATTCATGTACAAGAAGACAACGAAGATAAGAAACCCATCTATGATGAAGATCGGAGAATGAATAATAGGAAGTCCTTGATCTATTCTCATCCAAAGCTGTTGTCCAAACGGCAGTGGAACCTTCCCTTTTTGGAAGTATTGTTGACAATACATCACTATGCTCACTCAGGGATGATTTCATACATCACTATGCTCACTCAGGGATG
Organism: Ottelia alismoides; assembly: GCA_037367405.1. Taxonomy (NCBI): domain Eukaryota; kingdom Viridiplantae; phylum Streptophyta; class Magnoliopsida; order Alismatales; family Hydrocharitaceae; genus Ottelia; species Ottelia alismoides. The sequence goes on along the minus strand of JAZKJV010009685.1, from coordinate 276,533 downwards.
ATTTCAATCTCGAGGGGCACAACAAGGCAGTGATTCAACATGTACTAACCCTCCAAACATACTTCCGAACTAGTGAACAACCAGCATAAGCCAGAGTTGTGGCTTCTGATTTTGCTACATACCATATGATCTTGTGGGGAGAAGAACCCATAGCACCTGTATAACTGGAGGCCAAGAGGAAGTGCCCTCGTTCACGATCGATGATGAATCGCAGTAAATGGGGAATGCCACGGTTTGCACCCACCTTTGTCGAGCAGTCATCCTCGATCTTGTTGCCAGTCATTACTCCACCGCTTCTATGCTCGTAGGGGAGGAACCCACATCCAATACCGTGGCAAAGCATCCGCCGCCACATGCCTCCTTGGCCAAGGAGTAGCTACTGGAACCCTCGAATCCAACATCGATCACCCCCACTTTGCACCTGCTACCGTCGCTATTTGAAGGACGAAGGTAAAACCCTAAAGCGTGTTGTGACAATTCTTCAAGATGGATCGAATCCCATGAAATAAAAAATTATGGGCTGAATTGGGACATTTTCAAGGAGGTCCCCTATTCAAAAACCTTTTATCTAAAGGTTAAACTTGAGAGGCATATGTGGAGAAAAATTATTTTTTGTGAAGGGCTAATAAAATTGCAGCCATACCCTTCGGCGGGAAAAATAAAAATTGCAGCCATACCCTTCGGCGGGAAAAATAAACATAACGTTGAAAGGAAGGCAAAATTACTCAAATTGGGAAGATTGAAGCTCCAGTTTTAGATTGAATCATCCAAAGACAGAAGGAAGATCACGCAATTCGTCAAGAGATGAGTTTTTTCAAGTGGTGGAGAATTGATGCAATGTTTCCCAAATTGACAGGTCAAATCAAATTGAAGCAAATTGCAGATTTGGTGATTTATTAACATTAGGGTTTTCGTCCCAAATCAGTTGGTCGGTTAATTTTATTTATGTTAAATAAATTGAGATTGATTGTAATCTCATTCTTTTTAGTAGATTAAATTCGTTAAATAGAGACTAATGGAATTTTATTTAGTTTGAATTTGATTCTCTTTCAAATTTTGTAATCCCATCCTTCCTATATTAAGGGGATGATAATCTATTTTAGGGAGGATCATGTTATGAATCAAAATTTGGGAGTTCTGATTTGGAGAGTTCTTCCACCATTATTCCCTTTTCCCCAATTTCTAGGGTTCTCCTCTCATCCTATTCCTCCTTCAACCACGTGAAGCGCATCACGGTTCCAATTTCTCTTATCATCCTTCTCATTTTTCTGTCTGCATCAAGTGGTATCAAGATGGTTACATTTACATGCTTTTGATGGTATTCCTCATTATTTCTTTTTTTTGAGGAAAAAAGGGTGTGGCACATAAGCTACTATATATTCACATTAAGTATCAAAACAGAATTACATAGATGAAAAGGTCTTTATTTTTACATGTTCTATAACATTTTCAATGTACATTCTCTCTCCACGGAAGATATTCCCATTCCACGCAAGCTACATAGACCAAAAAATAGACGCCACCTCTATTCATTGCATAAGGAAGAGGTGCTCACCATCCTTATTCATTGCAAGACAGTGAAGACACTATTGGCACGTGCCACTAGCTCTAGTAAAAAATCTGGCTCTCTGCTTAGCAGTCAATTGGTAATTCCCTCGTAGTAACCAAATAAAAATCCTTACCCTCAAAGGGACCTCCCCCCTTTAAATGTCCTATCTGAAACGCTCGCTGAATCAAAAACACCATATACTAGTAGAAGGCCATGTAGGCCTTTTGAACAATTAAATGTTCATCATCGTAGGACCAATAGTCTCTCATGTCATGAATCCTTCGCACATTGGCATTACCTCCCGAAGACGTAAAAACTCTACAAAGCGCTGGTCAGAAAGCTTAGTTAGAAATAGAGGGAGCCAACTCCCTCCCTCCCAATAATCCCTGATGGAGGCCCCGTAGATGCTGTCAAAGCAAACAAATGGGGAAAACGAGCGGGCAATGTTCCCTGGCCAGTCCAATCATCAATTCAGAATCGAAAGCCACGACGATCGTCACCAAGACCTTGTCGCAAATGTGGGATCAATCGTGGGAGCAACGCATATGCCCATCCAAAAGTTGGAAGATCTAGGAATAACGATGACAAGTGAATCAGGATCCGAAGAGACATCGTAAATTGATCACAACCTCCTATAAAGCAGATTGAAGCCTCCTTCCCAAACTCCTGTCACCCACTTTGCCAAAAGTGAATAGTTCATTACCTCCAAGCTTCAGATCCTCAACCCACCAACGACAACTCCTGAGAGTCTGAGACCCATCAGAGGTGGATCAAAAGAATCTCCGCATTAACGCCTCCAACTTCACCTTCACTCCAGTTGGTAAAAGGCATGTAGACAAGAAAAACATAGGAATAACCGAGAGCACTGCCTTCAGCAGGACCATACGTCCGCCTTTAGATAGGCGTGCCACATGCTAACTCTCCAGCTTCTCTATCCTCTCAAGAACATGAGCCCAATCTGTCGGTCGTAGCCTACAACCACCAATCGTAGACTAATGTATATGATGTGTAGGCCCCCCTATGATGTCTGCAAAGCCGCCTCACAAATAGCTACCTCCTCCTTCATCCGGAAGGGGACAAAAGCAGACATCACGTGATTGATCTGGAGCCTGGAGACCAAACCAAACAACTCAAGAACACTACTCATCCCTTCTGTAGATGTTGCCTGCTCCACAAAAAATGGTATCATCGGCATACCTAGCACATGGATGGAAATCTCCCATGAAGTGAAGCCTGGCAAAAATCCACCTTCCCTTGCTTTTGGTACCATCCTTGCCAGAGCATTCACAACCACAATTAGAAGCAACAGAGTCAGTGAACCCCCTTGCCTCAACTTAATGCAGCTGGAAAAGCCACCCTCCTGCTCCCCATTCAGTAAGATTGCGTGAGCAGACATTGTCACACATCTCTTCATCCCAGCAATCCGTTCACTCGGTAAACCCCTGCGATGAAGGGGCGTCTAAATGGACCTCCGATCTACATAATCATAGGCCTTTGAGAAATCCACTTTCCTCATGAACCCCTTTGTCTTCTTTCTCTACCACTCTGCCACAATATCAAAAGCCAAGACAACACCATCCATCATGTGACGGCCACGGATGAAAGCCATCTGTGTCGCATTCGATAATAGTGTCACGAACGTCCTGCAAACTGTTTTCAAGAAGCCACACTGAGATAAATAATGTTTGATATGGCAATAAGATGGTTGTCCTCCATTCACCTCATCACGTCCTTAGGTAGAAGTTACAAGAAACACTTGTTCAGATGCTCAAAGTCACTGTTGGCCGTACATATCTCTTCAAGTACTTCCAAAGTTTCCTGCTCCACCAAGTTCCAAAACTCCCTGAAAAAGAAACTAGGAAAACATCCGGTCCCATAGAGTTATCTGCATTCAAATTAAAAGTGGCACGCTTGACATCCAAAAGCAAGAAAGGCTGCAACAACTCCTCAAACTGCAGATCAGTCAGAAGCATGACATTTCTTCCTACCCATCTCGCACCACTGAAGGGATCACGCTTGCCGAGCTTAAGATAGTGGCGCTCACCGCCTCACCAAATGGTCAGTACCAACTCCTCCCCACCCATGTCAATCGAGTGGATCAAGTTGCGCCTCCTGCACCCACTTGCCACCACATGGAAAAACCTTGTGTTCACCTCGCCCTCCCAACCACTTTTGCTTCGATCATTGCTTCCATTCAATCTCCCTTTTCTTGTCCTCTTCGAGGAGGATATGGTTCTGCTCGCATCTCACTGCCTTCTCGTTATCCTACATCTTCCTAGTATTTTCTAACTGGTCCCAGCGTACCACCTCTGCTTGAGCCGAATCCCTCACTTGGCCTCTAAGGACTCGACTCTCCCTCATGAACGGAATCAACATACGACTCAATGCTCTAAGCTTATTTGCCATTCGTCTAGACATCGAATGGCAAATGATCAGTACCATCTCGCACCACTGAAGGGATCACGCTTGCCGAGCTTAAGATAGTGGCGCCCCATCGCCTCACCAAATGACCAGTACCAACTTCTCCCCACCCACATCAATCGAGTGGATCAAGTTGCGCCTCCTGCACCCACTTGCCACTACATGGAAAAACCTTGTGTCCACCTCGCCCTCCCAGCCACCTTTGCTTCGATCGTTGCTTCCATTCAATCTCCCTTTTCTTGTCCTCTTCGAGAAGGATATGGTTCTGCTCGCATCTCTAAGGACACAACTCTCCCTCATGAACAGAATCAACGTACGACGCAATTCTCTAAGCTTATTTTCCATTTGTCTAGACATCGAACCCGCCACATCATGCTCCTGCCAAGACCTAGTGACCTTTCACGGAAACCCTACTTCTGCAACCCAGAGCGCTCAAAGTGAAACAGACTGCCAAGATGTTGACCTTCGCCCGAGTCCCATCAAATCAGTGTATGATCCTAGTGCGACCTCGGCAAAGACACCACATAGCCTAAAGGGAAAAACTCCAATAGCCCCATCGAGCCAAGAAAACAATCCAGACGGCATCGAGAGGAGGCGCTTCTCCAAATAATATCTTAAATTCATGGCACCGAGCACATCTGGCATCAAGCCCCCCACAAAGGTTGCAAAATTAGGTGAGCCGACATACATACCACCCCTATCATTATGACGGTTTGAAGCAAGTAGGGAGACGTTAAAATTGCCAACTATCCAAGCCACATTCGAAAAACGAGCATGCACCATCCGAAGCTCATCCCACATGTCAGTCAACATGAGAGCTCTCATGGGGTCGTGAACAGCCTTAACCAACAACTTCATAAATCCGTCATAGCATTACAGATAACTCCCTAGTGCCACATACAGACTCTATCATCTACACCACATTACCATTCCGGCTGACCAAAATGCTACCCGAAGCACCAACTAATGACAACATATATTAATATGAAAAACGAGACCCTGCAATCTTACATGGAAAATCGTCCCAAACCTTAAGTTTCCTCTCCTGTAAGCAGAAGACATCCACTTTCCAGACCCTAAAAGCAGGCCAACCAGCCTCTAGTCAGCTGTCCCAGACCCCATATATTTCAAGAGATGATCCTCATTTAGAAACAAGAGGGGGAGCCCTCGCCAACACCTCGCCCGTGCAACCAATCTTGCTTGCTTAGCACCTTCTCAGAGTTCAATGGCCCATCCGAACCAGTGGTCGTTCCACGCGTCTCTAGTAATTGTTCAACCTTTGATGACTCATCACAAAGACAAATAACTTCTATAGCATCCCAACCCCAAAGCTCTATGGCATCGCCTATGAATAGAAAGTCGCCAATGGCCCGCCTTGCAGATGGTGAGAGCAAGAGGCCTTGAACCTACGGATTTAAAAGCCTGCTTCTTACGCTCTTTTACCTTCTCGCCAATGGTGACCGGGCGTTTCAGGGGACAAATCACAAGCTCCATGGGACCACGCTCAAGGACCATGCTTAGAGGGTGGTGCCGCAATAACTAGAGCTGCCACCATGGCCAACAACAGCATAGGAATCTAAGCTGCACCTCGTGTCAGCCCCACTTAGGAAACAAAGGTCCATTGGAGTCGATTGTATGGGACAGTTCATGCTAAACAACAGGACTAGGAGCCAGTCAGAGTACCCACCCAACAGTTTAGAAGAATCTACCTTTGGGATCTAACACACATTAGTGTCAGAGGAGAGGGGAAGGCCATTAGCAGATGGTGTTGGCAAACACTCTTCCAACAAGAATCGAAATGTGCTACATGCCACCACATACACAACTGCCTCAAAAATCTGCGTAGCTGTGCACCCTTCAATGATAGATCACAACATCAATGCCCTCTCCAGGGCGAAGCCCATCTGAGACGGGATCTACCACCTTAGCAATCCCAGTCAATGCACTCTGGAAATAGTCAATGCAACACGAGAAGAATGGCATCCCTGTAACTCTTAACACCCGGTCAATCTCCTGAAGCAGAGCTCAATCACGGAATCACAGACTCCACCACAAAACACCAAAGATAAATGCATCGGCAATCAACAGATTTCTCTCTTGTGAGGCGGAGAGTCCACGACACACATGCAGATGTCGGACCCAAGGGGACAACATCCCCCAAGAAGTGATCGTCAAAGGACCACGCCATCCTCCAATCTGCTCCAACAAGTCACCATCAGACACAGAAGCAATCAGATGCGGATAGATCTTTGCCCAACGACCCATCCACGTCCTCCGAGAGAGATTGACGCCGCATCTCACACCCTCCAGCTTCGAGGCAAGATGTCCTCGAGGTCGCTAGACCTTGCGAATCCAACAATCCCGATGTCGATGTCCCCGGACACCATACCTGAAGCACTGGAGACCTAGCTCTGGATTTCAACGCCGGGGTCTGCGGCGTCTCACAATCTTCCAGCCATCCTCATTCACGGCTGAATTCCCAGTGTTTTGAATATATTTAACGGGTATACACCATTACTCATTGTAACCCTTGTAAGAGTATTTCTGTATTTCTTCTTTCCTGTACTCTCTAGGGTTTTTGGGGTTTTGTCCTATATAAGGACCCCTAAACCTATTGGAATAATCAAGCTATTACATTTTCTCTGACATGGTATCAGAGCCACCACAACCGCCCTAACCCTAGGTCGCCTCCCGCGTCCTCACACGCCCGCCTCCTTCCACACCCGCCACCTCCCCATCGCCTCCCATGCCCGCGCCCATCGCCTCCTACCCCACCACAACCGCCCCTCCCTCTCCATGCTCCCTGGCGCCTTCCTCACGACGCGCCTCCTCACGACGCGCCTCCTCACGCCACGCCTCCCTCTCATGACTCCCATGCCGCGCCAGGCCCCTCCTACAGCCCGTTGCCGCCTCAGTCCCTAGACCGCCCATGTCCCAGGTCACCGCCCACCTCCCAGGTCGTCGCCCACCTCCCAGTGCCCTAGCTCGATGCCTCCCAGATCGCCGCCCCCTCCCAGTGCCCTAGCCCGACGCCTTCCAGGTCACCGTCCACCTCCCAGGTCGCCGCCCAACTCCTAGTACCCTAGCCCGACGCCTCCCAGGTCGCCGTCCCTCCTCCCAGGTCACCGCTCACCTCCCAGGTCGCCTACCTCCCAAGCCCACGTCCCATGCAGCCCCCTCGCTCTCCCAGGTTGCTGCCCCGCCTCCGAGGCCTTCCCAGGTTGCTGCCCGGCCTCACAGGCCGCAACTCTTCGCCCTCCGAAGCCCGCGAGGCATCCCCGGCTGACGCTCTCCGCCCTCGCAACCTCCCAGGCTGCTGGTACCTCCAGGCTGCACGACGACTCGCAGCGCAACACATCAGGCCATCTGCGCCAGTGCGCCGTCATCCCAGGCATCCCGTAACGCTATCTGATGATGTTCTACTAAGTAGTCATGTTCTCTGAGATTACCAACATTATCTAGTTCCTTTCTTCTTGCTTTGTGTGGCCGCCATGGCATCTACTCCCACATCTGTGGACTCCAAGCCCCGGTACCCAGCTTCTTCTATGATGGTTCTGGGCACTACTATTAAACTCAAAGGCTACGAGAATTATGTCCTGTGGTCTCGGTCCTTTAAGGTGTTCATTGGTGGCTAGCGTAAGAACTATGTTCTTACCAAAGTTCCGCTCGCAGAGACGGACAAAAACTATGATATCTGGTACATTGATAACTGCCAGGTCATCACTTGGATGACAAACAACGTTGATCCATCTATTGCATCTAATCTCCTGTAGAAGGAGACTGCCAAAGAAATGTGGGAGAGTCTTGAGAATACCTATTCACAAAAAACAACCAAATCCAGGCTTTCAGACATATATACTATAGGATTTGGTCTACAAATCAAGGAGATGCATCCTTGATCGAGTATTACAGGCTGCTGACAGGTCTATTTGAGGAGCTTCTTATTTTCCAACCGGCCTGTTGTGATAAACAGGTAGGGGAGCGAGCAGAATGGCAAGTATATCGATTCTTATCAGGTTTACATCCTCGATATAAATATGTGAAGGATCAGTTTCTGACCGCTGCAACATTGCCTACTCTGGAGACCATCTTTGGTCGTCTTCAGGAACTTGAGTCTCCACCACCACCTCCATCTGCTGAGACATCGGCTCATTTTGCGAGAGGATGATCCATCCACTACGGGGGGCGTGGACGTGACCCTAACCGGGGATGTGGCCGTGCCTTTGGACGAGGACGAGACTCACCACGTGGCCAAGGGCGTGATCATTCTACTGCCCGCTTTCCCGCTTGTATTCATTGTGGTCACCTGACTCATCCGTCGAACGTTGTTGGGCCAAATTTGACGTGCCTTCTAATGCCAACAGTGCGTACGAGACGACCCCCTCTGATACTTATTATGAAGCTACTGTCTCTAACCAAGAACAGCCTGCCCGTGACATACAACCTTCTTTTACTGCCTCTGAATATGCCAGTCTTCATCAACTACTACAGAATAATGCTATTGCTTCTGCTTCAACCGCTAGTCTTACCACAACCTCTAGTACAGTCGCCAGCACAACTTCTACATCAACACCTACATGGATCATTGATTCTGAATCCTTGACTCATCTAACAGGGGAAGATAGTCTTCTCACCTCTTCCCGTCCTTCTTCGGTTGTGAAGACTGTACGTGTTGCCAATGGAGCTCATTCGCCTATAACTAGTGTGGGCACTATGGAGTTTTCCTCCAAACTCCGACTCACAAGGGTTCATTGCTCTCCTGCCTTTCCTCTTAGCTTATTATCAGTACATAAGCTTTGCACTGAGCTTAACTGTCAGGTGATATTTGATGAATTTTGCTGTTATTTTCAGGACATCCGGACGAAGCAGATTTTGGTGGGGACATGAGAAGAATGGACTTTATTATCTTGACATCCCTTCTGACTCTGGTTTTGCGGGCGCTGCGTCCATTTCCACTGATCCTCTGCTATGGCATCTTCGTCTTGGTCATCCATCTGCCAAAGCACTCTCCATGATGTTCCCTAAACTTTCATCGCTCAAGCCCTTTAAGTGCGAGGCGTACCAGTTTGGAAAACATCATCGAGCATCCTTTCCTGTTCGTACTGAGCCCTGTCGTACTATCCATTTCTCTTTAGTCCATTGTGATATTTGGGGACCTTGTCCGGTCCAGACACTGAGTGGCCATAAATATTTCGTTGTTTTTATTGATGATTTCAGTAGGTTGTCCTGGATATACCTTTTAAAAAACGATCGGAGATTAATATTATCATCAAAAGTTTCTTTCATTATGTTAAAAATATTTTCTCCTCCAGTGTACAAATTTTTGGGTCTGATAATGCCTTGGAATTCACCTAAAATGACCTTGCCACCTTTTTTGCCTCCCAAGGGACCATACATCAAACTTCCTGTCCTTATACATCCCAACAAAATGGGATAGCAGAAAGAAATTTACGACATCTTCTAATTATTGCCCGCTCTCTTCTCTCTCAGATGAAAATTCCCAAAACCTATTGGGGTGATGCTATATTAACTGCTGTCCATCTTATCAATAGGGTCCCTTCGCCTTCTCCAAATGGGTCCACTCCATTCTCTCTACTCTACCCAGTGAGTCTCCTTTCCCACTTCCTCTACGAATCTTTGGTTGTGTGTCCTTTGTTCATAGATTTAAAAAGGCAGATAAACTCTCACTGCGTGCAATCAAATGTATTTTCTTTGGGTTACTCTCGCACTCAAAAAGGTTACCGGTGCTATGATCCTAATGGTCATCACTATTTCATCTCTGCCGATGTCACATTTTTTGAGCAAACAAGCTTCTTCTCTCATACTAACACTGATATTTCTCTTGATCACCCACCTCCACCCATTGTCGACAAACAAAGACACGAATCTACACCACCAGAAATCCCTTTGCCCGTGTCCTTGTTGCAGGATGATATGCCTTCTCCGACTGTCCCCTCCAAGGATGTCCCGGATGATCCTCTAGAGCTTCACATTGCTTTACGGAAGAGTAAGAGACAATGTACTTCTTATCCGATGTCTCACTACACCTCTACTGCTATCTTATCTCACTCTGACGGGCGGTACACAGATGCTCTCATGTCTATTTTCATTCCACGAGATCACAACAGTGCTTTACAGGACTCTGGATGGCAACATGCTATGAATGAAGAAATGGATGCGCTTATTTCCAGAGGGACATGGGACCTTGTTCAATGTCCAAAAGGGACACGACCCGTGGCATGCAAATGGGTCTTTACTACCAAACAATCGCCTGGCGGCTCAATTGACAGATTAAAGGCTCGCCTTGTGGCCAAAGGTTTTACACAAATCTATGGCGTAGATTTTTTGAGACGTTCTCACCCGTTGCACGAATGGGGTCCATCAGGACTATTCTTTCTTTAGCAGCTGTGAACCCCTCAGGATCCAGGTACCCGTTAATCACACATTCGCACTATTATTCACATGAGATCGTATGAAGTTACAGAAAAGCAGGGAAAATTTTTTGCGCGGCTAATTATCCACATGACATTCACATCCACAACATAACTACAAAGTAAAGAGATACAAATAGCACCAAAATTCCTTTTTATTAATATTCATATCCATTTACAACTTGCACAAGCATCTTCCATATTACAACATATATCCCAAAGTGTGATACAAAAGAGATAGCATTTACATCATTATCTGAACAAAAACTGAGACAAAGTAATTCATACCGTCTAGTGTATACTCTGTCTCCAGGAAGCATGTATAGCTACTGAGCTGCTACTAAACTGAAGGCTGTTTGCCTGCCAAACACGTTAGGAAAGAAGAGGCGTCAGCCATTGCTGGTACCTCCCAAAAACTTATAAAAATAACTAGACATTTAATATGTGCAAAAGCAAGCAAGTAGAAAGGTGGAAAGTAAAGTCTACATCTACTTGCGTAAGTAAAAAAGGTTTTTCAGACTTCTTGTAAGCATCTCAAATGTTTGTCCCATAACCCAGCATTTCCCACATGTAACATATTTATATAGCAGTTGCGTATTCATGAGTGTATGAGTGTGAATGCATATATCATTTTCTTCAGAGATCATGTTGGTGAGTGAAAAATGGAAAAGTTGAGATTGTAAAGATCTATTAATTTATTTAAATTCTTGGGTAGAGAGAATAGTCTTTTGATCATAACTTCTCCAATTCTTAACTTCAATGTTTCAGATGTAACTCCAGATGTTGTAGATGTAGATATGGATGATCTAGATATAGAATCGCCAAGTCTGTTGGCGAAGTAACTCAAGCGGTGAAGAAGCCTACAAATGGCTCTTCCGTCTCGCCCTCTAATTGGAAGCGCGGTCCAATAGAGGGATAGGTCTACTCCCAAACTACGCCACTGAGACGGGTGAGAGGGACTCCCTAGAAAAGTCGCTCTAGAAACTTGCCTGACTAGTACAGGCGAACGAGCTCGTACGTAAAACTGAAAACCAAGGATCCCCCGCCTGGGTATCCTAAAAGACAGGGTCAACGGAACTGGTCTAAAGTCAGGATCCCAACGAGGCGTAAAACACTGCGAGCTCGCGAAAAAAACCGAAAAGAGACTGGGATCCTAGACCCGCGCACTTGGCGGCCGCTGCCCTAACTGGGCTTCCTATTCTCCCGCCCAGTTGAGGGTCACCGCGCCCTCGCACGGTCAGGTGTAAAGGTCACCATGACCGGCACTATAGATTACTAATCTTTATTATCACTGATTCATCATCCTTTTCACGTACCTGACCACTCAATCCATTCTCAATTTATTTTATGGTCAGTTTACAGATCTAGGTATGTCGTTAATAACTTACTCATAGTGATTTATACTAAAGGATCAATTATGAGATTAAAAACCACAAAAATCACTGAAATCCATGAATTGATTCAATCAACGAACTTCCTATATATATTGACATCCTGATTTGCATCAATACTATACTTGGACAATAGCTCCATATAGATCATCTATTTATTGGCTTTATCTACATAGAATATTTATTGCAGATTCCCTTCGAACAATATGCAGATTGTTCAGACTTGGGAATTTGAAGAAGCCAATACTCTTATTTACATTCTCAAATATTCAATACGAGTCATTTTTGACAATATTAGACCAACATCAAACATGACACTGAAAAAAATGGGAAAGTGATCTTACTATGTGTCAGTCATTGACAATTGATCTGGAGCCCGATCTCAAAACACATATGTATTCAAATGGACAGCATACTAAGAGAAATGTATGCCACACGACAAGTTTTGACTGTATTTATAGCAGATACAAGTTATAAAATATCTTATTGGATGTGTATATTCTGCCTAAGATAAGGTAGTGGATCTTGGTAGACATGAATGATAACGTTGAAAGATATTTGTAGTCCAGACATACTAATTAATATTGCCTGAATTTTCAAGAGGTTTAAATAGTTTAATAACTAATACTCCTATCTGTATTTTATTTCTTTCAGTATATACTGTATATACCACATGTGCACACTTCGTTTCTTTCTTTCTTTTACTCGCCAAAACTATCTAGCATACCCCATTTCAAATAAAAAATTTCAAGGCTCTCATCTTTGTTACATCGACTAATTGAAGCAGACTGTTTTATACTCATTTAATGGTGGTTTGAAAGTTCATTCACTGCCATTTGTTCTCAATTAACAATTGAAAACTGCATAGGAAAGGAAAAGCATAGAGTTCAAAAAAGATTGTTGTGCTCCATGCATATTAAATGCAAAATGGAGAAATACATGTAAGATACGGAAGAACTGAGAAAATTTGGGTTCTCTATATAATGAAATCTTTATTCCCAAAAACTCTAGCATCTAAATTTTCAAGGAATCCACCCCCACGGGGAGGTTATTATTATTATTAAAACCAAGGATTGGTGACAGACCTTCAGGATACAAGCTTTCTTATGCATATTTTTTTTAAAAAGCTGTATCTTTTGAGATATCATTAGCTCCCGTTCAAAACCGTAACTTCCATTATTATTTTCCACAATAAACTAACTAGAACAAAATGATAATGCACATTACTCTCCCAAATCCCATCTTTTAACATCTATAAAATCAGAGGCTATATTCTTGGATGTTGAAATCTGGACTTTAATTTGCGAAATTTACACAAATTGCAGAAAAAGAGAAATGGCATAGTACATGCAGGCAGCAAAAGAAGGGAGAAAGGGTTATACATATAATCAAGTTTAACAAGCATGCATGGCAGCAAAGAGATGGGCTAGGGATTGTACTTTTAAATTCTAGAATTTTGGAGGAAATGGCATGGATCAGATCATGCAGCAGCTGCTCCAAGGGTTTCTTGGATTTGGAGCAGCTCCAAGGAAGCTCTTGCAGGGTTTGGACAGCAGCAAAGGCTTATGGGAATAGTCTCAGCTGCTAAAATGCAGCAAGAACAATAGGTGGAAGGCTGGAATTTTTGTGGAAGTTATCTCCAGCCGAAGTGTGAAGGGGAAGGGAGGGCTTCTTCGGCTGTGAAGTAGTGGGAAATGGGGAATTTGGGAGACATATATATATATATATATATATATATATATATATATATAAGGATGGCTTTCTTGTTGACAAGTGTACCAAGGTAAAACCCCAAGTGTTGGAAAAAAACCATCTGTCTGTGTCTGCTGCTTTTACAGCTCAGCAGAGAATAAATATTTTTTTTTACAAATTTTCTTTTATTTGAGATACTTAAAGTTAATCGTAATCACACCTCGAGTTTCAGATTTCGATGTGCAATGGCTTGTTTTGACCGTCTCAAGATGACGATCAATATGAGTATAATATTAATATACTTTCGATCGGGTTTTGAATACCCGAAATTTTCGGATACGGATTTTGTTTAAGGTTAAATTTTACAATTTAAAAATATCAAACGACCTCCGATTGACGAACGGTCGATTCCGTTGGTCTTCCTTCGTCGAATCGGATCTCACGATGGTCTCGGTTCATTTCACGGTTTCCGAATTTGCGTCGCGGCTTTTTCGCGGCGCGTATTACGGAGCGACCGATTTTTGATCGATTTCACCCGAACGACTTTTGATTCTCGATCGATTGATCGATTTAGGTTATCTAATATTGGTAGATAACTTAATTGGGTTATTCAGACCTTATTCGGGTCGGGTTCGGGTTTACGCGGATCCCGGATGTTACAACAGCAAATAAATCTTGGTCTATCTTTCAGTTAGATGTGAAAAATGCTTTTCTGTATGGCGATCTTGATGATGAGGTGTACATGATGCAGCCTCCTGGTTATGAAGTCGAGGGGGAGTACGTTATGTCGACTTTGCAAAGCAATATATTGGGCTCAAACAAAGTCGAAGGGCATGGTTTGACATGCTTACTACAGAAATAGGCACTCTTGGATTTAAGAGAACAACATCTGATTACTCAGTATTTGTCAGAAAACGAGCAACTGGTACTGTTATACTTGCCGTCTATGTTGATGATATAGTCGTCATCGACGATGATTACAATGGGATATAAGAAACTAAGGCCTTCCTTCAAAAGGTATTTGTTACTAAGGATCTTGGTCCTCTACGCTACTTCTTGGGCATAGTAGTACTTCGTACTACAGAAGGACTTCACCTTTCACAGAGGAAATACTGTCTGGACATTCTTACTGAAGCAGGAGTTCTCGGATGCAAGCCTTCTGGTATCCCTGCAGATCCTATGAAACACGTCATCTCGTCTGATTCTACCTTTGACGATGTCACTCGATACAGAAGCCTTGTTGGTAAACTCCTCTACCTTACTGTCACCAGACCAGATATCTCCTATGTAGTAAGCAGAGCTAGCCAACACATGGAACGTCCATGTTACAGCCACTGGCAGGATGTTCTACAAATTCTACATTACTTGAAGGAATCTCCAGGGCGTGGTCTCTTTTATGGGGCAAATGGACATACATATGTTACTGCATATGTTGATGCTGATTATGCAAGTTCTCCAGAGGATCGACGCTCTACTACAGGCTATGTTATGATGGTTGGAGGAAACACTTTTACATGAAGGAGCAAGAAACAGATCGTTGTGTCCAGATCCAGTGCAGAGCAGAGTATAGGGCAATGGCTCAAGCCATCCGTGAGATCACATGGTTATTGGCTTTTCTTCAAGAACTTTGTATTAATGTCATTACTCCTATTCCTCTAACAAATCTGCAACCTACATTGCCACAAATCCAGTGTTCCATGAATGATCCAAGCACATAGAGATCGACTGCCATTTTGTACGGGATGCTGTCAAGATTGGAAGAATTACTACACATATCAGCATCGATCTTCAGCTTGCAGATATCTTCACGAAAGCCTTACCCAAGAAACGCCTGTTGTGGATTGTTTCCAAGTTGGGCATGACTGATAAATATGCTCCAACTTGAGGGGGAGTGTTATGATTATATTTAGCGGGTATACGCCATTACTCATTGTAACCCTTGTAAGGGTATTTCTGTATTTCTTCTTTCCTGTACTCTCTAGGGTTTCTGGGGTTTTGTCCTATATAAGGTCCCCTAAACCTATTGGAATAATCTAGCTATTACATTTTCTCTGACACCCAGCATCAGCCTTTGACCCCTGAACCACACCAAAAGTAAGATGATCTCCAGCCCTAACATCTCCCAAACCAGAGCCAGAGGACCCACCACCAACCAGTGGCGGCGCAAAAGCCCCAATAACAATCGGTTGCGACAGCCCAGCACATGCATGCACCCGAAGCAACACCATGAGTTCCAGCTCCATGAGCAGCTGCGGGAGCTGCCGACAGTGGCCCTCCAGGTGAGAAGCAAGGCGGAGTGCCGGTTCCGCGAAAGACCCCCCACCCCCCAAGATCCTGCATAGAGCCCTACAACCTCGCGGCACCTCCATTCGGGGGGCTGGCAAATCCGGGCTGAAACCCTATACTGCTCCCCTGGAGGACACGATACCTGCATCCCACATGAGAGGTGGCCCTCATCGCCTCCCCCAACCTCCCGCCTCAAAACACAAGCGCAGAGCAGTCTGGAGCCATAGCATAAAGGAGACCGATCTATGTATTTTTTATTATTTCATAATATTATTATTGTACTTTTTTGGAAAAGAGTCATTTCTGGCGCTTCTTTGGTAAGTGTTCTTGCTCTAATAAGAAGCTTGGGATCCATTTTTCGTGTATAACCTCAAATATAGCTACATTACAGACGATTAATTGCGATAACCGTAGAAACTAAATGTCAGATCCTGCTGTATAAATTATATAGAAAGACCTACATTTCAGAAGTTGTGCTAATGAAGGAGGTCCTGACATGAATCCTACTACAATCGCATTGAGAAAATCGGCACGCCATGCTTCAAGATATCTCGAAAATAACAGTGTACGGTTATGTACTTTATCATCGCATCAACTCCCCTCCTTTCTCTCTCACATATATGACCAATTATATATAATGAGGAAAGGGAGCATACTTTGTGAAGTAGGTAACCTTACCTACTTCACATCCATTTTTCACAACTTATTTTTGAAAACTGCTGCCGTGGATTTTCATAATTATATCCCTCTAATATGTCATTCAAATTTCGTCAGAAACAGAGACTCCTACGGCCTCCATCCAGAACATGTAAAATACAACAAATCTGTGAGCATTAAAAAATGATTGTCTGGATGGAGGCCGTAGGAGTCTCTGTTTCTGACGAAATTTGAATGACATATTAGAGGGATATAGTTATGAAAATCCACGGTGGTAATTTTCAAAAAAATAAAAAAATATGCTAAAAATTGATGTGAAGTAGGTAAGGTTACCTACTTCACAAAGTAGGCTCCATTTCCTCATATATAATATAGATAGTCCTTATGGACCATGTATTCCTATGTAAAAAGTTGTATTTTAAACCTTTTAACTTTTAAGACGTAATTCCATTTTCAGCATGTCACATATGATGCGGTATGGATCAAATCTTCTAATAACACCTCTTTGGAAACCTCAATTTCTGAAAAATAATAATTTCAAAGTTTTTTCCCACCAATTTAGGGGAATCAGGGAAAGAGATTTATAGAAATGAAAGCAGAATCTAACATTGAGGTCATGGTATTTGCATGTTTAGGACATGTATGTTTGGATAACCAGTTTAGCCGGGGCATCTTGAACTTGCTATTACTCATTTAATACACAAATAATATGACAGGAGGTAAAGCTGCTATTCAAAGATAAGTAGCACACATCGTCACTTGCACTCATGCACACACTCTGCATCACACACATCTCACGAACAGGGTTCTTTTGTCTTTGAATAATCTGCATCATTTATTGATAGTTTGCTATTTTGGAAATATGCGTGATATGAAGGCAATTCTCCAATAAAAATGCATAATAATATACTACCTGTCTTCTAGATGCATGCCTCACAAAGTTTGGGTCCTTATTCTATTTTCTTTTGACTAGCTTGCATGATCAAATATTCATACCAAGGAAGTTCACTGCAAATGCCGATGTTCACTGCTTCAGAACTGGGATTGAGCCAAAATGGGAGGATCCTGAGTGTGCTAATGGAGGGAAGTGGTCAGTGACAAGCGGTAGAAAAGATATGCTGGACAAGATGTGGCTTGAAACAGTAAGTGCTTGACAAGATGTGGCTTGAAACAGTAAGTTAAAGTTTTATTCTTGCACACTTTCAACACTTTAGACAGTTCTGATCACTTGTTCTTTTCTGCATAGTTATTGGCTCTTATTGGCGAACAGTTTGACGAGAGCGAGGAGATATGTGGTGTTGTGCGCCAGAGGCAGGACAAACTTGCTCTGTGGACCAAGTCTACAAGCAACGAGGCTGTTCAGGTTTGTCTTCTTCTTCAGTAAAACATCAGATCTATACTAAGCAATGTTGTAAAAGTCCCCAACTAGCCCGACTAGTAGGTCTGACTAGTCTAGTCGGTAGGGTGGTCGACCGAGTATTGATTAATTCCGATTAGACCGGCTAGTCAATCGATTTTTGCTGGGAGATATCTTATTTTTTTATTTTTTAAAGCAAACATATTTCTAATATGTTTAATGTTTTATATAATTCAATTACTTCTTTTCTTTCACTATGAAATATAAAAAATGTGCAAATCTATATAAATATATAAGAATATATGTATTAATTTGATTTATATATTTAAAATAATTTTAAAATTTAAAGTCGATTAAAGCTTGATTAAATCCGATTACTCTCCTGACTGCCGATTAATCCTTAGTTAGTGACCCAACCTATCGAGTACCGACTACCGATTTTTGCAACCTTGATACTAAGTGATTTTATTAATAAAATAATAGATGAGCGTGAGAAGATAATATATTATTTCCCTAACTATCCCTACTGAAAGAAACGAGTAATTAGTTGTTTGCTTTTTCATGGATGGAAAAATTGCGTTATATCTAAGAGATTAAGGATATTGTTATTGCCTTAAAATGCATTGCCTTCTCCACATTCATTCAGTTGGGTTTTTTTTTTGAATAAAAAAGGGAGAACACTCTGGAGGTGTCGACCACAAGCTTTTATTAAGATGGAAGTGTTATAGAAAAACTTACAACAACCATGTCTTGAGGAGAAATCTAGCTAAATGGATAACATTCTCAACATAAAATCTATGTAAACTAAAAATCAGCCCATTACGTCCAGATCACTGTGAGTGGGTGCGACAGTTCCGCCGTAGATTTGAAGTAGTTGGCTATTAGGGAACTCCAAAAGTTTTCATGGGAAGAAAGGTCCACCTACGAAATGTTCATCACTGCGTAAATCTCCCTAACCAAGCACAAGAATAGAAAAGATGCTTAAATCTTCATCCTCAGTGGCACCATAGAGCACAAAGAGTCACCCCCTAAATGAAGGAGGATCTCCTCGGCTTAGTCAGCATCCGATCAAGCTTGTGAAGCCAAAGAGAGACCTTGATCTTCATCGGTGCCCTCAGATTCCAAATTAAATTGCAGCCCCTGTCCCTATCTTCGTGGACTCCCTCATCACCACTCGTGAATGCCCTGTAGGTCTTTCTCACGGGAAGAGACCATCTTGCCAAATCTAGTGGTCCCGCCCATCAATAGGGCATGGTATTGACGTCATCTGCTCCAAAATCTGTATTAACTCACTGAGGCGTTGCTCCGAAAGCGGAGAGGAGAAACACAACATCCATTGTCCATCCACCCATGGTCTCTGACACACATCTTTCGATCACTCGCTAGAGCAAAAAGGCAAGGGAAGCGCTCCAGAAGAGGCTATCCCCCTTACCTATTATCCTTCCAGATTAGAAAGAATTTACTGTCACCAACAACCAAGCAAATATGCACCAGGAGCTCCTGTAAAAACGAGCAAATCCCCTTCCAAAAGGCAGAATGGTAGCGCTTGAGACCACTGTTGTAAAAGTCGATCGACTAGGCAGACTAGTCGAGTCGGGGGGGGGGGGTAGCCAACTCGACTAGGCCTATTCAACCATTAGTCAATCAACCCAATTAATCAGGCTGACTAGTCGGTCGACTTTTACATAGAACTTTTTTTTAAGTTTTTGTTTTTTTGAAAGCAAACTTATTCTAATACGCTTAATGTTATATTTAAAGGTAATTACTTCTTTTATTTCATCACGATAGTATAGAAAATGTACAATTCTATGTAAATATATAAGAATATATGTATAAAAATGATTTATATGTTTAAAATAATTGAAAAATTAAAAACCGACAAATGGCCGACTAAATCCGATTAGTTGCTCGACTGTCGATTAGTCCTTAGTAAGTGACCCTGCCGATTGAGTACCGACTATCGATTTCTAAATCCTTGGCTGAAACGAAGCCTCCAACCGCAGTTATGCCCAATTGACATAAATGTCTTGAAAAATCCTACATGTGATGTCCTCACCATGCCTCTAAAGCATTGCCACCTACTTCAACAACAACGCCTTATTCATTTCCTCCTACCTGAGGATGCTCAACCCACCATGCTTCTTCGATGAGGTGACTGTCTCCCATGCGAGAGACATGAAGCCATCCACCCAACCAACTTTCGCTTCAACTTCTCAATCATTGGCAACCGGTCAGGTTGCTTCAAGTGCTTGCAATTTAAAGGCAAACCAAGGTAATAGAGTGGTAATGACCCACACAGAGTCTCCAAGATCCTCGAGTATTCATCAGTCTTAAAGTCCGATAGGGTGAACGACACGAAGGTAAACTTTGCTCTATTAACCTTCAACCTAGATAACTCATTGAAGATGTCAAGCATGGTACTCATCATAACCACCCTCAATGAAGAATAATTTGTCATCCGTGTACTGTAGCAAGGGGATAGAGAACTCCCCTCTCGAGTACACTGCCATCCTCTCATGAAGAACCACTTGCCCGGTCATAATGGCAAGGACATCTGTAGCAATAACACATAACAATTGCGCTAATCGACACCCCTGTCGAACTCCCTGTTATGACTGGAAAAAACGTAGTGACACATCTCTTCTCCTAAGAAATCCAAGTATCCAGAAAGCCATGCTTCGCTAATGGCCCATCACGGACCAAAGTAAAACCCAATCAACACAGTCATGCCTTAGTGAAGTCCACCTTTCAGAGGAGATCCTTCACATCTATGTTCTTCCATTCCGGCCATCTTCGAAGCCAACACCACATTGTGCATTATCAGCCGATCAGAGATGAAAGTTGTTTGAGTAGGAGCAATCAGATCCTCTAGGACGAGGCTCAAACGATTCGCCAATAACTTAGCCACAATGAGATAAACTTCATTTGAAGTCGTAATAGGACAAAAGTTCTCGATTTTGCTAGCCCCCTCCTTAAGGAGGATAAAGAGAAGAGCCTTGTTTATCCTGTCAAAGCCGTGGTTCCCCGAAGCAAAATCGTCCAATATTGTCAATAAATCCAACTGGAGCACATTCCATAACTCCTTAAGAACATCACCGGAAAACGATCTGGTTCTGGTGCCCCATCCGCATTGAGCTCCCATACTGCTGCCTTCGGCTCGTACAAGTAAAAGTCCCTAACAAGAATAGCCCGTTGGCTAGGCGAGAGCGACGATGCACCACTACCAAGCCAAAGTTAACCCCCTGTTCGGGGCCTTACGCGACACGTTGAAAGTATCCCACCGTCATCTTAGGATAATATAAACACGATAAAATGGTCAATGAGATCTTTTTTTTCCTTTTGGGGCTTCTCTATCTTAGGTTAAGATAAACACGATATAAATTGTCAGTTAGGGGATAAACACGCTGAAAATGGGCAATTGTTTTTTTAAATTTTCCTTTTGATTGTTCTCTTAGGACAAGACATGCCACCCATTTTGTCTCAGTTTTCCCTTAAAAATAGAGAGAACTCTTCTTTGACTACTTGCCCTAAGGTTGTCACGAATTGACAACTCCATATTAAGGGTTAAATCCCTAGCATATGTAGATTGATGATATTGGTGTTTAGGCCTTGCTTTATTTCAAACATGGAGGTTTCCTGGTCCGTGTGCAATGGGGAAGTGGACATCGGTAATTTATTTTTCAACAACAAGGGGGTTGCAGAGGTTGGAGGTTGACTGCGGTGCCATGGTTGGAGGCAGACTACAATGCCATGGTTGGAGGCTGGCTGATTACAATCATGGGTCTTTTTTTGGAAAGGCCTAGGAGCTAACGAGATAAAACAAAGGCAGATTTGTGTAGGGTGATTGCTATGTGTTGGGCAATCTGGCATGCGAGGAATGCAGTTCTCAATGGGGACATGTACTATGTTGAAAATGTATTATAATAACTCATGCTTGTCTGGTTGTATGAATCGTGTATGAACTCCTTGTAATTATCGTTTGATTAATAAATCAAGGACTAAACAAAAATATCATCAATCTATAGATGAGAGGGATTTAACCCTAATATGGGGTTGTCAATTCATGACAACCTTAGGGCAAGTAGTCAAAGAAGAGTTCTTCTCTTTATGCTTAAGTTTTTTGTAACGGGGGTGGGGAAGGGGGGGGGGGGAGGGGAGTTCCAACCACAGAGGGGGTGCCGGTGCGTCAGGGATGCCCCCTGACACCACTCCTTTTTTTCTTGCAACTGATGCTCTTTCAGTTATGGTGGGCCATGCGGTGACGGGAGGATTTTGTAGTGGATATTCTAGGGAGGAGATCTCGATTCCCATTCTGCAGTATGCAGATGAAACGATCCTTTTTGCAGAGGGGGGAGCGAGGAGTTGTGGAGGGATGTCGACGACACTTGACATTTTCGGATCGATTACGGGGCTGATAATTAACATGGAGAAATCAGAGTTTGTCCCTTTTGGCTTGGATGAGGAAGAATGTGTGAGATGCGCATTTTGATTGAGGTCACCTCAGGAACGCTTACGAATGAGATATTTGGGCATCCCCTTGGTGGCAGGGAGAATGAACATGGGAGATTGGCTCTCGGTGATTGAGAAGTTGGAATAAAAACTGTCAGACTGGAAATCAGTATGCTTGTCTAGAGGTGGCATACTGGTTTTGTTGCAATCGGTCCTAACTGCGATTCCAATTTTTTTCTCTCTTCTAGGATGTTCTCGACAGGGGTGAGAAAGAGACTTGAAGCAATCATGAAGAGATTTTTTGGTCTTCATCTGAAAGGACAAACGGTTTTGCACTTATGGATTGGAAGATGGTTACATGAGTCTAAAGAAGATGGGGGCCTTGGGGTCCATAGCCCGGAAGAAATAAATAAGGCTCTTCCATCAAGTGGATCTTGCGTATATGAGTTGATTGTGACACTCTCGTGCGCAATACTAACCATAAGATTTACAGTACCAGCTACTCTCTGCTAATGACGAGCATCTTGGACCATCTGCTTCATATTTCTGGAGAGAACGCTGCAGGAGATTCGTCCTTTCTTGAGACCGACGATTGGAGATGGGAGTGGTTTCAAGTTTTGTACTGATGATTGCTTTGAGGGCGAAATATTGGGAGTTCGATTTCCGCACATGATGGCGTTGCCCACTAATCAAGAGGCATCGATGGCTAAGATTTCGGATGGCCACTCATTTTTTTCCCATGTTTTCATTCATTACTTTCGGATCAGCGCCTGAAGGAGCTAATACTGTTGTTTGGGGAGCTTGATGGAGTGGAGGCTTCCACGGATGGTCGTGATTATTGGTGCTAGCGTGGTGATGCATTTTTTGTAAGGAAAACATATAGGGCCCTGAAAGGGCCGACGATCTTTGATCCGGGTGGATGCGTTGCTGACTGTAGAAGAACATGGAGGTTGAAAGTTCCAACTCGGGTGAAGATCTTTCTGTAGTTGCCTACAAGGGGCATACTATTGACTGGGGACCATTTGGCGAGGTTTATACTGACAGTGGACCCAACCTGCGCACAGTGTCAGGAGGAGACGAAAGGCATAGATCACCTGTTCAAGTGTAGAAGGTCCACGCAAGCTTAGAACTTGTTTGGGATCCAACTTGCACATGTTGACTCATTGGGTTTTTGGGACCACATCGGTGAGAATTGGAATAGCACGAAGGAGCGAACCGGATACCTCGCTACGGCGTGGGCAATCTGGTTAGCCAGAAATGGGGTGATCACAAGCAGGATCATGTGTATGCTGAAAATGTGGTGACATGCAAATGCGCTAATTGAGTGTTTGAACTTGTAATAGTTTATTATACCCTTGGCCGATTTTCGGCATGCCACTTTATTAAGGTGATAAATCATAAATGGTGAAGTTTTTGGGCACACTTATACGGTGGATGCCCTTTTTTTTTCGAAAAAAGATTTTTTTGTGTGTAGGGTGCATGTGCATTGCCCTCTTTTTTCAATTTTTTTTATGCATAACTGAAGACCTTTATAATGCTTTTGGGGGTGGGACAATTAACAATGTTAGCTTACAATCATAGGTTATCTTGCAACCGAAGAATTTGAGTTGGGGGGAGATTCATGAGGCATAAATTGAAATAAGGGGTCAAGAATCAAGATGAAGAAACGTTGAATATAAAAAGTCAGATATAAAGCCATACCATTCAATATAAATTGTTTTGATGTCTGTCAGACAAGATTGTTGAATATAAAGTCATATTAAAGGATTTCCATTTTAAGATATCTCATGTTGATGATTGCCAATGTATATGTGAACTCATGTTCTCGTAATCACACTTAGCCCCCCTTGTTCTATCCACCAACCCATGAATTTCATTTGTCAATATAAGGTTTATGTTTCAATATGTTCTCTATACTGTACTGGAATCATGGATTCAAATTTTGCGAAATTTTGCCATAATTTCGTTGAAATTTCGGTTTCGAGAGGTCATGGGTATCGAAAATCCTATATATGTCGATTTCCCAGATTTCGACGAAAATTTCGGTGACATTTCGACATATTGACCTATTTCGGTTAAAATTTATGGGTTCAGTACAAAATTTCCTGGATTTCGACCAATATCGACGAAATTTCCCCAATATTTATGTATATAAACAATATTATCTATATGAGCTTGATTTTACCACTTATTTACCTATTCCAGTATTAAAACACATAATGATTTATATATTTTGTTTTGGGTCCCCCGTCTGGTTGGGTATGGTGCGACAGGGGGTACATACGATGATTATTCAATTTGAGGAGCTTTCCCCTTGGGTTTAAGTAATGAAGATGAAACAACTCTGCACTTCTATATATGTGATATTGCTTATTTGTTTCATTCGTTTGTCATTTATCTTCATAAATAGATGCATCTTTATTGTAAGTCTGTAATTAATTCTGTAATTAATAAGAACTTTGTCCACGACAGTTGTTTCTATGAAAAAAATATTGTTTAATTAATCATTATCTACATTTTAGAATCAAAATGCTCGTCTATTTTTATGAACAAAAGATGTCTTTTAAGTGTTGTTAACTTAATTATTTTGATTTCCATTTCCAATATCTATTAGTCAACTCAACAATATGTTTGATATGGTTGATATGGTGTGATATAAGGCGTACGGATGAGAGATGTGTGATATAAGTGTGCATTTATAAGCTATTGTTGTTTTAAGATCTTGGATCAGATCATATCAATTTCCAGTTTGTATTAGCCGAGAATTAACATAAACATCGATTTGTTCGATATGACCGATGTGATCGACATGTGCGATATAAGGGGCATGTATGATCAATGTGTGATATAAGTGTGTATTTGTAAGTTATTTATTGTTGTAATAACTTGGAAGATCTTAATTTGTGAAAAAATGATCGAAAATGAT
This sequence comes from Ottelia alismoides, assembly GCA_037367405.1. NCBI lineage: Eukaryota > Viridiplantae > Streptophyta > Magnoliopsida > Alismatales > Hydrocharitaceae > Ottelia > Ottelia alismoides. The sequence continues at coordinate 251,374 of JAZKJV010009685.1, read as the reverse complement.
TTTTTGAGCCATTTTCGACATTTCCACCGAAATGATCGAAATTTCCTGAAATTTCATCGAAATTTCGATTTTGGAGGGGATCGAAACGAAATCGAAATCGAGATTTTGAACCTTGACTGGAAGCATGGTTGTAGAAGTCGGTAGTCGATCGATCGGGTCACTGATTAAGGATTACTTAACAGTCAAGCGACTAATTGGATCTTATCAGCCTTAAATCGGTTTTGATTTTTTTAATTATTATATATATAAATTATTTTTTATACATATATTCTTATGTATTTGTAATAATCTGTACATTTTCTATACTATCATAACGAAATAAAAGAAGTAATTGAATTTAAATAAGACATTAAGCATATTAGAATAAGTATGCTTTTAAAAAAGGAAAAATAAAATAAAATTGTCCGATTATTGACTGATTGGCCAATATTAAATCGACCACTCTGATGCAAATTGGGTTATTGCGCGTCGACGAAAAAAATAAATATTTGAACGGTGGATTTTCGGTCGTAGAAGAAATAGAGGGGTTGAGAAGAGAACTCGTCAGGAACACGAGGGATGGAGAGGAGAAGGCGTGTAGACCACGGCCAGAGAGAAGGAGAGGGAGAGGAGATAGAGAGTAAATCTCAAATTTTCATCAAACTGAACTGACTTAAACAATGGACCATCATCCTTTTATATAGGAGGGATGAGATTACAAAAATAGAAATCAAATTCAAATTGAAACTAATTATCCTAGTTTGACTCTAACCGACTATTGAATTTGAAATTCAAATTCCTAACTAATCAATTGAGATTACACGCGATCTCTTTATTTAAATTAAAAAAATGCGACGACATAAAAATAAATGCAGCCCTATATTTCCAGTCCACGCTGCATCAACTCTCCTCCGCTTTAAAAATTCGTCTCCCGACGAATTGTTGGATCTGCAGGCTTGGAGGTTGATAATTTCGAATCCGCGTTCTCGGTCATCCCATGGAAGAATTAGTGTGGAGCGAATGGCAGGATCCATACATGCGCGACGCGGGCGTTGGCGTCGTGGGCTTCGTGGTGGAAGAGCAGGTGTGGCGCATAGGCGGGCGCCCATCCGGATTTCATCCCGTTGACGTGGTGCTCGAAGAACTGATGGGGCATCTTCATGACGATCAACTCGATCCGTGGGGAGTCCATTGCAAAGCAATAACACAGGGAGAGTAGAGGAGGAGATGTGTCCAGGGAATTAAGCTATGGGGCCTTTAAATAGGTGAAACCCATGGTCCTAGTCCTATTTGGATAAGGAGGGTCCCCAGCTTTCCTTTTTTCAGCACTACTCTTTGAATATTTCTGCAACAGGGGGTTTGGTTGCAATTTTCGTACCCCTTCAATTAAACAAATATTGTGAGAGGGGCCCTTGGCTTTTCCTTTTGAATAAAAACCTCTGCATGGGGGGCCCTTCATGTAATTTTTCCCACTTAAGTCCCAATCCCACTTTTTATGGGACTCGGCTACCGTGGGGAGGGAGCCCCATGTTAAAGTTCCCCTTCCCCTCAATTTGCGGCGATGGCGGCGATCAGGACTCGGCGGCGGCACGCGTGCCTAGAGCGGTGGAGCGACGGTGTCAGGACGCGTGGCGCTGGGGCGTGGCATGGAGTGGGCGAGCTCACGCGCGGAGGGGGGCAGCCACCGCGCAGGTGCGTGGCGATGGCGTCCTTCGAGGGGATGCCGCAGGGGAGGTGGGAAAGGGTAGTCGGGGACGTGGTAGGCGGGCCGCGACGGTGAGGGGGGGGGTGTGTATGCGGACACGGTGGATCTACCGCAAGGGAGGTGGGAATGGGATCGGGGAAGAGGGGGAAGGCTGCGGAACAGGGAGGTCAGGCGGGGAAGGTGGTCCGTGGGGCGGGGCGGCGAGGGAAGGAGGGGGGTTGGCGACGTTGATCGCGGGTAGGTGGGGCGGCGAGGGAAGGAGGGGGGTGTTCGGATGGTGAGGAGGGGGGTTGGCGGGGTGGTGGAGGTAGCGGCGGGCGACCGTGGGGTTGGGAAGGTTGTTGTGGGTGTGGAGGCAACGAGGAAAGGGGCGGCTGCGATGGGATTTGGGTGATGGGGGGGGGGGTTGCGGCGATGGCGGGGCTGTGGCTGGGGTCGTAGGTGCAGGGGATGGCGGTGCGGGTGTAGCAGGAGGAGGTACGGGTGCAGCGAGTGGGGCGTAGATCGATTCCGGGGGATTTTGCAGGTCTGAAAATACCTGGTCAGCAAGCAGTTGGCCTTTTTTTCCTCGGGAACGGTCTGGACAACGATCGAGTCCTCCTCAATATTGAGGTTTTCTTCGTCAAAACTCTGGATAACGGCTTCGGTAGTGGACAACTTTGATAGGGCGACGCACATAGCCTGGAACTCAGCCACTAGATCTCGACATTTGGACTGGGCAATTTGGAACTTACGTCGTGCATCCATGTCCTGGTTGTAAGCTTCTTCGGCTTGTCGTTTCTATTCCAACGCATGATAGTCTTTCGTCGCATGTCGGCGCGAACGTGGGTTGGTGGAGGTAGCGGCGGGTAGTGGGGGTACGGGATTTTCGGGTTGGGACGATGGAGTGAGAGGTGGGGAGGCCTTGGTAGGCGACCATGGGGTTAGGAAGGTTGTTGTGGGTGTGGACTGTGGAGGCAACGAGGAAAGGGGGCGGCTACGATGGGATTTGGGTGGGGGGGGTTGCGGCGATGGCGGGGTTGTGGCTAGGGTCGTAGGTGCAAGGGATGGCGGTGCGGGTGTAGCAGGAGGAGGTACGGGTGCAACGGGTGGGGCGTAGATCGATTCCGGGGGGTTTTGCAGGTCTGAAAATACCTGGTCAGCAAGCAGTTGGCCGTCTTTTTTCCTCGGGAACGACCTGGACAGCGATCGAGTCCTCCTCAACGGCGAGGTTTTCTTCGTCAAAACTCTGGATAACGGCTTCGGTAGTGGACAACTTTGATAGGGCGGCGCACATAGCCTGGAACTCAGCCACTAGATCTCGACATTTGGACTGGGCGATTTGGAACTTACGTCGTGCGTCCATGTCAAGGTTGTAAGCTTCTTCGGCTTGTCGTTTCCATTCCAACGCATGATAGTCTTTCGTCGCATGTCGGCGCGAACGTCTGGACGGATCGTTAGATCGTGAGGACGATCTGTAGGCCATGCTCTGATACCGATTGATGCAAATTGGGTTATTGCGCGTCGACGAAAAAAATAAATATTTGAACGGTGGATTTTCGCTGGTAGAAGAAATAGAGGGGTTGAGAAGAGAACTCGTCAGGAACACGAGGGGATGGAGAGGAGAAGGCGTGTAGACCACGTCCAGGGAGAAGGAGAGGGAGAGGAGATAGAGAGTAAATATCAAATTTTCATCAAACTGAACTGACTAAAACAATAGACCATCACCCCTTTATATAGGAGGGATGGGATTACAAAAATAGAAATCAAATTCAAATTGAAACTAATTATCCTAATTTGACTCTAACCGACTACTGAATTTGAAATTCAAATTCCTAACTAATCAATTGAGATTACACGCGATCTCTTTATTTAAATTAAAAAAATGCGACGACATAAAAATAAATGCAGCCCTATATTTCCGGTCCACGCTGCATCAACACTCTATCTACTTGACTAGTTAGACTGCCTAGTCGACCGACTTTTACAACAATACGAGAACCAACATGTGAACTATTAATTTCCATTTTTAGTTTGTGATCTAGTGGCATAAAAATGATAGAATGATCAATGCCACTTTTTTGTTAACTCAGATTTATTATGGGATTTCTTTATCATAGGGTTGATTTATTTTTGGGATATTTACACCCATAACCCTGAGTAATTTTATATAATTACCCGGAAACCCTATATAATCACGAATTACACTCAGGACCATGAATAATGCTTAACTCTTACACTCATAACCCTGTGTTAACTTCCATCTTATTTTCTATTAACTATAACTGTATCCGTCAAGTATTTTACATTTTATACCCTTAAAGTTCACATTATTTACGAATGCACCACTCCTCCTCCAATCAACCAACACCCCGCCGACCTCCTCTTCCTCCAGTCAGGCAACACCTCTCCCGGTCGACACCCTCCACCGACCACCACCTCCTCCCCTTCCCTCCGCCGACCACGTCTTCACTGGCCCAGCCTCCACCACCAGCTCAACCTGCAAGCCCTCTCCCACCGCCACTGCTGCCGCCTCCAACCCCAACCCCCTGCCCATCGACCTGCCAGTCCCCTCCCTCCCCGCCGCCACTAACCCCGACCTGCAAGCCCCCCTCCCACCCCTATCCAACCTCCATCCTGACTGCAAGCCCCCCTCCCACTCCCGACCTGCACCGACTCCGACCTGCAATCCCCTTGCCACCAACCTCGGCCTGCAAGCCCCCCTCCGACCACGACCTGCAAGCCCCCTCCCGCCGCCTCCAACCCCGACCCTCGCCCCCCGACCTGCCAGCCCCCTCCCTCCCCGCCGCCACTAACCCCTGACCTGCAAGCCTGCCCAAACGAAAGTCAAAAGACTTCTAGCTTATAGTTTCGATTGGACATGTAGGTTATATTTGTATTGGTTTCTCACGCGGAACCATAGAATGAATTCAGTCACTACTAATTGGTATTTTGGTTTATGTATTAATGACGATAAATGCATTCGCCATAGTTTTAAGATTACGGCAAACCCGTGTCAAATATCTGCAAGCCCCCATCCCACCGCCGCCGCCTCCAACCCCGCCCCCCGAGCTTCCAGCCCCTCCCTCCCCACAGCCACTTACCTTGACCTGCAGGCAGTGTTGTAAAAATTGGTCGATTACTCTGAGTAGTCGGTCCGATTAGTCGAATCAGCAGGGTAGTTGAGTCGACTACCCAAAGTCACTCCATAATTGGGTTCGGCCGAGTAATCGGTTTAGACGATCGCTTAATCGGTCGTTTTTCGCATAAACTTTTTCGAGTAACCGGGGTTCCCAAAAATCAAAACCTGATTATATCTAATGAGCAGCTTATTGTTCGACAATAAGCACTCACTACCCCCCCCCCCCCCCCCCCCCCACCCCGCGCTCCTGACCCCCAAATACCTAAACCCCGACGACAACCTCCATCGCCGCCTTGCTGCTCCTCCACCAAACCGTGTTGCCACTCGAAGGAAGCTTCGCCTACGTATCACCCACCTCCAGGTTTGCTTCCAGCTGCAACCAAAATAGTTTGAGACTGTCATATTTGTTCAATAAACCGTGTTGCCACTTGAATTTGTCTTCTAGTTTGTTGTAACAGTAACTAAGTTGTTGTAGCTAAAGTTCAGCAAGATGTAGATAAGAAAAAATTCATGCATATTCTGTTGCTGTCATATTTGTCTTGAGTGGTAGGCTAGTGTGCATTGTTTAGACTATCATATTTGTTCTTAACTTGTTTCATTTTTTTCTTTCTTGCTATATTTTTTAAGCTCTTTAAAATATCAACTGCTAAATATATGAATATAAATAAGAGTGTATATTATAAAAAATGATTTATATATTTAAAATATTTTAGAGATTCCAAACCGATTAGTGCCCGACTAAATCTGATTACTCTCATGACTGTCGATTAATCCTTAGTCAGTAACCCTGCCAACCCGAGTACCGACTGTCGACTTCTGTAACCTTGCATGCAAGCCCCCCCTCCTGCCCCCGACCTACGTCCAACTCCGACCTGCAACCCCTACTACCAACCTCGGCCTGCAAGCTTATGCCCCCCACCCCCCAAATCTCCTCCACCCAATCGTCAAGCACTTTTTCTTTTCTTTTTAATTTTGGTTAATCCTAGTCGTTAGATCTCAGATTGGTTAGATTAACTCACTCGTTTGGCTGAGTTAATGAACTAAACTAATAGAAGGTTATGGGTGTAAAATGGAGAACTATTCAGGTGAGTGTATTCGTGATTATAGAGGGGTTTATAGGGTAATTATGAAATTACTCATGGTTATGGGTGTAAATATCCCTTTGTTTTTATGCAACATGCTATTCATTCATTGCTCATGCTATTTGTTATATTTATGTTGTTTATTAGTATGAATGTTAATTTTTTAATAGGGTAGTATTCTTGTTAATTTTTTATGAATGTATTATATTATTGAATTATTTAAATCCCAAATAAGAATGTATATATAAAATTGATTTATATATTTAAAATAATTTAAAAATTCAAACCACTTAAAAACCGACTAAATCCGATTAGTCGTCCGACTTTCGGTTACTCCTTAATCAATGACTCCATCGACTGAGTACCGACTATCAATTTATGCAACCTTGGATCTTTGTTATGAATGATTTTCGTCATTGATGCGACTTCTTTGGTATTGAGATTGATTGAAATTCTAAGATATATTTTTTCTCAGAGAAATTATATACTTGAGATTCTCCGAGATGCTTACATGATGAGATCCAAACTATCATCTATTTTTGTTGAAGCTTATGGGATGCAGAGGCCTTGGTGATATACCCTCTGAGGATACACTTGGGGATGCATGAGTATTACCAGCTTGCCAAACATATATAGAAGCTTTGCTATATTCATTGGCATGATGCTTGCCTTATTCTCGAGTACCTAAAAGGCTCTATGCAAAGGCTTCTGCAACGCCTTAAACGCAATCTCACTCCCGACATCTAGTATTCACATAGTGTGAGAGTGGATTATTAGAGAGGGGAATTACTACTTTATAGTTTATATTTTGGGCTTAAGCATTTTGGGCGATGATCAACGGGTCCAGTTGGTGCAAGTCCAACAAGTTGTGTTCGTGGCGCGGGTATAGACTCATGACATTACACAGTATTAGAGCATGTTCTCTCTAATAGTGGATAGACTAATTAAAAGGTGGAATCACTCTTACTAAAAAGATAGGAGGAAATGCTACCTAGAAGGTGCTACCATCACTATTACAGAAATACGTGATGGACCGTATCACAACAAAAGGATGCTGCAAATGTAAGGGGGGGAGATTGAAACACTCCAAACATAGTCCCACATCTGGTTTTTAGAAAGTATGAGTGGATTGTAAGAGGATGATTACTACTTAATAAATTGAGCTTAAAAATATTGGGGCGATAGTAGTTAGGCCCAAGTCCAATAAGTTATAAGGGCAAGTATTAATCCATAGCTACTTGGGACGTTAAAGCTTCACTTCAAGAATAACAAACAATTGGATATCTCGGCATGTTCTTATGTTAACCCTCATAAAATTGATGAAAAACAAAATCCAACAAGCGCAAGGGAAGCTCCTATTCGTAACAAGAGAAGAAAAGTTTTGGCCGAATATCCCTAGTTGCCTGGGAACTAGGATATATAGAAGTCCTATCCTGGTCCTCTTTTTGACCGACTCTCTTTATGGAGATTGGATAGTAGACTTTTATTCTCTCGCTCATCGAATTTCAGTTGCTAGTTGTATGAAGCAAAATGGAACGGTCAATTTCTTTTTCACATATACTCCTTTCATGATGGGAATCTTTGTCGAGGATATGTGACTTGTTATAGGCTTTGCCACCTTCTTGAATACAAGTTTGACTGCTTGGCACAACAAGATGCAATACGTGGTTGCTTGCCCTTGTGCGGAGGTTCAATAACTCATACTACACGGGGGAGGTGTCATGGATTGTCTGCCTTCCTGCTGATGGATATTTTCAGATCACTGTTCCAGCTTTTATGTACCGTGAAACATGTCTGCTATCTGTGGGTGGCGACATGTGATGATATGCCGGTGATATATCGGTGGTGATATTGGTAAGGAGGGTTATGTCGCCCATATATCTGCAAAATTGTCAGCGATATATGAAATAATGAAATTCCTCGTGTCTTTTACTATATTTTGTTTTATGGTGATGATGTAGGTTACATACTTCTATTTTGCCTCATCGTTCTCTGAGCATCTGCAAATGCCATCAATACGTGCGATATGGATTTAGCACTTGATATTTGAGGCTGTGAATATCACTGATATTTGAGGGCAATTATACTTAGATGGGCTTCATCCCGCATATGGTTGGCCATGAATATAGGCTGTAAATATACCGATGCCTTTATACTACAAAAGAAGAGTTTGGTTTTAAATAGTGAATACAAACTTTTGTCCCCCCAAACAGAGCAATTCTGTCCTAGGATTTTCCTTCATTAAGTGGATTTGGCGAAAGCTGTCAGTTTGAGTAGTTATAAGATTACTACGCTTACCAGTCTAAGTGAAACTGGTACATGTTGGTAGGTTTTATTTTTTCTTGTTGTTTTTCAAACTCATCCCTCGAACTATTTTCTTGAGACAAACTTGTCTGAAAGAAGTAACTGTATGGAGTTCCTCTTTGGCAAATTATGCCTCCTGATATTCTCTCACGGAAATATCAATTGTATGATGCTGATTTTGATTGACTAACAACTCTTGACTAAAAAGGAAAATGCTATTTAGCTGAGAAGTTGCAATATGCTTGGAAATTAGTCCGTCAAATAAAAAAACCATGCTTTAGGCTAATATTGGACATGCTGCTTTGTCTATGTGACCCCTGCAGATGAGCATAGGTCGGAAGTGGAAGGACATCATAGACTCCAATGATAAAATCACATACAGTTTCCATGTAAGCTGTTATGCTTGAGCGAATGATTCTGAAACTGCAATAACTGCTAATCCTCGTCTTTCATGCAGGACGACTCCAAAAGAGAGAAATCAAACAGATCTCGGTACACTCTTTGATCGTTGTCTGGAACCCCGAGGCAACACCGTGATGCTTTTTTCCAAATCGAGTTTTCTGGTTTAGTTTCCGATGGATGTTGCAGCAATTATAGTTTGTGACCTTGTTTCTGTTGCCATTATGTTCTCTGTTCACTTGTTAATTACATAATTCTCTCAGCACGTTAATTTAATGGGCTTGCTTGCAGAGGCAGATTTTAGTTTATGTATACCGATCCATTCATTGTGTGAAGTATGAATAAGTTAAATCAGTATTCATCAATGAAATTTATGGATTGACCGAAAGATCTGGTGACCGTGTAAGTGATAAATGCTTTTTATCCCCTGTTTCTGTGCCTGCTTTTATGTTTCTCTCCAGAAGGAAAATTGTGGGTGTCTTAACTGTTAAGGCGTCTTTTTACTTCTAAATGAGTATGCTTTACGCAGCTAGAAAATGTAATTTAATGTGCAAAATAACATCTTTTGCTCTCATTTCTGAAATTCATCATTCCAGTATCTCTACTCCCAGCCCCCCCTATTTTGTTGATGGATAGATGAAAGTAAACTCCAGTGGTAGTTATTCTGTTTTTACTTATCCTATCCCCATACTAGGATAACTTTCACTTATTCCACATTTTAACAAGTCAAACGAAAAATGGGTAATAACTCCACTTTATTGTTACTCTTTCCCTCCAAATGCATATCTTGGCAACCAAACTCAAATCCAAAATAATCCCCCTCTGTTTCATCTCTATTCATTGGACATCCTCTTGAACGCAGTCCAGATGATGGAAAGCAGAATTCTCCAAATTGAGAAATCAATCTGTACACTTTAGAAGAAAAATCATATTTATTTTAGCAGGATCCACAATGGATGGTGTACATTCCAACCAGTTTGTCACATGAGTGGACTGTATGTGGAGGCATACTCATTCCTAGTTTAGGAGGGGACTCTCAAAGATTATAATTGCTTCCTCTCAAGCAATGTTCTCATTTTCCCTCTATCGTGTTTTCTCACATTAGAATATGCTTTTCGTCCTGCCTATTTGCGCATACATTAAGCCTATGGATGAGCATTGGGCTGGGACGGCCCGACCCAGCCTTAAGTCCAGCCCAAAAAGCCCGGCCTGGCCCAAGCCCAAATGAACAGGGTCGGGCTTGGGTCTAACATTTAGGCCCAATTTTTTTTTGGATCGGGCTTGGGCTTGGCTCGGCCCAACCCGACCCGTCCCAAGGGCCCGGCCCGAAGAGGGCCCAAATCTTCCCATATCCTACACGTCTAGAAACTCTCACATGTTGCATGCACACTTTATTCATGTATCTTGTCTTCATACAATATTTATAAATCAAGAAAGTCAGGTGTGGGTCATGAGTTGGTGATCATTGTATTTCAATTCGGAATTAATTTTTCTTAATTAGTCTATGGTTTAGATTCTCCTAATTATTCTTGAATTGTTAGTGTTTATTTTTTTCCCATCAAAATATTTTCTATCATTGAACCTTTACCCAATATGGGCATTATGGCCATTTTTTAACATTCCATGCCCGGTGCACATGTTATTTTAATTATGTAAGTTTAGTTCACTCTTTCAATTTTGCAATGAGTGACGTTTACGACATCTAATATTGGGTGCATTTCTATAAAATGAGAAACCATCTCCGGTAGAATTGAGTTTTCGTTGTTTCACGAGTATTATTGCATAGGTTTTAAGCATTTTTGGCTTGTCTAACTTGAATTAAGATTGACTTTACACAAAACTCAAAGTTAATAATCTATAATGGGTAGAGATGGGTTGGCCCGACCCAAGCCCGACCCATTGGAATTGGGTCGGGCTTGGGATTGGGCCGAACCAAAAAAAAATTTTGTAGACCTAGACCTGGCCCAAGGCCCGAAGTTTTTAAACGGACTTGGACCTGGGCCTTTCAGGGCCCGACCCAGCCCGTCCCATGCTCATATCTAATTAAGCCATTATGAGAAGTGGCGTCCTATACTGGGGATTGATACCTCCTTATTAGGGGTGTTTATCGAGTTTGGTGTGGTGGTGGCGTTGATGGCAATTGGTGATGTCACCACGTTGGGTCGTTAGCCGCATCACGAGCAAGGAAGGATAATGAAGGAAACAAAAGGAGATGATGTTGGTGGCATCACATACTCACAACGTTGGCTTCTGGCAGTGTCGGTTGCTTCACAATCTTAGGCATTGTGCGAATTGGTGATGTCACGGGCTCACGACGGGGCCTCGGGGGGGGGGGGGGTGAGGCCCACGGTGGGGCCTCTAGGGGGGGGGGAGTTGGAGGGGGGGGGGGTGAGGCCTGTGGTGGGGCCTCTAGGGGGGGGGGGGTGAGGCCCGCAGTGGGGCCTCTGGGGGGAGGAAGGGGGCCCACGGTGGGGCCTCTAGGGGGAGGGAGGGGGGGGGGGGGGGTGAGGCCTGCGGTGGGGCCTCTAGGGGGCAGGAGGGGGGGACGCGTGGGTTACGGATATATTTCGACGAATTCCCAGGTGATAAGATCGATGGGAGACGAACTGAAATAGACTGAGAAAATAGAAGAAAACATACTGGGAATAAGATGAAGACATCACCTAGAACATGGATAGGAGATGAAGTCAAATGATTTGGTGGTGAATCAATGTCTGGTTGGAGCTTCAAAGCCCCAGGAGTCTTCTTTTAACCACGATGAATTTTTAATCGTGGAGCCTTCAAAGGTACATTGAACTCTATCTTCATAGATTTTGAATTTTTAATATTCTAGTGGAAATTTTGATGCGTATAAATGATGGTGATATGTTAACCTTTTATGGTAGCTTCGAACTCACTTAATTTAATAACAAGTAATGATTTTGACTAGCTTTCAATCTTTATTCCTTATTCCCCATTTTCCATCCGAACAGAGAATAGCACTTACCTACCCTTATTTCACCTTATTCTCCATATTCCTATCCTCCAGCCGAACAGAGAATAGACACTTATTCTCTTTATTTCCCATCCTTATTCATGTCTATTCCCGAACCGAACGCCCCCATTAAGTTGTACAGTCTTCCATCTTTATAACAAGCTAAAAATAAAAAATAAACTACAACCGAGGTGCAGATCAGAGAGGTGGGGAAGTTGTTGCAGACATTGCAGTGATGAGGGGAGGTTCTGAGGGGCCTCCTAGGTGGAAGGATGAGGGAGAGGGAGCACCTTGGCGAAGAACTCACCGACATACGCCTCTACCTCATCCGTCTCTCCGACGTATGCGACGTGGACCTCATTGCACAAGATGGAGTCAATGTAGCTAAGTACCATGCTAGCCTCAACCACGGATCGTCCTGCAAGCACACTCATTACAAGACCATCTCCGACGACAACAATGGCGGCAATGCTCATGGACTGGATTAGTGAGGATGACGAATTACCATGGGCGGACCTACATAGAAGGGAGGTGGGGCACGTGCCCCCTAAAAGTGTGAAGCCACTTTATGTTCTTCTTATCCTCCCACTTCAAAATAATACCACAGCCATGTGTGCCCCCCATCGAACTTGCACCATCCGGGATCCATCCGCACTCTAGGTACTCCCTCGTCCCTGTAAGGATCCAATTCTCCCTTCCTCCTTGCACGCAAGTTGTGGCTGGAGTGACGACTCGTGGAACCAGTGTGATACTGCTACCATGCGGAGTGTCCGGCTCCCTCGCAAACCCATTGCCTCTCGGACTTCCTTACCTCTCTTGAGCCTCATGCAATTGTTTCCTCGCCTCCCTCTTGGATGTGTCACGGCCTTGATTCCCTCATGAACTCATTGTGGTTGCTTCCTCGCATCTATCTTAGACACATCGTACCCCGGACTCCTTCATGGACATGTCGCGGTTGCACCAATGCCTCCTTGATTTCCTTGCAGACCCACTGTAACTACAACCTCACCTCCCTCTCGGACGCACGGCATCTCGGCTTCCACATCTCGATTGCACATTCTAAATGCATGTATTTTTATATCTCACATTCTAATATATATTTATATCAAATTATCAATACCATTAGCATTAAGTTATTATACTTTTTATATATTTTCTTTATTTCCTTAACATATAATTGCATAGATAGTGAATGACAAACAAAATACAACAAGTAGTTTCTTTACCTAATTTGCATCATTTAACTCTATCATAACACCAATTTCTAATTGTCTTCTTAATATAAATAATGCATTGGACAATGACCACCCAATGCTTGGGATTGCAACATTCAAAAATCAATTGGACAAAATTGGCTCCAACACTACTGACATCTTATTTAGTCGATCCTCTAGGTTAACATTTTGTTTTGGCCGTCATTTAACTTCATATATACAGTGTTAAAGTTGATGACTTGTCAAATAATGTCACAATTTGGTTAGCGATCTCATCAACAAACCCTATAACAAGAACGACAGAAACCTAAATTAATTACATGCATGGCCCACATTAAAGTTATATGTTATGAACTAATGATCCAAAAGTGTAATTTGGCTACGATTATAGTAATTATTTTTAAGTTTGCAATCTGAATCACTACAATAAATGGGGTTATAGTAATTTTTAAAATCCATCACTATATTATTTATTAATATATATAATAACAAAACTATTCGTTGCAATTTTTTTCATATCTAGGTACTCGCATAATATTTACATCTGTTTTCTACAATGTCATTAACTTAAATGTTGCATATTACATGTTTGTGGATAAATTTCTTATAAAAAAATCATCGAACTCCCTCATTTCAAGTTTGAATAATTGATCCAACTTCTTCACTTGAACAATTATGGGGATCATCATCGTGTTATCAAAATAAAGGGGGAGAATCAGTTATAGAATGGTGTTGCGTTGAAATAATTTATTGAAAGTTTTAATATTAAGTGCTGTTTTTTATCGATGTGCCCTACCTAGTCTTATAATCCTAGGTCCGCCACTGCGAATTACACTCCTTTTTCAAGTTGGGGTTTTGGTTTATATGGATTCCAGCGGGGGCAAATTGATGCTTCCCTTTTCCGCTTTTTACTTTCCCTTTTGTTCTCTTCTTTCTCTTGCGATCATTTTGCAACATGCAATTCATTTGCTTGCTTTCATCTTATGGATAGAAAATAGGGATTTTTACAATATAAATCCTATTTTTTTTAAAATTGCTTTATTGACCTTATATTCTTTATTATTATCACATAAATCCCGCGAACTTGCCAATGGTTACAACACAACCCTTCCACGAGTTAATCACAAGGTCATATAGGATCGTAATGTAAGAATTAACAAGTTTCTAGGATTTATGTGATTATTATAAAGCTTCGACAAAAATAATTGTCGAACCTTATGCCGCTTATCCCTTATTCCACATTGTATTAATAAGGCATTGACAATACAAGTGCTGCTTTTCCAAACCTATAATGCTTTCTCAATAGTCTCTTCTTTTTTGCACGAAGTTTTACCATTTTGCTAAGAAAAAGCCGAATGTCTTCAAAAGGAGAGAGAGAGAGAGTTTATATATATACTTTACGACCTTTTCTATACTTTACCTATTAAAGTATATGTATGAGACATGAGTTTATCGTAATGGAAGTTTTAAACATCCCATCCTGCAAACATAGTCCCACATTAGAAACTCATGAAGTGTGGGTGTGAGTTGTAAAATTGTGGAGATTACTCTTGATAACTTGTGTTGACGCATATTTAGTTATTGTGTCTTTGTTTGCTATTTTATTTTCTTGTTATCCTCTTTATGTAATTTACCCATAGGCTACTCTCCTATATAAAGAGAGCCTAGGGCTATGGAATAAACATCTCATTCACGTTTCCCAACATGGTATCAGAGCGACGGTCCTAGACCGGAGTTCTCGAAACCCTAACCCTAACCGCCCCCACCGCCGGCCTCTCTTCTCTCTCTCTTCCCCTCGGCGCCGCTCCTCTCTCCGATCGGCCATCTGATCCGATCGCCGACCTGCGGCGCCCTTCAGAGCTTCTCGCGCTTCTCGCCTAGCGCTGGATCCGATCGCCTAGCGCTTCTAGCGCTCTTCTCGCCGATCTGCGCAGCGCATCTCGCGCATTCTCCAGCGCCTTCAGCAGTCTCCAGCGCCTTCAGCATCTCGCGCATCTGCGCAACGCCTAACGCGCTTCCAGCGCATGTGCGCCTAGTGCAACTACATCAGTTTGCGCGCAGATCCACCCCTGATCGAGCACTTTGCACGCAGCCACTGCGCGCATCCTCCAGCCAGTCCCTTATCGAGCGCTTTGCGCGCAGGCGTGCACCTACATCCAGTTTTGCTCGCACGTGCTTCCTGCACGTGCCTGCGTGCTCCACGCCCTAAAACTCTAGGGCACAGATCTTGATATATATGGGGTTGGTTGCTTGACGTCTACACACGCAACTGATCCCGTCTATGTCATTGTAGACAAAGATTGTTGTCTCTCGGTCACTCCAGTCTTCCATCTCCAGTATGTCAGAAAGCAAGGCAGATATCCCATCTATGGGCGCATTTCGTGGTCCAGCGCCCATCGTCAAGATGGATGGTACGAACTATGAACTGTGGGCAATGCAGTTCATGAGTATGATGAAGTCTACGGGTAAGAAGCATATTCTTACCGAGCCCGAGCCTGCAGAGAAGACTGGAGTTCATGCTTCATGGGAGGCCGATGATGCATATGCCAAGGTGTGGCTATCTGGTACATTGGCTATTGAAATTACCAATGACATCTTACATCAACCCACGGCCAAAGACATGTGGGATATCCTGGCAGCAACGTATTCTCAGGCGAAAAATGAGACGAAGATCCTGCAGCTACAACATGACATATTCACAATAAAGCAGAACGGCCGTCCTTTACATTCTCTCTATACATCATTGAGAGGATTGTTTGAGAAGCTCCACAGCTTCATGCCTCTTACCGCCACGCCAGAACATCAGAAGACATATAGGAATGCGACGATGGTGGGTGTGTTTCTCGCTGCACTTGATCCAGAATATGAGGCAGCACGTTCACAGATTTTGGCAGACTCGACTATTCCTCCCATGGAGGAGGCTTTTCACAGATTGAGTAGGATCACAGTACCTTCAGCAGCTGCGAGTCAGAATCCCTCTGCCATGGCGGCCAACAGAGGCCGAGGTTCTCATTACCAGGGCCGTGGACGTACTCCCCGTGGAAGGGGTGGCCGCACTAGGCCAACATGCTCATATTGTCACCGAGTCGGACATACTGAAGATACATGCTACTCAAAGCATGGATTTCCTGCATCCGCACGAGCCGCTGAGCAGATAGAGCCCCCATCTGCAGCTACACTGGATCAACGATTTGATGATCTAGTTGCCCGTCTTAGGGGCATTATACCACCATCTGGCCCAGCACCGTCGACAGAGAATCATACTGATGCTGCTGCGTCTGCTTCTGTCTCTACGACTACTTCAGGTAGTATACTTGCTCTTCACAGTAGTAGATCGGATACATTGCCATGGATCATGGACTCGGGCGCTACACATCATCTATGTGGCGACCGGGGTCTACTTACAGGATATACTCAGATTCCTCCAGGACGGACAGTAGTGATTGCCAATGGCACACATTCTCCTATCACGGGTCAGGGGGAGATTAGATTGACATCCTCTATGCAGCTTAAGAATGTTTTGCATGCACCGCATTTTTCTATGAATCTGTTGTCGATTAGTTAGATTACGAAGGATCTTCATTGTCGTGCTATTTTTGATTCATCTTCCTTGATTTTTCAGGACATCCGTACGGGCAACGTGATTGGTCATGGCTATGAGCAAGGAGGCCTTTATCGTCTGAACCAGACCCCGTTTGCCGGAATCACAGCTTCTCCCGCAGAACAAGTA
Organism: Ottelia alismoides; assembly: GCA_037367405.1. Classification (NCBI taxonomy): domain Eukaryota; kingdom Viridiplantae; phylum Streptophyta; class Magnoliopsida; order Alismatales; family Hydrocharitaceae; genus Ottelia; species Ottelia alismoides. Next base: position 234,866 of record JAZKJV010009685.1, on the reverse strand, counting down.
TCTCCTCTCCTGTGGCATCTGCGTTTTGGTCATTTACCACTTCAAAAGTTGCATCTAGTCCTACCTTATAGTCTTCCTCACACACCTATCCAGTGTGAGGCGTGTCAGTTGGGAAAACATCACAGGTCATCTTTTCCCAGTAGTCAAGGTCGGAGTAGTAACTCCAAGTTTGAGTTGTTTCATGTCGATGTCTGGGGTCCGAGTCGTGTTCCCGATCATCAGGGGCACAGGTTTTATATTGTATTTGTGGATGACTTTTCTAGAGCATCATGGGTATTTCTAATGAAAAATAAGTCTGAGGCTGGAAATATTATTATTCACTTTCTAAATGAGATTCAGAATGTTTTTTCCACAACAGTCAAAATTATGAGAACTGACAATGCCTTAGAACTGTGCACTAACAATCTAGCCAACTACTACTCCTCTAAAGGAATTGTTCACCAAACATCCTGTGCTCATACGTCTCAACAAAACGGGGTTGCAGAAAGAAAACACCGTCATCTTCTTGATGTTACAAGGTCACTTCTCATTCATAGTCATGTTCCGTATTCCTATTGGGGTGATGCAGTCCTCACTGCATGTTATCTTATAAATCGTATGCCCTCGTCTGTCGTCAATGAACAGGTTCCTTTTTCACTTATTTATCCGGACAAGGATCTGTTCATTCTTACTCCTCGTATGTTTGGGTCAGTCGCATTTGTCCATCAGTTGTTGCCTGGTTCTGACAAGCTCTCTCCTAGGGCTGTCAAGTGTGTCTTTGTGGGGTACTCCAGAACTCAAAAGAGGTACAAGTGTTTTGATCCTGTGCGTCGGCGGTATATGATCAGTGCAGATGTTACATTCTTTGAATCCATTATGTATTTTTCAGAAACCGGGAACATGCAGCCACCACCATTATCTCCTGATACCGTATTCATGTCACCACCAACATCACAGCTGTCACCACCAACATCACAGCCGTCACCACCATTACCACCACCACCACCACCACCACCACCACCACCGCCACCAATAATATCCCCGTTACCATTCCATTACACCCGGCGGCCGAATCAAGCTCATGGCCCTGACCAGTCAACTAGCTCGCCTATGGTATGTAATGAAAATATTAATGTTGATGGATCTGACGACATTTCTCAGCAGGATGCATTACAGGAGCAGGGTGATACCACAGAGGATCTGGATGTTCCAATCGCTCTACGCAAGCCGAAGAGAAGTTGTGCCAAGTATCCAGTATCAGCAGCGGTTTCGTTTGAGAGGCTATCTGGACCATTCAGGACGTTTGCATTGGCACTTTCAGCTACAGATATTCCACGGACACACCATGAGGCTTTGCAGGATTCTCGATGGCGGCTAGCAATGGAGGAAGAGATGGCGGCACTTCAGTCTAGAGGAACATGGAGCTTGGTTACTATACCACCGGATGTCAACCTGGTGAGTTGTAAGTGGGTATTTACAGTGAAACATAATGCAGATGGCTCCATTGACAGGTACAAGGCACGCCTAGTTGCAAGAGGATTCACACAGACATATGGAGTAGATTACCTTGACACGTTCTCCCCGGTGGCTCGTCATTCCACTCTGCGGATCCTCTTATCAGTTGCAGTTACTAGAGACTGGCCACTCTATCAACTGGATGTGAAGAATGCCTTTCTGTATGGCGATCTGCAGGAGGAAGTCTACATGCAACAGCCACCAGGTTTTGCTGTTGAGGGGGAGTATTCCAAGGTTTGCAGATTACATAAGGCTATCTATGGCCTTAAGCAGAGCCCCAGAGCATGGTTCCAGAAGCTGTCAGACCTCTTTGAGAAACAAGGATATAAACGCTCCAATGCTGATCATTCCTTGTTTGTACAGAAGACGGCAAGAGGTATTGTTGTAATCATGGTTTATGTTGATGATATCTTGATTACAGGTGATGATGACCAGGGCATTAAGCAGGCAAAGGAAAGGCTGGGGACCGAGTTTGTCACCAAGGACTTGGGAGTCCTTAGATATTTTCTGGGGCTGGAGTTTGCCAGAAATCCGTATGGATTAGTCATGTCACAGAGGAAGTATGTCACAGATCTACTGAGTGAGACAGGTATGCTAGGGTGTCGACCTGCTACGCCACCAATGGACCCTAGCATGAAGCTGTATGATGATGACACAGAGGAGGTTGACAGGAGAAGATACAGAGAGCTGGTAGGCAAATTATTATATGTCACGATCACTAGGCCGGATATATTATTTGCAGTGAGCCGTGTGAGCCAGTTCATGGAGCAGCCACGCCAGGTGCATATGGATGCAATACACATGATACTTAGATATCTCAAATCTTCTCCAGGTAAAGGTCTGCTATTCAAGAAAGGAAAGGGGATTTCTGTCTCAGCATGCGCAGATGCAGACTATGCAGGATGTCCTAAGGATAGGAAGTCCACCTCAGGGTATGCTGTCTATGTTGGAGATGCCCTAGTCTCATGGAGGAGCAAGAAGCAAACTGTGGTAGCTAGATCCAGTGCTGAATCCGAATATAGGGCTATGGCCCAGGCTACTACAGAGATGATGTGGGTGAAAGCGGTGCTGACAGATTTATGCTTAGATATACCACTCCCTATGAACTTGGAGTGTGATAATCAGGCTGCTTTGTTCATTGCAAATAATCCTGCATTCCATGAACGGACTAAGCATATTGAGGTGGATTGCCACTTCATACGTGATATGATTCAGAAAGGATTCATTACCACATCCCATGTTACTTCAGAAAACCAGACTGCAGATATATTCACCAAGGCATTGTTACGTGGCCCATTTCAGAAGTGTGCTTCCAAGCTGAGCATGATTGACATCTATGCTCCATCTTGAGGGGGAGTGTTGACGCATATTTAGTTATTGTGTCTTTGTTTGCTATTTTATTTTCTTGTTATCCTCTTTATGTAATTTACCCATAGGCTACTCTCCTATATAAGAGAGCCTAGGGCTATGGAATAAACATCTCATTCACGTTTCCCAACAACTTGCGCTTAAACCCAACAAATTGTCAGTGCTAGTTCTCTCGATAACGGGCTGGAGATCTAAGTCTGCGACATTGCGTAAGGTAAAGCTAATGATTCGATCGCAATCCCTAATTCTCCATTGAGAATAGCTCCAATTAAAATACGAAAGCAAATGTAAAAATGACAATCATGTTATACCAAAATCACGAGGATTGGCTAAAGCCTCTATTTTAGATCTTCTGTTTTTGATCTTTGCTAACTGATTGTAACTAAGAATGTAAATTGTGTCGTCTGCATTACTGATCAATTAACAATTAATTAGCAAATAAATATCAAATTTAATCTAGTTGTTAGTCTAAGATCTAACTCATGGAGCTGGTTGAGAATGAGTGTAATAACCTAATGTGTATCCAAGTTAATCTATGAAGCCAAGTGCATGCCTACTAATGTGTGTTTTTTCGATTAATTCCGTATTTTTTAATTATATTGGAATTTTATAATTTTTAATTATATATACTTCTTTATGATTTTTAATTTGTACTTTTTAATTAACTTCTAATAATATAAAACAAAAGAAATAGGATTTGCAGCTACGTATATAGAAAAGGAGATAATAAAGGTAATAATGATTCTAATATAAGTAATAAGTGATAAAATACACTAAAATATAAATAAAATAGTTTTGTTTTTTAACGCTTTTATATTTTTTTGATGATTTCTTGTAAATAGAAATATATTAAAATAAAAGAAGATAAAAATAAGGTTTTGAAAGTAAAAAAGGGAACCAAGGGGGTTTCGAAAATCAGAAACACTGTGGAAATGGCCCTATAATTCCTTCAAGCTATTTTTACTTGGAAAAAATGGAAAAAAATACGTTAAAACACTATTTTTGTAATTTTTGAAAATTTATGTTTTTAATGAATTTTAATAGTTTTTTTTTATATTTTTGTGATTTTACGGTGTAGAAGCAATAAAAATCAAAACTAAAAATACTGGATGCGTTTTGTCATGGAAGGAAATATCCTAATTTTCGTAGACTTTTCTGAAATAATATCAATAACACAATGAAATGCCTCCTGATGATTAGTTGAAATTATGAAAAAATAACAATGAATAAACATAGTTATATGGACCATTGCTAATGATATAGCGAAAGATATTATATTCGCCACTAATTTCAAATAAAAAATAATTTCAAATAAAAAGAATATCCTCGTATATACTAAACAACGGCTGATTTAATAACGAATTTTGGAAAAATCACAATAACCCAATTTTATTTTAGTGTCGGTTAACGTGGTTTCATTATTTTTATTTTCAAAGTTTTGGCTCTCCCGTTTGGAAATCATAGTACCCTAGGACTTTTTTTCAATAAATGACTACATGGCCAAAGACCCATCTTTATTCCTAAGAAAAACAAAGGTTTCAAGCTTGGAATGTCTATGTTTAAAATAATTGAAAACTTATGGCCTTTTTGTTGCGGAATATTGTGTTTTGATATTCAATTTCATTGTGGATTTAATAGTACTTTTAATACCAGTGTGATGAATGACGTATATGCAAAGATGGGGCACCTAATCATAATTTTCCATAAAATGCTCATCACAAGATGCTAATTTTTTAACGGAAATTTCAAATTCAAAAAAAACTGACCGTTATCAATGGCAGCATAAGATGAACCCACTCCCACTAATTACTCCTCACAATCTCCACGATCTCAATCTCCTTCTCATCATTCCAACCAACAGCAATGGCAACTCTCACTTCAAACCATCGAGAGGGAAGCGGAAGCCACTGAGAAACATCGATACGAACGCAGCTTCAGGGGAGGCCCTGATAAGGAGAACCGAGATGGCCTCGCACTCCTGCTATCGCCTGCTAAGGCGAAGCCCACTAGTAAATCCAAGGCAAAGAAGGCATCGATTGTGGAGCTGGAGGAGCTGAAAGTAACGTGGTTGAGGATCTCCGAATCGAGAAGGCCAAGACGGATGAGCTCGTGAAAGAGATGGCGATTGAATCGTGATGCTCAGAAAGGAGGTGATATGGTCTGTCTAATCATAATTTTTCAGAAGTTATTAATTAAATAAATCCATCTTGATTTAGAGTAATCACTAATCGTGACTGAATTGCAGAGTATCGTAACTGTGCAATCTCCGAGGGAGAACGAGGAGAATGGGATCGAAAAGAAGAAGATCAAGAAGCCTTGTGCTGCATACTTGCTGTTCTCAAAGGATCAGTGGAGCGAGGTTGGTTTTTGAACATGCAGATTCTGGCATAAAAAATGTGATTGAAGTAATTTTGTTATGAAATTCATGTTAAGAACATCAGAAAGCAGAAGTAATGTTCAGGTTCAGCGAGATCTCCAATGTAAGAACATCAGAACAACAAGCAGAAGCAATGTTCAGGTTAAGAACCGAAGCAATGTTCAGCGAGATCTCCAATGTAACATCAGAGAAGTGGGAGATTCTCAATTCTGAGGCGAAGAAACCTTACGAGGAAAGGTATAGGAAAGAGAAGGAGGCCTACATGGAGGGGGGGGGGGGGGGGGGGGGGGGCGCCTTGGGGAAACCTTCATCCTTCGTTCTTATGTATATCTCTGGTTCTAGTTTCATTTCTTGCTTTCAGTTTCAAGTTCAATCACATTTTTAGGCTTAATTTTAGAAAAAACCCCAACTGCTTGGAGCTTGAAGTCCATGCTGATTCACTGTGATCTCACCATTAATCTACCTCCATGATCATCTCACTTGACCCCCCCCTGCACATTTTGTCGATCACTCCCTCATTCCACCCAGATCCATCGTGGATCTAGGAGTCAAGGCTCCCTTTGCTGCCCTTCGCCAGAGCCCCATCTCCATTCCATTTCCCATCATTTCACGCTTTAGTTTTGGGAATACCCTACTCGCCTCAAGCCACCCAAGATTTTGGTGTAGGTCCTAGTCCCTAAGGACTCCTCTAGCAGCACAAATCGGACTTGGAATACTTCCAGGTCAGTCAGAGCAAGAAGACTATCAAATCTGTCCTCAAGCCATCTAAAGCCCACCTGAGAGGACCCTTGCACATGAAGGAGCACCAGCGATCTGTAGCCACAGTCTGATCGAGAGGAGGCTGCCAGAGCAAGGAGAAAAGCCAGATCGGAAGTCGTCGGCCTCCTGTTATTCACGTGATCTTGTTGACCCCTTCCTGTCCGTTCGATCAAGAACACGACCTAGATCTAATCTTGGTCATTGATTCTTTTCGAAGGGGTATGCAAGAAGAGACCTAGGATTAGATATGTGGCGCAACATCACCGGTTGGATGAAATGCTCATAAGTGGTATATTTGCATCTAACCCCCTCCATATTTTTGATATTTGTAAAAGGTTCTATAATTAATTAATTAAGTACAAAATTTTGTGGACAAATTGCATGCATGCATTCTCACCTTTTTGATTTTGCACCTTAGTCCAGTGTCAGGTCACCTCATGTGGACCCCCAAGTGAGTGGACATTTTGTAGGCATACCCTTGTAGCTTTTGTATTTATTATTTAGTACCTAAAAATTAAGTTGTAGTGTTAACTTTGTGGTTATTTGCATGTGAGCCCCAGGAATATACTTTACTTGCAAATATGCCCCTATTAGCTTGATTTATTTTTATTTATGCATTTCTTTTTATTAAAAATAGCTCAAGTGCTCTAAAAAAATTGCAAAAGTAGATGTAAGTGTTGATTGGTTGTTTGTTCATGCTACACATTTTTATTTGCCATTTTGAATGCATTTAATATTTATTAATAATCAAATAGAGTTATTTTATTCCCTGTTTGACTTAGAAAATACAAAAAAATAGAAACCCTTTTCCAAAAAATTACTATTTTGTATTACTTATTTTAGAAATCCAGACAAAAATCTCAAAAGATACCCCAAAAATTAGCAAACCCATGCTAAACCTAAAAATATTAATTTTTTTTCTAAAAATCCAAAAATATTACCTTATATCATGTATTTTTGTATATACTTATTCTTATGTATTAAAATTGGTTTTGAGAAATTTTGAACCTTTTTGCTATTTTTAATTCTCAAATCAATTCGGTCCAATTAAAAAGGCTCTCTTTTAACTTATTTTTGTTTTTAAAAATAGAAAATAGAAAAAATTTCCTAAAATTCACAAAAATAGAAGCATATTTGAAAAAATAAAGATATTTTATTTTGAAATTTTTGACTATATTTATATATATACTTACAATACCCTATATAGTCTATATATACCTATATATTATATATGGGAAAGGGGAAGCTACATAGGGGGGGTGCAACCAACTAGCTACACCCAACCATTTTTCTTATTAATTTTTTATTTTTTTTTGAAGGAAACCTATGTGGATTTACTTATTTTATGAGTGGAATATGTGTTCCAAATTTCATGCAAAACAAACATTCCTAACATGCCTATCTACATAGGGCCAATTTCAACAATTCTGAGATCGTTAAAATGTGATAGTCTTGATGGAGATGACCGAATTTAGTTGAATTTGGCATGAGATCATGGTGATATATGGTAATTTAAATCCCCCTAGGTTTCATTTCAAAAACACAAAAAACCAATGAAAAAAATGGTCAGGTGCAGCTAGTTGGCTACACCCCTAGGTGCAGCCTCCCCAGCCCCATTATATATAGTATATATTATTAATAATTATTGTAAATAATGTAAATATATTTTAAAACCTTTAAAAATAAAAAGGATTATTCTTGGGGATTTTTTTTATTTTTGTACATTTATTATATATATTCTATTATATATTACTTATATTATTTATATTACCTTATATGCCTATATATACCCTTATACATATTTAAAAATTTTTATATATTATTAGAAAGAAAAAGAAATTAAAAATAAGGAAATTAAAAATCAATTAAAAAGAAAAAAATATTAATTAAAAACCCACAACAAATTGATTAATATTGTGCATACTTATACATACATACATTCTTATATTATATATTTATAAATAATATATATTGTTATGTTCCTCATTTCCTGTATTCAACACCCTACCGGCTTGTCCACTATATACATACTTGTTTGCAGAGTTTATAATAAATTTTGATCCGTATTTTACTTGCATTGCTTACCACTTATCTCTCTTGTGGGTTAATTGTTGATTTAATCGTTGAATCTTCGAGAGCTGTCATTACAACGACTGTTGGTCCTGCCTTATATGGACCACAAGACAATTCCTCAAATATTATCGATTAAATAAAAAATTCACTCATTATTCATCAAAAATGATCAAATCAAATTAAATCCAAGTCATACTTTCTCCCTATAAAGATTAATTCCTCAAAAAGAATTATCGATAATTACTAGAGAATTAATCGAATTAAATCTTCTCAATAAAGTCCCTATATGTTAAATCAATTTTTTATCGATATAAAATAGCACCAATAAGTCAAAATTAAGCATGTGTGATTAGAAGGGATCCTAAAAAAATATTCAACTTAAATTAATGTCTGATCTGTTCACAAGATATATAAAATGGTAGAGCACAGAACAAGCTTCAAAATGATATATTATTCGTTAAAATTGGATAAAAATGAGAAATATATGATAGAATATAGTTACATGGACTAAATTGCAATAAAAATAATGTTTTCTAATCAAAATGTCCCTCAAGGGACCTCTCTATAAATATGCAAAATTGTTCGGGTCTTTCTATAATTTTCTTAGGCAGGCATGTGCGTCGCACATGGCTTCTGGAGGTAGGGTCCTCTTTGTAATTTTCATAAGTGTCGGTGGGAATGTAATATTTCCGGCTCGCATGTATTGCACATGTGCTACTCCAAGCTCGGGGGTGGAGGCGCATGCTCAGGGCAAGGTTGAGGTACGGAGCCCCGAGCCTCCACGTGGTGCGTTGGGGAAGATTGGCTCACCTAAATCTCGAGGCGTGGGTCGAGGTTTGGGTAATCCATGTGGTAGTTGAGTGGTCGTTGGATCAAGGGCCTGCTCCCGATCCCACGACAGTTGTGTATCGAGGCGAGCGACGACAAGGCAGTGGAGTATTGGGGTTGATCAGGCCAAGGGTGACGGTGGTCGATGACAGTGTATGAGGAGTTCTGAGGTAGTGCAGGCAGTGGCAGTGCGGAGTTACTTGAGCGACGATGTTGAGGTAAAGGCACACGATGTGAGGAGGATGAGGAGGAGGAGATATAAGGGAGGAGCTGAATAATCCAGCTATGAGATGCTCCTCGAGCGATTAGACCTGCAGGTTTTAGCGCAACCAAGCAAAAAGAGAAGGGGTTGGAGCTGCGATGTTGGAATGGGGGAGTCAAAGTGAGAGCTCAAGCCAGAGCAAGGTCGGAGGTGGGGGAGGTCTAGAAGATAGTGGGTAAGCGGAGAGAGAGAGAGACTGTGAGGTGATTAGGTCGATCATCGAAGGAGACTTTTGATTTGGACAGAAATGGGTTTCCTGGAGAGGTGGTCCATCATAGAAGAGAAATAAGAAGGTGAATGGAGATGGGAAGGGTCACTTGGAGTTGCAAGGCAATCTGCAGATGAAGGATAGTGAGACGTAATCGGTTCGCCTGATTAGGAGCTAAGACTCCTGGAGGTCCTCGCTCAAGAGCTCCGATAAGGGAGAGCTCGAGCTCTACAGCTTTGACGAGTTGCTACACAACACAAAGGAGGGGTCGTGGATCACACCTTATACCTCTCTTGTTGTCACCCGAAGGAGGTCTCCGTCCGCTACTGTCACCGACTAGGAAGAACTCAAGTTAAAGGGAAAAGATCTGAAAATGGTGGATACTTCTACTAGAGGCGTAGGGGTTGTATTTATAGGATATGGGAGGAATGGTAGAGAGAGAGAGATGAATCCGAGGAGTTTAATGGATGGGGGGTTAAGCCAGAGACGATAAATGCTAGAGGTTTGATGGTAGTTGTGTGTAATGATTGGAGGTGGAGGGGTGATCGGAGAAGCATGGGCCACGTTGGAGGAAGCAAGTAACCTACATATGTCATTGGATCGAAGAGGGTCCAACGTCTGGAATGCTGGAGTGAGGGCACGTGTCCGGCGCATGAAGGAGCGCTCCTGAGGAGGCGTGAGATGCAATAAGGCATACAAGTCGTTGGATCAATTCTGTTCAATGACCCAGGAGGCGGTAGCTACATGATAAAAGTAGGAGACCGAGTCAATAGGCGCTGGTTGACCTGGAGATGAGATGGCGAATAGGCGGCTACCACTGATGGATATGCGAGCACATGGAAAGCCATTATGCAATAAATGTTATTTCAAATATCATTCCCTGATCTGAAATGAGGAATGAATAATTTGCATAATAGGTCCCTTAGTACAATTAGGGTTATGTACCATGGCCATCTTAATGATCATACATCTATTGATTCAATTGTTGAATCATAAAGGTTGGTGCTTGGATGAATATCTAAAGAGCTAGATTGAGGACTCATCAAACACCATCAAATGATTATTAAGAGATTATCTCTAGCCTGAGAAGGATATGGCAATCCTTTCTCTAAAGGTTGATATCTAACCGACTTCTTGATAGTGGTCCTCTGCATGGGAATAGAGATTCAGAGGTGTTAGATAAGTTAGGTCAAAGAGTTGACTTAATGAGATCGAGATAACCAAAGACCTATGTCATATACTGTCACTGTCACGATATAGGAATGCATCCTCAGACCGGAGATAGATGTGTCACTATATGTCTGAGTATGTACATTTGGCAGACTGATAGGTTGATGACCTAACCAAGGTCTATACACTGGCGTATTGCTATGCATACAAGGGCATATGAGTAATACGATCTCTCAAAGGGATCATATAGGTTCATTTACTGAGCCGGAATACATGAGCTCACTCATGAGATATTGGGAAGAATCAAATTCCGTGCATGGTCATCTCTCTTTGGAAGCTTAACTGAATTTGTTGGTTTGATATGTGCTTTTGAATAGTATATGATCAACACCTAGGTATTATATATGCTTTTAGAAAGTATATGATCGATACCAACTCTTAATAGTCAAATGAGAAACTTAATGATAAAACCCTGAAGGAGACAGTCTAAAAGAGATCTAAAACTTCGGGTTTATTCTGGGTTTTCCAATATGCAGGATGTACAGGATTTAGGAATACCTGAGGGTGATGTGATCATAAACGATTGTATAACCATGACACTTCCATTCCTAGGGAGTGATGAAACAGGTTTGGATTTTAGTGACTCCTCTCAATAGAGAAGTGATCTGATCTTGATCCAAATGTTGGACATTGATCTAAATGTGATTCAGATCCAATGAGAAGATTAGAATTGCAGTCTAGATTTAATCAAGCATCTATGAGAGGTCTGTAAGATCTGGATTTGAGATGTGATCTCAATATCTAAGTCGTTGTACATGGAACAATACAATCGCCCTGTCATTATCTTCGAGTATCCACGAAGAAAGCGCATTATCCTTGAAAGAGTTTATGGATAAGTTCATTATTAATATATGTATCCGAGCATTGATAAAATGTATGATTAAATATGATTGTATTATAATGAATAATATAAACTTGATTCATATTACAAATTAAATGTGATTTAATTATCAAAGATGTGAATAATGTGAATGTGATTGATATTATTTGAGCACCTGAGAATAGAGATCCAAGATGATTAAATGTGATTTAATTATCATGGACATGAATAATGTGGATAGCAATATCCATTTAATCATATATATTATAAGTGTCATTTATAATATATAAGAGAGAGCTATTTGTAAATAATACAAATTAACTGTTGATGAGAATTGAATTCATATTGGACAATTAATTGAAATGTAATTTACATCTTATTGTGGGTTGTGAATGTGATTCACAATTTTCAAATGGAAATATTGCAATATTCATAAAATAATTATGAATTATTTTTGTAGAATAATTTACAACAAGTATTGTTGTAAATATAGGAAATTTCCATGGAATAATGTAATCTCATGAGATTACATGGAGATTGCACCTTCCTACTAGGGAAGGGTGGATGGCCACCAAATTCCACTAGGAAAGGGTGGTTGTCCCCCACCCCACCCTTAAAGAAAGGAGGCAATCTTCCTTCCATGTATCTCCATGGTTGATTGATTTAATTTGGTCTTAATTTATATTGATTTTTAAATATATATTCAATAAATTAAATTAATTGTTGTTGTATTTTTACAACAAAATCTTGACCATTGAAAGAAACGCAAATCAACCTCATGCTTGGATTTGTGTGCACATGGATTGGGATCTATGGACTCCTAAAATATTATATAAGAAGAGGCACCCCTTGCTCTTTAAAGTGACAACAATAACAAAAAAATATGCTCTCTCTCTCATTCTCTACACGTCCTCTCTCTCTCATTATGGTCGTCCACCATGGAGCCCTAGAGAGAGTCCCCATCGCTGCAGCATCGTCGTTATGCGGCCGGATTATTTGCTCATGGATCTCTGTCTCCTTTGATGTGCCACGCTCGTGAAGAAGACATCAGATCTCGTGTGATGAGATCGGGAGATTCGTCGCTTGGATCATCAACATGGATTGCAAGGAGCACACGTCTCATCAACACGCTCGCAAGTGTCTCCTCCGTTGGATTGGACTTGACACGAGAGGTCTCTTTGTTTAGAGACTCGATCAAAACCACACTTCAAGAGGTAAACCTAATACTTGTTTATGGTCTAGATTAAACGATCTAAGAAGTGTTCTTGGATCATGTGGTTTCATCGATTGAAAAATTTTAAAATCCGTTGCCTCGAGCTGCTAGTACGACTAATCGCTCCCGATCACATATGATGTGATCCTCACACTTTCGTGATGCACCTAAGGATATTCAACATATCCTTTAAGTGGCATCACAGCCTTAGGTCGGAGGTTTCAGAACGATCCATAAATCTAAGGCGACTTGGGCTCATTAGGGTTTGCGAAATTTTATCATATTTTGTTCACGCAGCTCTATTTTGTGTGATTCTTCCGTCCTTTTTATATTTTTTAACACAAAATTATCATTATATTATGTTTCCCATTAAATAAGGAAACTGAGGGATTTGAGTTTGCGTGATTTAGAATCCATTTGCTCAAGTTATGATCATTTTAGTGAACATGTATCCACTGTTTTAAGGATGGCGAATCTTGACGTAATTAAAGAATTAATTAAGGTTTTGAAACGACTAGAAATACATGAAAATCACTTCTGTTGTAAATCAAATTAGCAAACTTTAGAAACTTATTTTGCATTATTTGGATTTAAATTGATTGGGATATGCTAATTTTAGTAAGTGAGTGTCACTGCTGGAAATTACACTCCTAATCAAAAACCATGTGATTGTCATTTGATCAATTAGTGAAATTAATGGTTAATTTCATGGAAAAATTATTGATGAACATTTTGTGAAATATTTTATAATGATTATTTCCTTAAATGACATTGCCTTAACCAATAATTGATTAATTATGATCTAGATCACAATTGTTTACATGATCTTCTTTCTAACAAACAAAGTTGCTTGAATAGGATTGCGAATTTGTTTAGCAAATCTCCTTATAATGTTAATCAAAAATATTTTGATTATTATTATATGGTATAACTTCGGTTGAAAGGTTGATTATCATCTCAAGTACAAAGTGATCAATTGGCATTATCCTGACCTGAGGTGGATATGGTATCTACTCGGGGAGCGTTGGGGTAGCAAGTTGCTCCGTGAGCGGTCTATCCCACTCCCATCGTTACTGGCCATGACAACGGGTAAGGAATGGATAATTCTTGAAGCGATCATGATGTATTTTTCCAATTGTTAAAATTCGAATAATACATATTTTTTGAGATAATACCATCCTTCAAGAAATAATTAAAAATTATTTGTTGGTTGATTGATTGGATTGATAATTGATTTAATATGATTAAATGAATTAGATCTAATTAATATTAAAACACTCTATTTTGAATAGAGTTGTTATTTTCCTTGGAATAATTAATCGTAATGAATATGATTCATAATGATAAAATAGAATTTGAACATGATATGGAGGATCACATAAGTGACATCCATGGTCTTCCATCAAGGCGAAGGGTTCCGTCGCCTAGGATTGTATGTAGGAGACGTTTGTTCAAAGTGACAGCTCCTGCATACAAGCGCATCTGGATCAGGCTCTTTGCTTCTCAAAAGAGTAAGGTTGTATGCGTAGTGACCCCAATATCATGTCCTCGTATTATTGGGGCGATATTGGATTGCGCATAGCGAGTTCTAATCCTATTGATTGTTGGTTCAATTAATGATGGGTCAACATCACCTTAGGAGTGGTGGGCTCGGGTATTAAAGACCGAATTTGGAATGCAAGCTGGACTTGCAAGATAGAATGTGTTCCTGCTTCTTTTTATCCGAGTTACATGTTCTCATATTATTGAGATGTGACAAAGATAAGAAAGGAGATCCCGGATCTTGCTTGAGATATAATGGTAAGTATATCTCTTACATTGAAAGTGATTAAGGGAATGAACTTTCAGTGTTGACAAGACAAGACAACTTTGATATAAAAATTCCTAAATCAAAGTAAAATATATATTAATATTTAGTTTTGCAAATTTCTTATTTTAGATAATCCTTCATTAAACCCACTCGATACTATACTCAATAATAACCAGTAAAATATCATGGATTGGATCCATGGTCAAGATATTGTACTTGCAATTAGACATATAATGTATGTGGTTGCAATGTGCAAGTTTCCTCATAGTAATGAGTAACGACAATTAAATAGAAAATAGGACAACGACCCTAGGGTTTGTATGTCTCTTTAGTCTTGATTTCTCATCAAATGTACTTTGGAAGTGACATGTTGATGATGATCGTAATTGTCAAATAATCCTTATAAAATCAAAAGAAGATATTTTGGCAAAGATATGTGCTCTCGACATTTAATCATAAATGACATGGTCCACTGCATTATGCGGAATGGTGGCTCTATAAGAGATGATGTATTCAAAATGTTTGAGTACCTACATGAACCTAAGTCTTTTAGAGTTAAGATGTGTTCAGATATGACGAGTGTCATCATTCTACTATCTATACTCAAGTCATTCATGAAGCTTCATAATAATCATATTGTATGAATTGAATGAAGCATGTATAAATGTTGAAATGCTCCTATATTGAAATCCTTTGAATTCAACATAAGAGATCCTTTGTCTTAAGCAATGGTTGTTTATAGATGAAGGGAGCGCAGTGGAAGCATGGATCAGACCCAAATAAGAAGAAAAGTCAAAGAGTTGATTGTACTTCTGTGACTTCCATATGACATCCAAAGAGTTGGATGAATGCCAATATTGCAAAAAGTCGATGTATTGATAGTATGACTATCAAGTCTATCTAGGATCCTTAGAGAAGGACCCAGATAGTTCATCGGGATAATCTATATCTATAGTTAATCATTGAAATTGACTTTCTTATTTGATAAGATCGAAGTCTAATAATTGTATCTCATTCTTCTAATAACACTTTCTATTAGTTGCATATATATTAGAAGACTAGAAATTTGATCTTAAGGATTAATAGTCACCCTTGGATATTGATTCAATGGTTGAAACAATCTCTATTGAGAGTCGTTAGTCTTAGAGAATGTCTCTATGACCTAGATATTAGAATACACTCATTGTTTATTTCTAAATGTTGGAAATAAATATGAATTCTGGAATAGACCTATCATAAAGAGTTATGATGGATATATTTCAGATAGTAATCTGACATCTAGTGGACTCTACTAAATTAGAAAATTAATGAATGGTTCTTTAACATTTCTAATACTGAAAATTAAACCTTTAAAGATCAATAGGAGAATGAGGATCATTTGATAATGATCTGGCATCAAGCCTTGGATATATGTCTACTAATGAGATCAATAGACTAGTAAGAGATGAAACTTTAGAATGTCTTAAATTTCAAATCTTACATACTTGTGAATTATGTATTCAAAGTAGAAAATGTCCAATGCACCTTTATCTTAAAATGGTGTAAGATGCCAAGGTATTAAAGATCTCATACATATTGATGTATGCGGATCATATGTATCATAATAAATACTGATGATATGTGATACCATTCGATGATTATTTGTGATATGAGATTTCTTCCCTTTACCTTAGAAACCTTTGAAATATTCAAAGATTTCATAATTTTGGTATAGAACCAAAGTTTGAAGGAAGATGACATGAATTCAAGCTATCCTAGGTAGCAAGTACCTATTAGATGAATTCAAAGAATACCTTACGGAGAAAGGAATACCATTCCTATCTTAATCGTCTTAATACACCTAAACTCAATAGAATTGTAGGGAGATACAATTGGATCATGTGTGACATGATTTAATCGATGATTAATCTTAGCATAATTATCTCTTAGTTTCCAAGAATATATATGTAGTAGAGACTACAATATATATCCTTAATAAGATTCCGTGCAAATCTAAACCCGAACATCCTCATAAGCCATGGTTTGGAATCTAGCCTTGTGTTGGACAGTTGAGGATTTAGGATTACTTGGTCCATAACTTTATCATGGATGCAAATAAGCTGGAATCTATCACAAGAGAGTGCTACTTCATTAGGAAAATAAAGGTTGGTATCGGATACCTAACTTACGACCTTGAGATTCTTAAAAGATTTCACCTCTAAGGATATGATTCTTAGAGGATGAGACTCTTGAGAATCAAGATGAAAATGAAGTGAAAGAACTCATTGAATCTTGAGAAGATAATAAGGCTCCTGAAATCGGAAGCTAAAAGGATAAATAAAAATGAAACACTAATACCTCTTCAAATGAGTTTGAGGATGGATTCCATGTGTTAGTTAAGTATGACAATGACCGAACTTCATATGATGAAGCTTCTGAGGATCGTGTCATGGAAATATGGATGTTAGCAATAAAAGTCTAAGGTAGACTTCATATAAAAGTGTTGTATATGGACCCTCGAGGATCCACCTATGAGGGTAGGACCCGTTAGGTGTAAATGGAGCTTCAATAGGAAGAGGGAATCTGATGAGAATGTAGAGACCTTCAAAGCACAGTTCGTATCCACAAGATACACACTGAAGAGAAGACATCGCTTGCGATGAGACTTGCTCTCCAGTGACCATGCTTAACCCACCAAAATATTGCTAACTATATCTACACAACTTGACTTTGACGTCTTCAAGATGGAAGTCAATATTGCATTCCTCTATGAATAACTCTCTAAGGATATCCACATGAAGTAGCCCCAGGGCTTCATGGTTGAGGAAAGTAAGGTATGCAAGCTGAAGAATTCCATCTATGGACTCAAATAAGCTTCTTGTAGTTGGAATATTAGATTTGATGAAATTATAAAAGTTATGATTTTAGATAGAATCTTGATGAACCGTGTGAAGCTTAGTGGGAGTTCCATTGTGTTCATCGTGCTAAATGTAGATGATATCCTAATCATTTGGAATGATATAAAGATGATAATAAGTGTTTTATAGTCTGGTTATTCCATACCTTGAGATATGATCTCAAGGATACCTGTTAGATCTTAGTTATGAAGTTGTTCAGAAGCAAAGAGAAGAAGGTATTGGGACCATCACATTAGTGGTACACCTTGGACATATTCCATTCTTGGAAAACCCCAAGGAAGGCTTCCTTCCCTTAAGATATGGTACCGACCTATCTGAAGGGATAGCACCTCAAAGAGTTGAGGAAGTGAATGCTAGAACTGCTTTCCCTTGTGCATCAGTTATGAGAAGCCGAGTATATGCTAAATGTGTACAAAAGCCATACCTCTGCCATGTTGTGGGAGTAGTAAACTGTTAATAATCCTATTATGGAGATAAAACACTTGATTGCAGTAATAACAATATCTTCAAAGATGACAAGACTTTAGAGATAGTGATATCTAAGTCTTATCTTCAAGAAATTAAGACTTTATAGACGGGGATCTAAAAGGTCTTAACTGTGGATACCTCAGGAGATAGAGATCTCCACGAATAAGGGTATTTTGATAAGTATAATGGAAATACTAGTTATAATAATTATTAAGTTGTAGTGTCAAGGACACTATAACTAACAATATTGAGTATTTGTTGCATAAGATGCAACATTAACATTGGATGCGAGCACTGTTACTAGGAGCTATGCAAGTGTCGTAAAAGGACTTGGCCTAGTCTCTTGGGAACAGAGTGACTGAACATCTTACCTAGCTATTTTTCTAAATAGCATATGATTGTCACATGAGTGTAGGTTTAAAGATTAGCCCATTAATGGCTCTTTAGGCTAGTGGGAGATTGTTGGACATGAGAGCCCATGTCAAGCCATTATGCAATAAATGTTATTGCAAATATCAATCCCTGATCTGAAATGAGGAGTAAATAAGTTACATAACATGTCCCTTATTACAATTAGGGTTATGTACCATGACCATCTTAATGATTATACAGTTGTTGATTCAACTGTTGAATCATAGAGGCTGGTGCTTGGATGAATATCTAAAGAGTTAGATTGAGGACTCATCAAGCACCGTCAAATGATTATTAAGAGATGATCTCCAGTCTGAGAAAGAGATGGCAATCCTTTCTCTAAATGTTGATACCTAATCAACCTCTTGATGCAGGTCCTTTGCATGGGAATAGAGATTCAGATGTGTTAGATAAGTTAGGTTAAAGAGTTGACTTAACGAGATCGAGATAACCAAAGATCTATGTTGTATACTGTCACTATATAGGCATGCATCCTCTGACTAGAGATAGATGTGTTACGTTATGTCTGAGTATGTACATTTAGCAGACTAATAGGTTGATGGCCTAACCAAGGTCTATACACTAGCACACTTGTGTGCATACAAGAGCATATGAGTAATATAGTCTCTCAAAGGGATCATACATGTTCATTTACTGAACTGGAAGACATGGGCTCACTCATGAGATATTGGGAAGAATCAAATTCCATGCACGGTCGTCTCGCTTTGGAATCTTGACTGAATTTGTAGGTTTGATATATGCTTTTAGAAAGTATATGATCAACACCTGGGTATGATATGTGCTTTTGGAAAGTATATGATCGATACCAACTCCCAATAGTTAAATGAGAAACTTAATGATAAAACCCTGAAGGAGAGAGTCTAAAAGAGATCTAACTTCAGGTTTATTCTGGGTCTTCCATAATGCAGGATGTACATGTATTAGGAATACCTGAGGGTGATGTGATCATAAACTATTGTATAACCATGATGCTTCCATTCCTAGGGAGTGATGAATTGGGTCTGGATTTTAGTGACTCCTCTCAATAGAGAAGTGATTTGATCTTGATCCAAATGTTGGACATGATCTGAATGTGATTCATATGCAATGAGAAGATTATATTTGCGGTCTTGATTTAATCAAGCATCTATGAGAGGTCCGTAAGATCTGGATTTGAGATGTGATCTCAATATCCAAGTCACTATATGTGGAACAATACAATTGCCATGTCCTTATCTCCAAGTATCCGCGGAGAAAGTGCATTATCCTTGAAAGAGTTCATGGATAATTTCATTGCTGATATATGTATCCGAGCATTGACAAAATGGATAATTAAATGTGATTTGATTATCATGAATAATATGAATTGATTCATATTACAAGAAGAGTTATCTAATACAATTAAATGTGATTTAATTATTAAAGATGTGAATAATGTGAATGTGATTCATATTATTTCGGCCCATGAGAATAGAATACAAGATGATTAAATATGATTTAATTATCATGGACATGAATAATGTGGATAACACTATCCATATTAATCACATATATTATAAGTGTGATTTATAATATATATAAGAGTTATTTGTAAATAACATTTACGAATTAAATGTTAATGTGAATTGGATTCACACTGGACAATTAATTGAAAATGTAATTTACGTTTTATTTTGGATTGTGAATGTGATTCACAATTTTCCAATGGCAAGATTGCAATATTCACAAATTAATAATGAGTTTTTTTGTAGAATAATTTACAACAAGTGTTGTTGTAAATATTGGAGATTTCCATGGAATAATGTAATCTCATGAGATTACATGGAGATTGCGGCTTTCTACTAGGGAAGGGTGGACGGCCACCAAATCCCATTATGAAAGGGTGGTCGTCCCCCCTCTTAATGGAAGGAAGCAATCTTCCTTCTATATATCTCCACGGTTGATTGATTTAATTTGGGATTAATTTATATTGATTTTTCAATATATATTTAATCTAAATTAAATTAATTGTTGTTGTGTTTTTACATCAAAATCTTGGCCATTGAAAGAAATACAAATCAATCTCATCCATTGGATTTGTGTGCACATGGATTGGGATCCATGGACTCCCAAAATACTATATAACAATAGGCACCCCTTGCTCTTCAAAGTGACAGTAATAACAACAACATATGCTCTCTCTCTCATTATCTACATGTCCTCTCTCTCTCTCTCATTGTGGCCGTCCACCATGGAGCCTTAGAGAGAGTCGCCGTCGCTACAACGTCGTCATTATGATGTTAGATTGTTTGCTTGTGGATCTCTGTCTCCTTTAGCGCACCTCGCTCATGAAGATGACGTCGAATCTCGTGTGACAAGATCAGGAGATTCGCCACTTGGATCATCAACGTGGATTACAAGGAGCACACGCCACATCAACGCGCTCGCAAGCATCTCCTCCGTTGGATCGGACTTGAGGCTGGAGGTCTCTTCGTTTAGAGACTCGATCACAACCACACTTTAAGAGGTAAAACTAATATTTGTTTGTGGTTTAGATGAAAGGATCCGAGAAGCGTTCTTGGATCATATGATTTCATCGCTCAAAAATTTTTAAATTCTGCTGCCTCGAGCAACTAGTGCGACTAGTTGCTCTTGATCGCATACGATGCGATCCTCACACTTCGTGATGCGCTTAAGGATCTTCACCATATCCTTCAGCCACGTGGTCGAGATTTCTGACCAGAGCATTGACCAGAATCAGAAAGAAAAGAAATAGGAAAAGAGATAAAAGAAGATTCCAAATGAAAAAGTAGTCACATGAAAATTTTTAGTCTCGACGAGATCTACAACTTTCATGAAGGACCAAAAAGCAAAAGAAATCATTTGTACGAAAATACAAATTTTATAAAGGTTTTAATTACTAATAAACCTTGTGTTTTGTTTCTTTTGTGATTTTTATTTTTTAATTGATTTTAATTAGTTGGTTAATTTATATACAAAAAGCTGTAAAATAAAATCGAGAAAGATAAAATATGTACAAGATATACAATGTTAGATTTTTTGTATTTTCTTGTGTTTTTCTGAGTTATATGAGTTTTTATTCTTTATGCTAAGTTAGTTAATCAACAAATAATATAGTAGAGAAAGAATTAGGTCAAAATAATTTATTTTTGTACATAAAATAATAAGCTAAAGCAAGGTCAAAAACACATGTTATTTAATTACATATCTAATCTTTATTTTAGTATTGTTAGTGAGTGTTAATAAATCAATTTTAGGGGATTTAATCAGTAATTTATTAAGGGGATTCTACTAAAGTCTCCATATAAAGTAGATGAATCATGGATTCATCACCCCCGCACCTTCTGGAGATGTGCAACCTAGACCCCTATTCAGAACAATACGTATAGCACACGAGACCATCTGGATTAATTATGAAGAACCCTTGATGATTGAGATTTTGCCGAAGTCGTCAATCTACAAGGCATATCGACAGTCGTCGAAGCGACCTCAGACGAAATCCCAATCAATCTACAATCAATCTGCGAATAGATCGAGCAATGATTGGCACAAAATGTGAGTTAAAATTTATTATTCTCTATAACTAAAAGTATAACAAGTAAGTATGTAGAGGTCGAACCACAGAGAGAAAAATTGGTAGCCTACAGTAATTTTTAACCAAAGAGCATTATGGGCAGGCATGCCATTCATTATGTATATACATATATTATTTATTTGTGGGTTTTTAATTATATATTTTTTTATTTTATTTTTGTTTTTATAATTTTATATTTTCTTTTTAATTTTATATTTTGTATTTTCTTTTTCTTTTAAATATATTATAGTAGAATATATAAGGCTATATATGACATAGTAGATGATAAAAATATAATCATAACTAAAATTACTAAAAATTATGGAATTAAATATTTTAAATTTCAAATATTTTTTTAGTGTTTTTGTTAATTTTCTAGCATTTTTGCTAATTTTATGGATTTTTAAAGTCAAAAATAGCTTAAAAGATGTATAAAATAATAGGTTGAAATTGAAATGGAAATTAAAAATAGAAAATTAAGTATAAAATTTTACAAATCAAATTTAACATATAGATAATAATATAGAGACAATTATTGAATAAAAAGACTATTTTTGAGGTTTTTGAGAATTTTTTAGATTTTCATAAAGGTTTTTGGGGGCTTTCAATTTTTAATAGTTTTCTTTTTTTATTTTTAGTGATTTTTGGTCTGGAGGTTAAAAATGCTTAAATAAATAAAATATTCTTGTGGTTTATAAGCTAAATAAGGGAAAAATGTGCTCATTTCTCTTTTAATAAATAGCAAAAAGACTCAAAATTACAAAATAAAAATATGGTGTGAAACTACAAACAATCATGAGTCTACACTTATTTTTTTGTGATTTTTGGAGCACTATAGTTATTTTAAATAAATCCAACAAGCACGCAAAAATATAATTGCTGATAGGGGCATATATGTAAATAAAAAATAATCCAGGGCCTCTGTGTAATTTTTCCAAAAATATACAACGTATATTATATTTTCTTAGACCAAAAATAAATACAAAAAGTAACATGGGTGAACTTGCAAAATGGCCACCTCACGTGGGACAACACGTGAGGTAACCTAGCATGGACCTGAATGTAATATAAAACAAATACATGGGTCTACATGCAATTCTTACCTGTTCATTTACATTGAATACTTTATTTACAAGACTAATTAATAAATACAAAACTGCGGGGGCTAGAGGTGTAATTTACCCCATATAAGACGATAGCGAATGGCTGGATGTTGCTCACTCATCCACGTGGTGCCTCCATGTGCGATGATGATGCTTTGTAAGGGATGGCTAGGATTAGATCCTAGCTCTTGATCTGACGGTTGAGACGAAGCGCATCGGACGACTGCTGAACCTCACGAAGAACAGGGCTGATCGAACTGCGATGAAGGCCACCCGAAGAACAGGGAAGAACTCGTAGATGGGTGAACTTCGATCGACTGAATCTCCATGTCTCGAGCACCTGCTTCGTTGCTACTTGTCTGATGAATCTGTGATTCGCCATCTTTATTCATTTATTTTAGCTTAAAATCCCTTATAAAACACCTGCATTAACAATAACTCTATATTCTTACTAACTTGCATCTTTGTATAAATATCGTACACTTCTTACTAATTTTAACCTAAAATGAACAAATAAATAAATAAAGGAAAAATAAAGAAAATAAAATAACATAAATGGAAGACTGTATATATGTAATAGATACATGCTGACCCGATCCCGGAGAAAAGGTCAAGACTTGACCTGATCGACTAGGAATAAAGTAGGGGGAGATATGATCCTTAAGCAGAAAATCCAAAAAAATTGTGTGTGTTGTTGTAAATACACCTCACTTATTTCATGTATAGCTGTATAAAACTGACACTAATTTATTTGTGCCTTAATTGACCTCAAATCAAATAACGTTCAAAACCAAAGTTGTAAATAAAAATGTGTCCTAAATAATAAAAATAATTGCACAATTAAATCATGTACATAATAAAAGTAATCACGCTTGGAGAAAGCCACTAAGCAGTAATTAAAAGACCAATTCAGGCTCCACACGAGCTCAAATTGAATCAATCTCACTTCCATTGGATTCCAAATTAAATTATCTTCAAAATGACTGTATTTTTATAATTTTTGGAGTTACGGTTGAAAAGTCAAATTTTTAGGTGGTTTGTGCAATTTTCCCATGTATTTTGTGCATATTGTATTTGTCTATATTTGTAAATTATTCTTACTAATTATTTTAAATAAAAATAAAATAATAATAAATAAAATTCTTAAAACAAAAAAAGGCTAATTTCCTTATTTATCCGTGTATATAATGTCATATATGTATATAGTATATGTATATATAGTTGCTGTTTTTAATTAACCTCCATAAAAAAATTAAAAAATAACATTTTTTAATTCAAATAAATAAAGTGCGAAAATTCAAAAAAATTAGATAATTTTGTCTCTTTTCATCTCTCTTATCTCTTTCATCAAAAAAATTCAAAAATTCATTTCAATTTTCATCTCCCTTTATCTAAAAAATTCAAAAATTCATTTCAATTTTCATCTCTCTCTATCAAAAAAAATTCAAAAATTCATTTCAATTTTCATCTCTCTTTATCCAAAAAAATTCAAAATTCAAATTTCATTCTATCTTTTCTATTTATATGGCTCCTTCTCCCTCATTTCAACTTGATCAATCTTTAGAGAGAGGAGCCCGATCTCCGAGAGAAAATTTCGTTGAGAATAATGCCTATCCTCCGAGCCGTCCGGTGACAGCGAGTCGGCCTTGTCAAGGCGATCACGGTCCTTTTCTGCTCCTAAGGTGAGATCCACATTTTTCTTATTTTTATCTAGGTTAATTGTAGTTTATTTCTCGTATTTTTATCTCGTTGTCATTTTTTGTTTATCTAGATCTTAAAATCTGCCACAATTTATTTCTGCAACTTAACTCGATTTTTTCATCTCACTTTAGATCTCCACGCGTTCTATTTCTATCATCCACGATCTCTCAACTCCGGCCGCATACGGTGGCCGGAGATCGGATTTGAATCCCTCATCTCCGTTGAATCCCCGTTCATTTTTCTGATTTGTAAATAAATAAATAAATAAATAATTGTTTCATTTTCTCTAACTTTGTTTTGCAGGATCATATAAAAAATAAAAAAATAAAAAATAACATATAAAAAAGGAACTTATATATCTTTTTTCTCCTATTTTCAGATTTACAAAAAAATATAAAAAGCTTTTCTTTTATTGTTTACAATTTCCATAACATATAAAAAAACAAAAAAAATTGCTGAGGGCGGTTGGGCCGCTCCTCCCTTCCAGTGCGCGCGCCGCTGGCGGTGCCTTGGCCGGCCTCCACCGACGCCACCTTCCATGCGAGGGGCAGCGCCGCCGATCCCCGCCCAGCAGCCCGCGCGAGCCATCGCGCATCCGCTCCTCCGTCAAGGGCAGCAACCCCTCCGTGCGCGTCACCCGCCGCACAAGGCCGCACTGCCCCGCTCCTCCATCGATCTCCGCGAGGCAGAAGCACCGCCCGTGCCATGCGTCGACACACTCGTCCAACCCGCAACATCTCCGTCCAACAGCCCACAGCCATCGCCCCCTGGACGGCCTCCACCGACCCTCCTCTTCCCCTCGTGCTCCTTCACCATTGAAGACCACGTCCCCCCTCCAACGCCACCAGCGCGCGGCGCAGCCGCTGCGGCCACGCCGGCCCACCTTCGCCTCCTTGCCGCATGCCACGCCGACATCACGTGAAGAAGAAGAGAGGGGCAGCGACCCCCTCGATCCTCCTGCTTGAAGAACGCCGTCCATTCTCTTGCCCCTTTGTGATTGAAAGAGACGAACCTTCCTAGGGTTGGGGGTTATTTTTGAATAATTTATTGGGAAATTTGCAACATTGGTCCCTATCATTTCTGAAATTACAAATAAGCCCCTGCCAGCCTCCAGTACATGCCATGCACGTGGTATATTGGTAAAATTATGCTTTCTCCCCTTTGCTTTATTTCTATTATTTATTTGATGCAAAAACAAATCCTATTTATATTTTAGTCCCTGAACTGCAGAACAAAAACTTGTGTGCTCTATTTGAATGAAATAAATGTTATTTGTGATCTAAAAATCTTGCAAAAATTGTGCTATGCTCCTGATGTGATTATTTTGTTAGCATAAATTTTTCATTACATTTTGATTTCATTTGATATTTTAAAAAATAAAAAACAATGTCATTTTGTCTTCTTAAAATTCAAAAATTCGTAAAAATTCAAATATTGTTCCAAAAATTCCAAAAAATTAGAGTAGTTGTATTCCATTGTCTTTTAATTTCTATACAAATTTTGTGCATTAATTATTTATAAAACCCAAAAAATTGAAAAAAAAATCAAAAATCTCCTAAAAATCATAGAAACTTCTACAAAAATCCAAAAATAGTGATTTCAGTTCCTGTTTGTAGATATTTGCATGTAGTTTGTCATAAAAATAATTGTCAGGAGTTTTAGGCATTAAAATATTTTTATGTTGCAAATTACTCCAGGCTGTGCACATTTTCACATTTTCTCACTGTTTGATTTTTAAAAAATACAAAAACATCTGCAAATTCCACAAAAATTCTCAAAAAATATTTCAAAACTTTTAAAACTCAAAAACATTTTCTCTATATTTTTTCAATATTTTTTATTAATTGAAAAATTACAAATAATAGTTGGTGTGTTTATTTTTGATCTTGTCAATATTACTTCGTGTTATTTTTGAAAAATGAAAAAAATTGCAAAATCAAAATCACTAAAAATTTGAAAATCAGAAAATAAAAAATTTAGAAATAAAAAATATATCTATATATATAGAAATTAAAAAGATAAAAATTCACAAAAACCAAGGATAGTTGTCCTTTGAGATTCTTGTTTTCTCTTAATTGATTTTCGATTAATTGTATAACCCTCGGGATTTGTAGCCTCCCTGAGTTTGACCATGTCTGCTATACAGGTTAATAAGTAGCAAAAAGAAAAAAATATTTTTTGTTTGTCACGGGATTTTGGGGATAGCAATAATAACCTTTTTACCAATAATTTTTCGATCTCCAAGATTTCGTGCGCAACAAAATGGCTCCGTTGCCGGGGATATAAAATATAAAAATTTAAAAAACCCTAAATATTCCTGCTCAACAAAATGGCACTGTTGCCGGGGAAGCACTGCGAGGGTAGTAAGGTTTCTCTTTTGACCTGCTATTCTTGGTTGTAAATATCTTTTTACATTTTGTGATTCACTTCATTGTTCATATCCACTGCATTCATTTCATTTTTTTCTTTTCTCTTTATTTGATAATTGTATTTCTTATACATTCTCTTTTCTTTTTCTTTGAGGGCCCGCGGAGCGAAGGAGGCGACCCTAGGAGAGCCGAAGCACCCAAGCAACATGGAGGCGGCTTGATTCTTCACCAAGCCACAAGATAGCGTGAGAAGAGGAGAAGAAGAAATAAAAAAATTAAAAGAGAAAGAGAGAGTTTTTCTTTTCCATTTGAACTTTATAAAAGGACATTCATTTGTTGCGGGGTCTGTTTCGCCAAGTGCCGGTGCACTTGGGGGACCTCACCGGTTTTGTTTTCATCGCCTTTATTTTTCTTTGTTTCCCACAGATTTCCTGAGCTACCTCTTGATTGCTTTAATTAATTTGCTTGAGCCAGGTAATTAATTAGATCCAAACACCCTAAACAAGAAATTTCTGTACCTATAGAGTAGAGCGTAATTTGGACTTAGTCAAATTAACTTGTTCTTGCCCGTTAATAGAAGCTATCATCTAGGATGGTTCACTTGCATTTTCATATAGGATAGTTTATTTAAATTCTACGTAGATCACTTGCATGTAGAGTGCTAGCGATAAGGTACGCATCTCTAACCCTTGCATGCATCATTGTTTTTAATCGTGCATTGGCATTTCCGATCTCCTTCCTTGTCTTTACTCACATAAGTTAAAAAGGAAATTGGACACTCGGTAGGCGATTCTTTGAAAATATTTTAACCAATTGACAACTTCCTAAAATACGGGACTACTAAAGAAAACTCGACTCTAAAATAAACACAAGGAAAAATTATTGCTTTGGGGAGAGTAACCCCCTCATTGTTTGGTTTGATTGAGCGAGAGAGCGACCCACACACTAGGATAGAGCCACGCCTGAACTCTTTTCAGACTACTATCTTGGGTTAGTCGTTCTCCAGTGAGGATCTCTCCGGTAGCCGGTAAAGCGGCCAGTGACGTCCTTAACAGATTGAATTGATCGGGTAGCCGGTAAACGGTCCGCAATTCATACTGGCTGGGAAAGATCTAACTTTGGGATTAGGCCATTCTCTTGAGAGAATTGGGTTCCTAACAGCTCGCTTTAACCGCTCTGATAGATTGTATTCTCACCAAACTCTAAAATTGACAATATAATTGACCGAACCTTCACGGTCTTCATATTGAGTTGAGTTGGTGAACTGGGGGTTTGTATTGTGTTTGATTGCTTGTGTGCTTGCTAGATCCTTCTGTGCATTTGTGCCTTTTTCTCCACATCTTTTGACTTGACCACTCGTGCTCTCCTGATCCTGTCTTTTGTTTCGGAAATGGCCGATTGGAGTTATTTTAATCCGATCTTCGTGGATACCTCGTACTCTCTAGACGATCCACCTTCCTTTTTCCAGGAGGATTTTCTCCTGATTTTTGTGCATATCCGCCTAACCCATTATTTCAGGAATCGGAGGACTTTGATTTTCACCCACCCTCATTCAACCCACCCGATCCTGGGATTTTAGAGTAACCTCTCATGATTTCCACACCTAAGACACTGAACCAGATGATGGAGCATATGAATTCGAGGATTTCCAATCTATTTAACATAAATATGAGCCAGAACGTTGCTCCACTATTTGAGGATATGGATTCATTTGAGGATAATCATGAGAGCTTGCAATCGCCCAAAATACAAAAAATGAGAAAAATTAAAAAAATCCAAAAATATTCTGGGAGACACATTATCGATTCATTTTGTGAGGAGAGGACCCAAATGCCCAATCATTTACCCACACATATATCCACCACATGTCCCAACCTTGACCCGAGGATGACTGCTCTTGGAAATCCTTGTGTAAATGCTGATTCCAACCTCCTCCCTTGTATGGAGGAAGTCCAAAAATTCAAAAAACTGTTGACTGAACCTGAAGTGGTAGCCACCCTTCATGAGATCATTAAAGCTCCACTTCAACAGGCCATGACAGATTTATCTACTCCTCAATACAAGAAGAGAAAGCGAAGGAGAAGATCTGAGCGTCACATCTTGACCATGGCCACTGCCTACGCCATCTCTCACCGTCCGTATTTTAAGAAAGGGAACACTGCCACACCTCTTGTGAGTTGCTCCATATCTGACTATTCTTGTGATAACACTCTCCTTGATGGCGGTTCATCAATCAATATAATACCCTTCTCTATGGTACATTCTCTTCATCTTGTGCCTCTTAAGAAAACCAGGATGATAGTTCAATTTGCTGATGGATCTAACAAGAGGCCGAAGGGTATTCTAGAAAATGCGGTCATCCTCATTCATGGTATGAATTTCACTACGGATTTTGTTGTAATGCCCATGGAGACCTTTGCCCCTGTGGAGCACCATCCAATCATCCTAGGACGACCTTTCCTCGCCTCTACGGGAGACGTTATTGATTATGGTTCAGGAGAGATTCCCTTCCGTTCTGATGTACGGAGCGATGTGTTAATCACTACACCCACTACTGTCTAGAGACCCGTACCCCATGAGAACCCGCCCGTGTTAGCCAACCCAAGGAATTTAACCTCGATGATAATATCAGAGATTCTTGTTATATGTTGGATGATAATGAAACGAAACCCAGGAATTCCTCTTGAAGGAGGAAGACTCGGAAAGCATAGACCTTGGAGTTCCCCCTTCTGGTATGTGGATATGCATTGATGACATCCGTGGGATATACACGATAGACACCTTAGAGCGGAAGGCAGAATCTGAGACTAGACATGACAGACATGATTCGACTATTTCCACTGATGAGTCCGTTCTTATTCACCCTGATTCAGATAAGACTGATCATGCCAAATTTGATTTGATTGCTTTTATAAAGGAATTTGGGCCTTTTGATAAAGATGATCCAGTAGAGGCTCGCCAGGCTGAAAGTTATCCTACTTTTTCGGATAATGATTTTAAGCCATTTTACTTTGATGTTTGCAAGACTTCCCAGGCCGGACATGACCATACTACTTCCAAAAATTGGTTTAGGCCTGCACAATCTGAAACCACTGAGGATACATTCTTGGTCGATCCTACTCAGTATATGTCTAATGATGATCCCAATATCGACCTACACCTTGTCAAATCCATACCTCAACGGTCTCGCAAGAAGGTTCGCTTTCGACCTTCTTAACCTTTGTACATCCACTCCTCTTGTATGTCCTTTAATTTTACTCTTTCTTCTCCCATTTTATCTTTCACCCCTTTTTCCGTGTGTGTATATATGCTATACTTAGGATGTGCTTTATCCTAAGTATAGGGGGTGAACGATTTGTGTTGTTCATATTCGTCCCGTTGATGAATCTCGGATTCATCACTCTAAGTCTCATTTATTAAGCTCAATTCCCTCAAAATCATCAGCATATCTGCATCCATTCTGCATAATTAGCATTCATGCATGTTTGCATAAGATTGGCATATTATCCATCATTTTTGTACAAAATAAGAAGCCAAAAATCCAAGCCAAAAATGACCTGTAAATAGCCTAACTTCCTTGATTTTTAACTCCTTCATGCTAACTCCGAATTATCCAAAACCACCTCCACTGTGTACATATCACTCACAAGAATAAATGAAAAATACAAAAAAATCACTAACCCTGTTAAGTGGACCAAAAACCCAAACTCTACTTTCAGGATTTTCGGACTAAAAGCCCCATATCTTCCCCATCCTGTGTCTGATTTGATCCTACTCACTTTTGAACTAATACACATTCAATTACCTTCAAAACAAGACCAAGTTCAAGTGAATCGGAGCTCGTACGTGAAAGTTGAGTTTTGGGCCTCTTTTTTACATTGTGTATTTTAGCGGTTTTTGACCTGATATTTTATGTACATATTTTTTCTTAACTAATAAAAATAAAAAAAATAGATTTAGATTTCTTTTATTTATCTTTGATTTCTTCATATTTTTCTGGATTTTTATCTGGTTTAAAAATGACAAAAAATAGAAAACCCAAAAATCTAGGTATTTCATGTATATGGGATACCCTAAAAGTTCACTTCATGCATTTGATCGATTTTGGTTTTGATGTCTTCATAAAAGTTGTATATCTCTTCGAGACAAGCATTTTTTGTGAAGAAACGTTTTTGATCCGAGGTCATTTACTATTTCTTTTTGATTTTACAAAATATTTTACCTTTGATTTTTCTGGTGCTGACACGTGGCAGCCCCTGAGGCCGCCACGTGTAGCGGTTTTTGGGCCACTGATGAATCTGTGATTCATCACATCAAAAGTCAAAAATAGAGCCTTGTTCCCGAGGAAATAGAGGCATATTTCCTTTTATCTTGCATAAATAACACTCATGCAAGCATCCATAATTCATGCATTTTAGCAGCTCATCTGCATTTAAATAAGAAGCCAAAAATCCCCTGTAAAATACCTCTTCATCAAAATAACTTCTTCTCTATAATATATGTATATATTCCTTAATAATATAGGGAAGATTGCTAAAAATCACCCTTGTAGAATAGCCACAATAGCCGGAGAACCTTTGTACATTAAAACACAAATAAAGCCCTCATACAAACTCCTAATTAGGTCTACTCACTCTTAGAATACTACACATTAAAAGACCTTCGAAATGAGACTAATTTCATTGAAATTGGAGCTTGTATGAGAGACTTGGGTTTTTGGGTCATTCTGTATACTACATATGTATATTTATGTATCCTTGTATTTATGTATCATATTTGACCTCATCTCCGTCTTTGGTCAACATGAAACTTGTAGATCTCATTAAGATCTACAACTTTCATGTTTTGAGTTTTTCCAAATTCGGCTTTCTCTTCTCTCTACACGTGTTTCTTCATCCGACCATTCACAGCAGGCCACGTGGCGCCCTCTGGTTGCGCCACGCGGCCCGCTGTCCATCGCCTCATCCGCCCGCGCCTTCCACCGTTGGATCTCGCTTCAGATCCAACGGCCCAGGCCTTTCCACGTACGTGACCATCTCCCAGCCATCAGATCCGCTTCACACTTCATCTCCACCGTCCCTTAGCGCCGCGCTCTCAGCTTTCCACGTGGAAGCACCTGCGCCGCTTGATCGCGCCCTCGATCTTCTCATCACAGTCGCCCATCTCCCCGCGAGTCTCGACCCTCAGATCTCCCCCGCGCTCCATCTGATCCCTCCATTCGCACCGCTCCCTCAGCCAGACACGTGGCGCATCCATCCACCACTGGATCACTCTTCTGATCTTCCATCTCAGCCGACGCTTCCACCTCGATCCTCATCCGCTCGATCGGCCCCCACTGTCCATCACAGCCGTTCGTAACCGCCTGATCCACAGCGCGCCACGTGGCGCTTCCATCCGCCTCTGATCGCTCCTTCCCTGATCAGATCTACACCGTCGCTCCACGCTCTGATCTCCACCGTTGGATCACAAGATCCAACGGTGGAGACCTCGTCTCCTACCTCCAGGCGCCCCTCTCCCCCACGTCCCTTGCCTTGCGGGAGGGGCGCCCCCTTTCCTTTTCTGGACACACGTCGGCCATCTCCTCCGGCCGCTGACCTCCCCACGACATCCCCCACTCGTCCCTCTCCCTCGCCAGCTCCCTCGAGCACCACCATCTCCACCACACTCGCCCCACGACGACCACCAACCTCGCCACTCACCCAGCCAGACC
This sequence comes from Ottelia alismoides, assembly GCA_037367405.1. NCBI lineage: Eukaryota > Viridiplantae > Streptophyta > Magnoliopsida > Alismatales > Hydrocharitaceae > Ottelia > Ottelia alismoides. The sequence goes on along the minus strand of JAZKJV010009685.1, from coordinate 202,191 downwards.
ACCTCCTTCTCCTTATAAATACTCAGCCACCGGCACCGTTCACCCCCATCCGCCACTCCAGAGAGGTCCCTCGAGCTCCAAGCTACCTATTGGTGACAACAATTGGTTGAGTTGTCGAGCGAAGACAGAGATCCACTCCGGCGAGATCCACGGCCGCCACCGCCGTGCCGCAGCCTCCCTCGAGCAGCTGCTAGAGCTCGGGACCCTACCGATCCCTGGAGCGACGACCTGGAGCTCAAAGCTGAGCCCCATTCCCCAGGTAACTCCCTCCATCCGTCCGCCGATCTTCTTCTCCATTTTCTTGAGTTTTCTCCATTTTTATTCGCCGTCACTGACCATCCTCGCGCCTTCCAATCACCTCGACGAGCTTCGCGTCGAAGCTCCGATCCTCGCGGTATCTTCCGCGCACTCCGACGACAAGTTTCACCTTCCTCCGACCAACAGCTCCGCCATTTGGCTGGAGCTCGTTCGCCGGACCACCTCACTCCGCTGTAGGCCTCGCCGATCACTCCACTCTCCTCCACGAACACCTGCACGCCTCGGCTATACGTCTAACCCTTTGCAGGTCCTAAATTCTTCATTGGCCGGAGCCTCGCCGGTGCTCCCTTCGAGCTTCATCGACATTGAGCTCCTGCACCCCTCCAAGGATCTAAAGGTCACCGGAGGCTTCGCCGTGCACTTCCGCTTCTTCCGAGCTACGTGGGAGCTGACGAAGCTCTTCATCGGCGCTTGGCAACCGAGGCGGAGCTAGGCGACCTTCACCGGAGCACCGCCTCCTCCTCCGCAGGTGGCGGAGGACCGTTCGAGACGAAGAAGCAGCGACCGTTCGATCATCCGATCGAACGGCTCTCGTCCCGCCACGTATTCCACCACCGCGACAGTCCTCGACCGTTAATCGCGCTTCTGATCCGACGCCTCGCCAGGAGCCACGCATCTTCATCGACAACCCTTGGATCCATCTTGATCCAAGGGCCTTCAGGCTGCCCCGTAGACGAGTCCGAGCCTTGGCCTCAAAGCCTAGGCTCGGTTGACCCGAAGCTGCACCGAGGCTAGTCCGAACCTCCAGAGGACCCGACCCTCGCTCCGAGCCTCCGACGTCCTCCGAACCTAGGTCGCCCACGTGAGGAGCACGTGCGGCCTGGGTTATTTGCACAGACGCCCCTGAAGCTTTTGGAAATTACAAAAAGGTCCCTGTGAAGCAGACCCCACGTGAGGAGCACGTGTCTCGTGGAGAAATTGCATACAAGTCCTGCATATTATCGGTAATTGCATTTTAGTCCCTGTCAGCATATTTATTTATTGAAGTTTCAATTTCCAGTATTGCATTTACACCCTTGTGTTTGCACGTGTCCCTAGAGTGCATTCTTCATCATTTTGAGATTCTAAAAATTGCATGTTGTTGGAAATCTTGTCCTCTATTTGTTAGTACACGTGTCTGGTTTTTGTTGGCTTACTTGAATTATTAATGAATTAATTGGATCATTTGTGACATATTTTGCCCAGTGATGACTTTTGATTTTTAGTTAATTATCTGTGCCTTCAAAAATCACCAAAAATTCACAATAGCTTAAGGACTTCATTTCTAACACACCATAAAAATTTCATAGCTTTTGCACGCATATCGAGGCCTAAATAAATAGTTTAGTGATTTTCTTGAATTAATTTTAATTAAATCATTTCACAGTAAATTTAAGTCCTGTTAATTTTCCTAGGTCCCTTATCACTAGACCCACCTAGGATAATTTTAGTTCTTGGAAAAATTGTGATTTGATATTTATTAAAAATTAAATACTGAAAATCACTCTGTCTGTTCATTTAATTCACAGAAAATTTAATTTGAGTCGAAAAATTCCAAAAAAATTAGTGTAGGTCATTTTCTTCATAAATAATCATCTGGCCAATTTTCATTATTTTTGGACTTCATTTGATACATCAATTAAATTAAATGCTAAATTGGCTCACCTTGTCTGCATATGTCTGCATAAAAATTAAAAAGACCAAAAAAATTTTGATCCTCGAACATCAACACTTGAACAATTGCTGTAATTCACCTAAGGAGACAGATGCCTCCCTGAGATCGACCTTGGACTTAACCCAAGTAAAAAAATTGCCGCTTAAAGTTAACTTCACATTAATCGATAAGTGGTTTTTGATCAACCCCTCGTATCCGACTGCAACGAATCATATCAATTGATTTGGACATTAATCTGCCCGAATTAATTAAGGGTGCGGGAGCGATATCAAAATGGCGCCGTTGCCGGGGAGGCACGGCTTAGGTTAATTGTAGCATATTTTTGAGTGTTTGATTTCCAATCCCCGGGTAGTCTGACCCCCGGTTTTTCTTGTAATTATTTCTCTTATTTATTTTCTTTCTGCATTATTTTTGTGTCACTCTCTGACCTCCATTTCATTTTTGTGCGAGGACCGTGAGGAGTCGGCGGCGCTTCGAGGACATAGCATTTAAATTGTGTTGAGAGAAAGAGAGGCATTGTACTTTTTATTTTTCCTTTGCATTATTTCCAGCGGTTCCCGTTTGGGATCTCGCGCGTGTAAATATAGTGGAAACCGTGTCCCGTGTGCTGTGTGGGTGATTGGTAATTTAGCTTGCACTAGCGGCTCCTCGAGCCACTCTAGGACTTGTTTGTGCTCGTAATCAATAGGACCACACAACACACTTAAAAGACGCACCTAGACCGCAGGACTTAGTCAAAATTAAACCGTTCTTCACGCTAATAGAACTGCCTGTCTAGGAGCGGCTTTCATCGCCTGCATTTGCATGTAGAATAAAGTTTTCAATTCTGTATTGCATCCTGCATCAACAAGCGAAGGGATCACTGTAAGTACTCTCTACTTAGCATACGCATCATTGATTTCAACTTGCATCGGCTTTTCTCGATTTCCCCCTCTGATTTTCTCACTTAAATTAAAAAGGAAATTGGGACTGTCCGATAGGCGTGCTTTGTGGTGGATAAATTAAAGTGATAACTTAACTTAAAATCGGGACTGCTAACAGTATTGACCAAAAAAAGGGAATAAAAGCTGAAAATTGTTTGCGGGAGACTAATCCCCGACCTTGTTTTCAGGCTGAGTGAGGGTACCTGAGTGTGTGTGAACACCCTAAGGTAGAGCCCAAATCCCCGTCTTCCATATCACGCTCTAACTGATCCTAGCAAATATCACGAGCCGGATATTTTCAGATTCTTTGACTAGTACCAAGTAGCCTCCGCCTGTCTCAGGTAGATAGGGGCGAAATTGCGGTACTTCGCGACAAGCTGCCAGTAACCCCCCGGGGTGAAGTTCCGGCCTTGTCAGCCTCCGCCTGCTTGCAGGTAGATAGGGGTGTGGTCACTGAATCCATCGGCTTGGGATAGGAGCGAAGAAAGGAAGGAGCTGCGGTATCTTAGACGACAGGATAAACAGGGAAGACGCATCCGGCTCTGAGCCGACTTCCCTCTAGGCCGCGTAATCCTTGCTATTTTTGCTTGAATATCACACTTAAAAACTACAAGATAAATTGGACTCAACTTTGAGTCCTTCACTGTGTTGAGTGTGAAAACCAGGGTTTTGGATTGTTCTTTTTGCTTGCTTCAGGTAGGAGTAAAATCCTATCTTCTTCTCGCTTATCAAGATGAGTGAATGGGGAGATCTCGACGCACTATTCACTGATCTCTCTATGAGTCCCCCAAGTAACTCGTCTTTCGCGGTCCGAGCGCACCTTGGACCACCCAGGACTCATGACCCTCTTGAGTCCTGGTTCCCTCATGCTCAGGGTGGTTACTCTCAAACCAACCCTTTTATCTCCTCTGAGATTACTGAGGAAGACCTTTGCCTCGGTAATCCCTTCCTTGATTCACCCTCTAACACCGACCTTATTTTCCATTCCCCAGAACTAGAGGAAGAAATGCCGCCAAGGATGCCGCCCGATGAGGACCAGATGAGACAGATTCTTAGACGCCTTGCTGAAGCCGAACAGAAAAATGCTGATCTCACTGCACGAATGGGGCAGATAATAGTAGCTGAAGGGATCGACCGACCAATGGTCGATACCTACAACCCGGCGGAGAACGAGATCCAAAATTGGCTAGCACCTGCAGTTCCCGACCAGGCATTCGAGCTGAAGCCCCATTTCCTTAGCCTGCTGCCGAAGTTTAACGGAAACCTCAGCGAAGAGCCTTACACTTTCCTCCGTGACTTCGAACTAGTCTGCAACAATCTTAGCCATCCCAATGTTGGCCAAGATTATATCCGGCTGAAGGCCACCCCGTTTGCCTTAGGAGATAAGGCTGCACATTGGCTGAAAAACCTAGGGGTGGTATGTACTACCTGGATGCAGTTCAAGGACCTCTTCTTGAAGAAGTTCTACCCACTCAGTAGAACCAATCAGATGCGAACAAAGATTGCCAGCTTCGCCCAAGGACCCTGCGAACCGTTCCATGAGGCTTGGGACAGGTTCAATGACTTAGTACAGAAATGCCCATGCCATGGCATTTCTAAGGCAATCTTAGTCCAGACCTTGTTCTGCGGTCTAACCCCAGAGATGCAGGGATTAGTCAGTGCCGCCTGTGGAGGAAGCTATCTGAACAAGAACGAGCACGCCGTGTGGAAAATCCTAGAGCAGATGGCAGAAACCGACAGGTCACAGGCCACAAGGGCCTATCAGTTGTCTCCCTCGATTCTATCCAATGAGACAACTAGAAGGACTGTTGCAGATCTGACTGAGGACCTCATCCCCAGCATGGGGATGATTGCAGACAAGCTTACCATGGTCGAGCAGATCCACAAGAGAGTCGCGGAGATGGAGTCTCTTTCGAGCCTTCCCAAGAAGGTGGAGGAACTCTCTGAAAAGGTAGCCAAGATTAAGCTACCTACCCCTTCTGCACCACCTGTACCTGTACATCGAGTCCATCTTGTACAGGAACAGGCACCGGGGTCTCAGAGCAGCTGGGATCAGACCTATACCCAGCCGAACCATCATGCACCCCCACCAGGGGAAACTGAATACGAGGAGCCTCCGCCCGTTTACGAGATCAACGGGCTCTGGTATAGCCGTGACCCGCTAGTCCGGCAAATCGAGATGGGGAAGGATCAGGCACATCGCCCAACCCCAGTCTACCAGGAGACCAGGCCCGTCACAATCCCGCGATACCAGTCCAGGCCAGAACAGGGGTACCAGCCGCAGCAGCGCACCTACCAGCAGGGGCCAGCACCGCCCCATCAGCAGCAGTATCGGCACGGCCAGCAGGGCCAGCTCAGGACAGCATCCACTCAGCAACCAGCCCAGCCCACCGAATTGGAGTCCCTCACCTTGGCAATCCAGACCCTGTCTGATAGGGTCCAGCAGATGCAACATGACTACCTGGACATGAGAACCGACATCAATCGGGTCTCTCGTGCTCAGGACCAACAAATGGCGCCTAGGACTCCAATTCCCGCACAGGTTCAGGCCAACCCAAACAGCATACAGCAGGGCCAGAATCGACCCCGAGATCAGGTATACTATTCAGATAATTATTTATCTGAACATGAGATCCTTTCGTACGATAATGTTAACCATATGTCCCTCAGGAGCGGAAGGACCGTGACCATACCTGATCGGGCACGGGCGCAAAGAGAAGGAACCTCCGAAACTCTACCTGAGGAGAATTCGGAGGAAGAAGAGGAGGAGCATCACCACCGCCACCGCCAGCAGAAGAAGAGGACATCTGAGTCCTCGAAGCACCAGCCCCGCAGTCATCCAGAGTCTGACGACACCGATGAGCCCGCACCTCCATCTGAGGAGGACCATCCAGAAGAAGCGGAGGAAGCATCACCGGTTTCGCCCAAGTATTTTCCTTTTTGTCAGAGTCCGGGTCAGAGTCTGTATAAAAGTCCGAGTCAGAGTCTTGTTCAGAACTCAGTTCCAGCAGTTAATGAAGATATTTCAGTTCCAGAACCTGAGTTAATAATCCCTTTCCCCCAAGCTCTCAAGGGTGGGAAGAAGAAAGTCAAAAAAATCCAAAAAGATGACCCTGAGATGGCTGAGTTTTGCAATAAACACATCAAGGTCACAATCCCCTTTGACAAGTTCGTGGAAATGACCCCTGCATTCCAAAAATACCTTAAGGTGAGATGCACACCTACTAGGGTTAGCAGGAAGACCAAAAGCCGTGTTGAGAAACACGTTCTATCAGTAGCCACGACTTGTGCAATAAAAAACTCGTTTCCTCGGAAACGAAGAGACATGGGTGCACACTACGTAGTGAGTCATGTTGATGACATCGCGTTTGCACGCACTCTCCTGGACAATGGTTCCTCGATCAACTTGATGCCCACAGCCCTCTATGAGCGGCTCAATCTCGGACCTCTCAGGAAATCTAGAGCTATCCTTCAGTTTGCTGACAAATCTACTAAGAGGTCCCAAGGAGAGTTAAGGAACATTGTGATCAAAGTCGAGGGTCAAGAATACATGATGGACTTCACTGTCCTCGATATGGAAACCCCTCGTAATTGGAGAGATTCCCAGATCATTCTAGGTAGGCCCTTCCTCAGAACAGCAGGGGCCTTATTCGATTATAAGAATGGGAAAATTCAGTTCCAAACTCCAGGCGGAGATGAGGAACTTGAGATGAAGCAAACAAGATGGCAGAGACCGGACTCCGAATCCAGCACCGAATACTCTTCTCTCGAAACAGACTGGGAGCATGTAGACTTAGTTGGGCCATGGAGACAGAACCCAGCCAGCACCGATATGTCCATCTCCGTTGAAGATAATCCAGTGCATGAGTCAGTCTGCGAGATCGTTAGGAACGAGTACAGCTCTGAGCCTGCATCGCCCTACATCTTCGATGACGTAGAGGCCCAGTTGGGCCTGTCAGTCCTTACATCCTTAGGACAATCGGAAGATGAGGATGACGAGTCGGACGAGGCGTTTGCCGATTGCATGGAGACCTTTGACGATCCGACTCCAGAGCCGAGCTTGGTGGCAGCCACTACAAAACAGGATCTAGCCACTTCCAACACCGAACCAGATAAGATTGAGCCAGACTTCTTAGACGATCATACCATCCCTGAGCTCAAACCTTTACCCACAACTCTGAAGTATGCCTTCCTTGCGGGCCAAGACAAGAAGTTTCCGGTCATTATCAGTTCGCAATTGACCGAGGAGCAGGAATCTCGCTTGCTAGAGATTCTGGAGAAAAACCGCAAGGCAATAGGCTGGAGCATTTCCGATCTCCATGGGATAAATCCCGCTCTGTGTTCGCACCATATTTACTTGGAGAATGAAGCCAAACCCTCTCGTGAATTCCAACGCCGGTTGAATCCAAATTTACGAGAGGTTGTGAAGAAAGAGATAGAAAAATGGTGCGATGCGGGTTTTATTTATCCAATCTCCGACTCTAAGTGGGTGGCCCCAATCCATGTTGTCCCGAAGAAGTCGGGAATTCAGACGACCACCAACGAGGACGGAGAAGAGATCGTGACGAGAGTACCCACGTCGTGGCGCGTTTGTGTGGATTACAGACGCCTAAATGCCGCGACAAAGAAGGATCATTTCCCCCTACCGTTCATTGATCAGATCCTATAAAGATTAGCGGGGAAAGAATTCTTCTGCTTCCTTGATGGGTTCTCGGGCTACAATCAAGTAGCCATAGCTCCGGAGGACCAGGAAAAGACCACGTTCACATGCCCCTTTGGTACCTATGCTTTCAGGCGCATGCCTTTTGGGCTATGCAATGCTCCAGGTACTTTTCAAAGGTGCATGATTGCTGTATTCGCCGAAATGGTCGGCGAATTCCTGTAAGTCTTCATGGATGACTTCTCGGTCCACGGCGACTCTTTTGATTCCTGCCTTAGGAATTTGGACCGAGTCCTCAAAAGATGTTGTGAGGTCAATCTGGTGCTCTCCTGGGAGAAAAGTCACTTCATGGTGACGGAGGGCATAGTGTTGGGGCATGTCATCTCCAAGAGAGGAATGGAGGTTGACCCTGCCAAGGTGGACGTGATCAGACGACTCCAGCCACCAACCAACGTACGGCAGTTGCGGTCGTTCCTCGGGCATGTCGGATTTTATCGAAGGTTTATCAAGGATTTCTCTAAAATTGCCCGACCGCTAACTGAGCTTTTAGGCAAAGACACGGAGTTTATTGTAAATCACAAATGTCTTGAAGCCTTTAAGCTGTTACAAGGAATGATCATGGACGCACCCATCTTACAAGCCCCAGATTGGTCTCTACCTTTTGAGATCATGACGGACGCCTCAGATTATGCTGTTGGGGCTGTATTGGGACAAAGAAGAGATGACGTCCCGTTTGCAATTCACTACGCAAGCAAAGTGCTTGATTCTGCTCAGCGTAACTATACAGTTACCGAAAAGGAAATGCTTGCGGTAGTGTTTGCCTTGGACAAATTCAGATCTCATTTAATCGGATCCAAGGTAACTGTGTTCACAGACCATACGGCACTACGATACTTGATGGAGAAGAAGGACGCGAAGGAGCGTCTTCTTCGTTGGATTTTACTTATCCAGGAGTTTGATTTGGACATCCGTGATAAACCTGGAAAGAAGAACGTAGTGGCCGATCATCTCTCTCGTCTCGAAAATCTTAATACTTCCGAGGTTTCCCCAATTCGAGACTCCTTCCCTGACGAGTCGATTTTTGTTATCGACTCACTCCCATGGTACGCCAATATCGTGAACTATCTTGTCTCCAAGAAAGTTCCCGAGGATTGGCCCAAGAGCAAAATCGACTGACTAAAGTCGGACGCTAGACACTACCATTGGGAGGATCCGATCCTTTTCTTTGAAGGACCGGATTGTGTCTGGAGGCGTTGTATTCCTCAGGAGGAATACCAGAGTGTCCTTTCTTTATGCCATAGTTTAGAGGCAGGAGGACACCACTCCGGGAAGAGGACCGCATGGAAGGTACTTCAGTGTGGTTTTTACTGGCCGACTCTGTTTCGCGATGCCACCACCTTCGTGAAGTCGTGCCCAGTTTGCCAGAGAATGGGAGGAACCGTTGGTTCCAAGGATGAGATGCCAATGCAGCCGGTCATCATTTGTGATGTCTTTGACGCCTGGGGCATCGATTTCATGGGCCCATTCCCTGTCAGCCACGGATTCGAATACATCCTTCTTGCGGTTGACTACCTATCCAGATGGGTGGAGGCTATCCCGACCCGAGCCGCAGACAGCAGGACTGTCTGTAAATTTATCAGAGAGCACATAATCTCTAGGTTCGGGATCCCCAAAATGATGATATCAGATGGGGGTAGGCACTTTGTGAATCGGGAGGTGAAGAAACTCCTGAAGGACTACGGCATCGAACACCGTGTCGCGAGTCCTTACCACCCACAAACTAATGGTATGGCTGAGGTGTCCAATAGGGAGGTGAAAACCATATTGCAAAAGCTTGTCCGCCCGGACAGGAAGGACTGGTCTCAGATCTTGGATCAAGTCCTCTGGGCGTATAGGACGGCTTACAAGACACCGTTAGGCACCTCCCCATTCCGAATGGTATTCGGAAAGCCGTGCCATTTTCCCGCAGAGTTAGTGCACAAATCAGAATGGGCAATAAAGAAGGTCAACTGGAACACACACCTGGGCCAGAAACAGAGAGACATGGATCTGAATGAGCTTGCGGAAGTCAGAAACCGAGCATACGACAACAGTGTGGTGTACAAGGACAAAGTGAAGCGTTGGCACGATAGATATATCAGACGAAAGACCTTTGCTCCTGGACAGAAGGTATGGTTGTTCAATGCCAGGCTGAAGACTTTCCAAGGCAAATTAAAGTCTAAGTGGACGGGACCATTCGTTGTCCGAACGGTGCATGATAGTGGTTGTATCGAGATCTCAGATCTCGCAGATGACGCACCGACATTCCTAGTAAATGGACAGCTGTTGAAGCACTTCGTCGAATCCAATGAACAGTTAGTCCATGTAGAGGAGATTGTATTCATACGCGAGACAGATACAACAGATACATCTCAAGCCGCGTATGAGACCTTGCAGCAATGAACTCCAGCCATCAGCAGCATCTTCAAAAGATTCAGACCGACTCATTTGTATATATCTCATTCTTCCTGTATATCCTATCCTTTACCTCCACGATTCTAGTAACCCATCCCCACATCATCGAACCATTATCTTGGACTACACTTTGGATGACCAAATCCTAAGTATAGGGGGGAGGGGTAACCCGAATCGAGTCACTGTACATTCTCCAAATCACATCGGTTCTCACACTCATTCCGGTCCTATACTTAGGCTGACTAAAGCCTAAGTATAGGGGGTACCGATGCCCGCTTTATACACTCATCTATCCCTCGTCCGCCCCATTACTGATCTTCTTCTACACTTAGGCTGTCAGAGCCTAAGTATAGGGGGGCGAGACGACTTCTATACTTTCTATTCCTCTTTGGCTCTCCTACGCTTAGCACGAGCTATGTCTTTTTCCTCGCTCTTCGTGCTCTGAGGACATAGCACACGCTAAGTATAGGGGGGCGTGTATATATTACATATATACTTTACCCATAGCTCGTACTTTCGCGTATTTTTGTATATATATTTACAATAATTACGGGTGGGTAAAAATTAAAAAAATGGAAAAAAAAATTATTTTTAATATAGGCTTCTTATTTACTCTCGCATATCATCTCTGCATAAAAAAAAATAACAAGAGTCTTGCATTTTTATAGCATGACATCTCATCTCATCTGCATACCTTGCATATGCAAAGTGAAAAGTTAGTGGGTTCTAGACCAAGTTATGAGTAAATATTGAGGATGGACTTGATTTGACCTTAATTCACCTAATTTCAGAGGAACCTTATAGAAACTGGAGTTAAGATTTCTCAGGTCAAGAGACTTAATTCTTTGAGTCCGCATGTCTATGTTCACATGTCATCTTAACCAGTCTAAGTAGAATATCTCGTGCATACGCAGGATTCTTATAGATAATGACCTAACTTGGACAAGCACGATGCACGTAGCTCTTCACTGATGAGGTGGTGAGGAGGTAGAATCCTTTAACTTGGAGTAGCACACGGGTGGAAACATCCGTCCTCCTCTAGGGAGGGAAGTGCGTCTCAACCTAGTCTAGTGGTGTTGACATCTAAGGACAGGGTGCTGTGGGTTGCAATAATGCTTCAAAAGAGGGATAGTCTACTGACTCAAGAGGAAAAACTCCTGATGTACATGCTGCTTTCTAAAAAAAAAATGCAAAAACTCCAAAAAATCAGACAGGTTCAAGAAAAAAATAAAATACCTGTCGGAGCCTGTATACTAGTAAAGAAATGCAGCTGGATGACTTGGCTACACTGGTCAGGCATCCCGGGATAGGTAGCTACACTGGCTACCGTCCATTCTCTTCTCTACCCCCTCCTCTTGAGTTGGTCGCACTTGAACTTAGAAGGGAATACCCCGCTCCTCGAGGAAAGAGTTACTATACCGGGTTATTGAGTTACCTTGTTAGAGGAGGCTGGTTCCGAGCCATTTCTGATGTGGAGAGTTGCAAATCACTTACACAGTACAAGTAAGAATCATAGTCATCAGAAATTTGCGTTTGAGGACTTGTTCTGACCTGACTATTGAGGCGTCTTGAATAGAAGACTTGTGGAACTTGAAGTCTGTTAGGTCTTAAGTCCAGGTCCAAATAAGGTTCCGCCACACAATTAATCCAAAGTTTGAGTCAGGCTCCATTTTTCAACTTTTGTTCATGACCATGGTATGGAACCCAAAATCATTTCACTCTTGCATTTCATTTTAGTTGCTCGGGGACGAGCAAGGTTTAAGTATAGGGGGTTGATGAATCTGTGATTCATCACATCAAAAGTCAAAAATAGAGCCTTGTTCCCGAGAAAATAGAGGCATATTTCCTTTTATCTTGCATAAATAACACTCATGCAAGCATCCATAATTCATGCATTTTAGCAGCTCATCTGCATTTAAATAAGAAGCCAAAAATCCCCTGTAAAATACCTCTTCATCAAAATAACTTCTTCTCTATAATATATGTATATATTCCTTAATAATATAGGGAAGATTGCTAAAAATCACCCTTGTAGAATAGCCACAATAGCCGGAGAACCTTTGTACATTAAAACACAAATAAAGCCCTCATACAAACTCCTAATTAGGTCTACTCACTCTTAGAATACTACACATTAAAAGACCTTCGAAATGAGACTAATTTCATTGAAATTGGAGCTTGTATGAGAGACTTGGGTTTTTGGGTCATTCTGTATACTACATATGTATATTTATGTATCCTTGTATTTATGTATCATATTTGACCTCATCTCCGTCTTTGGTCAACATGAAACTTGTAGATCTCATTAAGATCTACAACTTTCATGTTTTGAGTTTTTCCAAATTCGGCTTCCTCTTCTCTCTACACGTGTTTCTTCATCCAACCATTCACAGCAGGCCACGTGGCGCCCTCTGGTTGCGCCACGCGGCCCGCTGTCCATCGCCTCATCCGCCCGCGCCTTCCACCGTTGGATCTCGCTTCAGATCCAACGGCCCAGGCCTTTCCACGTACGTGACCATCTCCCAGCCATCAGATCCGCTTCACACTTCATCTCCACCATCCCTTAGCGCCGCGCTCTCAGCTTTCCACGTGGAAGCACCTGCGCCGCTTGATCGCGCCATCGATCTTCTCATCACAACCGCCCATCTCCCCGCGAGTCTCGACCCTCAGATCTCTCCCGCGCTCCATCTGATCCCTCCATTCACGCCGCTCCCTCAGCCAGACACGTGGCACATCCATCCACCACTGGATCACTCTTCTGATCTTCCATCTCAGCCGACGCTTCCACCTCGATCCTCATCCGCTCGATCGGCCCCCACTGTCCATCACAGCCGTTCGTAACCGCCTGATCCACATCGCGCCACGTGGCGCTTCCATCCGCCTCTGATCGCTCCTTCCCTGATCAGATCTACACCGTCGCTCCACGCTCTGATCTCCACCGTTGGATCACAAGATCCAACGGTGGAGACCTCGTCTCCTACCTCCAGGCGCCCCTCTCCCCCCATGTCCCTTGCCTTGCGGGAGGGGCGCCCCCTTTCCTTTTCTGGACACACGTCGGCCATCTCCTCCGGCCGCTGACCTCCCCACGACATCCCCCACTCGTCCCTCTCCCTCGCCAGCTCCCTCGAGCACCACCATCTCCACCACACTCGCCCCACGACGACCACCAACCTCGCCACTCACCCAGCCAGACCACCTCCTTCTCCTTATAAATACTCAGCCACCGGCACCGTTCACCCCCATCCGCCACTCCAGAGAGGTCCCTCGAGCTCCAAGCTACCTATTGGTGACAGCAATTGGTTGAGTTGTCGAGCGAAGACAGAGATCCACTCCGGCGAGATCCACGGCCGCCACCGCCGTGCCGCAGCCTCCCTCGAGCAGCTGCTAGAGCTCGGGACCCTACCGATCCCTGGAGCGACGACCTGGAGCTCAAAGCTGAGCCCCATTCCCCAGGTAACTCCCTCCATCCGTCCGCCGATCTTCTTCTCCATTTTCTTGAGTTTTCTCCATTTTTATTCGCCGTCACTGACCATCCTCGCGCCTTCCAATCACCTCGACGAGCTTCGCGTCGAAGCTCCGATCCTCGCGGTATCTTCCGCGCACTCCGACGACAAGTTTCACCTTCCTCCGACCAACAGCTCTGCCATTTGGCTGGAGCTCGTTCGCCGGACCACCTCACTCCGCTATAGGCCTCGCCGATCACTCCACTCTCCTCCACGAACACCTGCACGCCTCGGCTATACGTCTAACCCTTTGCAGGTCCTAAATTCTTCATTGGCCGGAGCCTCGCCGGTGCTCCCTTCGAGCTTCATCGACATCGAGCTCCAGCACCCCTCCAAGGATCTAAAGGTCACCGGAGGCTTCGCCGTGCACTTCTGCTTCTTCCGAGCTACGTGGGAGCTGACGAAGCTCTTCATCGGCGCTTGGCAACCGAGGCGGAGCTAGGCGACCTTCACCGGAGCACCGCCTCCTCCTCCGCAGGTGGCGGAGGACCGTTCGAGACGAAGAAGCAGCGGCCGTTCGATCATCCGATCGAACGGCTCTCGTCCCGTCACGTATTCCACCACCGCGACAGTCCTCGACCGTTAATCGCGCTTCTGATCCGACGCCTCGCCAGGAGCCACGCATCTTCATCGACAACCCTTGGATCCATCTTGATCCAAGGGCCTTCAGGCTGCCCCGTAGACGAGTCCGAGCCTCGGCCTCAAAGCCTAGGCTCGGTTGACCCGAAGCTGCACCGAGGCTAGTCCGAACCTCCAGAGGACCCGACCCTCGCTCCGAGCCTCCGACGTCCTCCGAACCTAGGTCGCCCACGTGAGGAGCACGTGCGGCCTGGATTATTTGCACAGACGCCCCTGAAGCTTTTGGAAATTACAAAAAGGTCCCTGTGAAGCAGACCCCACGTGAAGAGCACGTGTCTCGTGGAGAAATTGCATACAAGTCCTGCATATTATCGGTAATTGCATTTTAGTCCCTGTCAGCATATTTATTTATTGAAGTTTCAATTTCCAGTATTGCATTTACACCCTTGTGTTTGCACGTGTCCCTAGAGTGCATTCTTCATCATTTTGAGATTCTAAAAATTACATGTTGTTGGAAATCTTGTCCTCTATTTGTTAGTACACGTGTCTGGTTTTTGTTGGCTTACTTGAATTATTAATGAATTAATTGGATCATTTGTGACATATTTTGCCCAGTGATGACTTTTGATTTTTAGTTAATTATCTGTGCCTTCAAAAATCACCAAAAATTCACAGTAGCTTAAGGACTTCATTTCTAACACACCATAAAAATTTCATAGCTTTTGCACGCATATCGAGGCCTAAATAAATAGTTTAGTGATTTTCTTGAATTAATTTTAATTAATTCATTTCACAGTAAATTTAAGTCCTGTTAATTTTCCTAGGTCCCTTATCACTAGACCCACCTAGGATAATTTTAGTTCTTGGAAAAATTGTGATTTGATATTTATTAAAAATTAAATACTGAAAATCACTCTGTCTGTTCATTTAATTCACAGAAAATTTATTTTGAGTCAAAAAATTCCAAAAAAATTAGTGTAGGTCATTTTATTCATAAATAATCATCTGGCCAATTTTCATTATTTTTGGACTTCATTTGATACATCAATTAAATTAAACGCTAAATTGGCTCACCTTGTCTGCATATGTCTGCATAAAAATTAAAAAGACCAAAAAAATTTTGATCCTCGAACATCAACACTTGAACAATTGCTGTAATTCACCTAAGGAGACAGATGCCTCCCTGAGATCGACCTTGGACTTAACCCAAGTAAAAAAATTGCCGCTTAAAGTTAACTTCACATTAATCGATAAGTGGTTTTTGATCAACCCCTCGTATCCGACTGCAACGAATCATATCAATTGATTTGGACATTAATCTGCCCGAATTAATTAAGGGTGCGGGAGCGATATCAGCCACTTTTTATTCATTTTCTTTATATAGAAAATATATTAAATAACCGCACGTGCGTCGCACGTGCCCCCAGGCACGTGCTCCGCACGTGCCTCGCCCCTCCTCTCTTTCGTCAACCCACGTGGCGATCCAGCAGCCGTTCGATCATGGCTGATCGAACGACCGCTGTAGATTATCTTCAATCTCCCAACTTCCTTCCCCAAAACCTCCGCAACTGCTCCCTATCTCCGTAACCACCGTCGCCTCTCGTCTCCGCATATCCCGCGTCGCCGTTCACCCCCAAATCTCGCCAACCTCCTCCGCATCTTTCGCAACCTACTACCATCTCCGACGACCTATTTAAAGGCCTCTGACCCCCCCATCCCTCATCCGCCGGCTGCACCTCAAAGTCCTCTCTGGGTGGTGACAGCGCCTCGAAGCCCTCCTTCTCCGGCGAGATCTGGCCACACCCCTGTGGCCGTTGCAGCAGCGACCACCACCGCCTTTTCTGCTCCACTCCGAGCTTCTCGTCGAGCCAACAACCTTCGTCATCGACTTTGCCGTACGCTCCGCCTACTACGATAACCGCCCGCTACTGCACCGACCATCCTCTGCCCCGACGTCCGCCGGCCGTGTGTCAGCCATTGGACCTTCGACTCCACCGACGCGTCTTCTCCGACCATCTTCCACGACAACTCCAGCCAACGTTCCAAGCAGCACGTCCGTGTTACACCGGCCCCCCTCCGCGACGCCTGAGCTTCGGCAGCCGGCCAAGCTCACTCGCCAACCACCGCACAGGAACCGTCCACCGCTAGAGCCGCCAGCGCTGGAGCTTCGCCTCCCCTTCGCTCCTCTTCCATCGCAGCTGGGCGCTCAGACCCGAGGCCCTCCCCGCGTACAAGGCACTTGACGAGAGGGATCACGAGCGTCATCCCCTGGGGTTGCGTGCCAGGCACGTGCCCCGTGGGAAAATTACATAAGCCCCCCGAGTTCCTCTGATTCGCATCGAAGCTCGCATGTGCCCCCTCTGGAAATATTGCAGTCCACACCCTCTATTATCGTTAAATTCAAATTAGGCCCCCTGCATTTTATTCACTTTCTTTATTTTATTGCACTTATATCCTTGTGTTCCCCCTTTGTTTTGAACCTCTTCTTGTCATTATTTTAACATTCAAAAAATAGCATGATGTTCATCTTTTAATTTTCTACATTTTGAGATATTGTGGATATTTTTGGGATTGATGGTTAATTAATAATCAATTATTTTGTGGAAAATTGCAAACTTTGCCCATTTTATGCTCTTCAATCTTTATTTGGTTAACCGTTGCTCTAAAAATTCCTCAAAAATTGTATATTGTAGAGTTAATTGTGTTTGATATTGTGCCCAAAAAAATTTGCAATTGCATGCATAATTTGCTTTGTAAAAATCATTTTGCATATTTTAGTATTTAATTTTTAATAGGTATTAAACCCCATATTTTTATAACGTTTAGGATTTTTCTTAGATCCATCACCTAGTGATAGATCTTAGATAATTTTATCTGTTGAAAATAAATAGGTTTATTATTTATTATAGTTAAATATTGAAAATCATTCTGTTTGCATTTAAAAATTCATAAAAAAATTCATATTGCATTCAAAAATTCCAAAAAAATTACAATGCTTTTATTTTGTCATAATTTACATTTTGGCCAAGTTTCGTATTTTTCGGACATCATTTGAACATAATTTGCATTTTAGTCCCTAAAATAGGCCGAAATTGCATCTTGCATCCCTTATTTGCATTAAAAATTCCAAAAAAAGATCGCCTCGAAAATCGTGCACGAATCTTGATAGATATAATTCTAGGTTGTTCCTTTGCCTCCTTGTGATCGACCTTGGGACTTGCCCAAGTAAAATAAACATAAAACTACTTGATTGAAATTGAATAATATTTGTGGTTATTTCTTGACCGATTCCGATCGTCGCCTACAACAAATGACACACCATATTTTTGGCATGAACAGAGAATAAAAACAACTTTTTAAAGCCACGATTTTCGGACCCGTCAGATGGCGCCGTTGCCGGGGAGGCAAATGACTTAGTTTTGTGTTTTGAAATTTTTCGTTCGGTTTTTTGCATTCGGGTAGTCTGACCCCCGAATTTTTCATTGTAAATTCCATTTTTTCCTGCATTTATTTTTCAGCATTTATTTTGCTCATTTTATTTTTGATTATTTTCCGAGTCACTCTCTTACACAAATCTCTCTTATTTTTCTTACGAGGTACCTGGCGTACGTGGAGCGGTTTTTCGAGAAACCAACGCATCTTCACCGACTTCTGAAAAGACACAATTAATTTAAGATCGAGTCGAGTCATGAGAGAGCGTAGAGTCTAGGTTTTTAATTTCTGCAAATTTCAATTTCTGTTCATTTATAGCGGTGTCCGTTTGGACTCTCGCGTGTGTAAAAAAGACCTTAAACTCTATCTGTGGTGTATCGTGGCCTAGTTCACTCTCCGGTGAGGGTGGGGCCCGACTTGAGTGGTGATTAGGATAGACCTGTACATACGGCTCTCAGAGCATTTATATTTTTGATTATGCTCATAGGATCTTAAGCCACACTTCACATTAATCGAAACGCACATAGATCGTTCAACTTAGACAAATCTAACTCAATTCTTTCCCGCTAATAGAACTTTCTGCTTAGGTACGGTTTTTCATCGGCTGGCATTTCATATAGAATAATTTTCAATTCTTGTATTGCATCCCACATGAAGATTACGAGGATTTACTTTAAGTCTTCTAACTGAGCATTCATCATAGTTTTCCGCGTGCATCAGCTTTTCCCGAATTTCTCCCTCTTGTTTTATTACATAATTCTAAAAGAAATTGGGACTCGATGGTAGACGTGTATTTGTGCTCATTTAAATTCTTCAGTGATCACCTAATAAAATATGGGACTGCTAAATATAGCCGATTTCAAAATAACCCATAAAATCAAGAATTTCTGCGGGAGAGCAACCCCGATCTTGGATGTTTCTATTTTTCTGAGTGAGCGAGAGACAACACTTAAGGCTAGAGCCCAAATCCGAAATTTCGGCACCTAACAGCTCGCTAAATTTTTGTTAAGATTGATGTATCACCAACTAAAATTGAAAAGATAACAACCGAACTCTTACGACTTCATTGTGTGCGTTGGTGAACCTGGGGTTTGAATTGTGTTTACATTGGTGTGCGTGAACCGATTTCGAAGATCAATAGCCACACATTTGATAAAATTTCTCTTGACTAGCCCGTGCAATCATCTCTCTTCTTTTCTTGATTGAACTCTTGTCCAAAAACTCTTACAGATCCAACCCCCATTCGTTTCTAAAATGACCGAACATCTATCTGAAAACCCATCAGATCTATACTATGAAAATGAATTTGTTTTGGTTAGGCCCAAATCAACTAAATCCTCTTCTTTCAATAATCCTCCAACATTTGCGAGAGACTTTCACCCATGGATGATATCGACCTCCTCATTGAATTTCTACTCGAATCATCTGACCACACATGACCATCTACCATCTTGGACTGAACCGTCTTATTCTCGGATTCTCGCTGATGAGCCATCTCAAGATCAAAACAACTTTGGAGTCTCATGATTGGCTGAGAAACCAAACCCAGATGGAAAGACCCGTACTCAATGATCATCAGCGTTGGATTGACCATGAAAAACCACTCTTCAGACATGATACTTGTACAAAGGACTGGACTGACCATATAATAATACATAAACCCTGTATGATGACTCCACAATATCAAGGTCTGACCAATCAAAGGATTGAACTCTACTCAGACCGGCTACACATGCCTGAACCATATGAGCAGCCTCCTTCCATAATTTTTGAGGAGACATTTTTAGAAAATAATGATCATATGTCAGATATTCCAAGAAATTCTCCTCTCAGCACAAACAAGAAAATGGAAGATGAAATTATCGAACACACACCGACTGCTCCCGTGATTGATCATGAACCGAATTTTGAGGATGATATTTCGAGGATAAATAAGAGATTCAATTCAATAGAGGATAGATTTCAAAAATTTACCGACCGATTAATTTCACTCTATGGGAGCTCGGTCATAAAAATGAATGAGGAAATGATTGGATATCATTTTGAGGATGTTCAAAAACCTAGGGATGATTCTGTGAACGGCACTTCTGCTTATCATTCCCCTAGACATGACTATGCATCTAACCCCTTATCAGAACATCAAAGCCCCTACTCATCGACGGAAGAAACCACATCACCACACAACATAGAAAATACCAAAAAAATCGGAATAGTCGAAAATCACAAAAAAATCGAAAATCTCGAAAAATACATAAAAATTGAAACTGAAAAAATCTAAAGAATTTGGATCCTGCTTTACGGGAAGCACTAGGAAAGAAATTGATTTTTGAACTTCCCTTTCTACAGGCCATTGAACACTTCCCCGATCTTAAAAGATTTGTAATGGACAAATTAACTATGAAAAAGTCGGGCGGGATTAGAACCAAGACCGAGAGACATATCTTGTCAATGGCCTCCTCCTTGGTGTTAAGGAGAAAAACCAAGAGCCACATAGTGAAGCGGTTGCCCAGATTTGACTGTGAAATCAAAGACACAATTTTCACCCATGGTCGGATTGATGACGATTCACTGATTAATATCCTCCCGACCTCTGTATTTCACGAACTCAAACTCAGACCGATCAGGAAATTATGAGAGATTGTTCAATTGGCGGACCGATCGATAAAACGACCAAGAGGAATCATTTCTGTCATCATGAAATTCTAAGGTGCTCCGCTCAAAGTAGAATTCACGATCATTGATATTGAGCATCAAGGCGAATTCACCCAGTCTCCAATCATTCTCGGAAAGCCGTTCTTAGCATTGGCTAAGGCAATTATTGATTGTGAGACTCGAGAAATCAATTTCACAGTATTGGAAGCACTTAGATCTGACCCGGTCTTTGAGGAATCACGATCTTCTGAGGCAACCCACGAAGTCCCCGACAACCGTAACCATGAAGCGGTAGAAGAGCCCTACCCTGCTACGACACCTGAGATAGCGGTTGTTGATGAGACTATTAGTTTAGAGACTCTCCCCAGTATTTCAATTCCTGCGGATCTCAAAATAGACAAATCCTTCTACTACGATCCTGAGACATATGCATGGTCACACCCTGGAGCAACATTCTCTGAATATCTTGACCAAATCATCCCAAATCGAGAGTGCTCAAACATTCAAGAGACTAAGATTAAACAAACAAAACGCAAACCGACCAAGGAGAAGAACTCTAATGGCTATTCATATGGATACTCAAGTGAATCGACACCTTCACGAGAAAGAAAAAGAGAGTTACCTTTGACCTTTCGGAAGAGGAATCAGCTAATGATCCCTCATCAGGTTCGGAAAAGGTAGTCTACATGAGTGAAGTATGTTCGACAGCTCTAAAGCCATATCTTTGCAAGGATCTAAAATGCAATTCTCGTTGGACAACTCCTGTTCCTAACTACTATTCATCCAAAGCTGATGCTCCTACCCTCTTCAAATACACTGGAATTATTTCTTATGAGCTGACTGAGACCGGTGCTTCCGAGTATTCATCCGAGGACAAACCGCTTGACCCCCAAGAAGGAACGAATTCTGAGGAAACAACTGAAGAAACAAAAAGACAGGAGTATTTGGAGTATGTCTACTTTCAAATACTATTCCTCTGAGGATAACTCTGATGATGGATATCTTTCTTCTGACTCAAACAATTCATCTATTATCCATCACGATTTTTCTGAGGATGACACTGATCATAGTTGGGAATCATATGCTTCATCTCCATCTCATCATTATGATCTCCCACTGCAGGCTCAAAAGAAGATCAACCGAAAACCGCCTTAATCATCGGCTACCCACCCTCCCTCCCGACCACATCGGTCTCCTTGTACAGCTTCTTCCTCTACTTAGGCCAAGGCCTAAGTATAGGGGGGGGACCGATGACATCTGTATATATATCATTTCCCCGGATCACGCTCTTTCTCAAGATCGCTCCATTTCCACCCTTCTTCCATACTTAAGCTGACCAGAGCTGAAGTATAGGAGGAACCGACACCCACCTGTATATATTCTCTTCATTCACTTACCCCAACCACTTCATTTTTTCCGCTCTTCTTCTATACTTAGACTGTTCATAGTCTAAGTATATGGGGGCGGTTCTGTAAATCTTGTTCTGTTTCTTTTTCACTCTCTTACGCTTAGACTGAGCCATGTCTTCTTTACGCTTCTTGTTCTCTGAGGACACAACAATCGCTAAGTATAGGGGGTTCTGTGTATATACTTTGTATATATTTTACCCATATCTCGTACTTGCGTGTAAGTCTATATATATTTACAGGATGGGTAATTAATTTGAAAAAAAGAAGAAAAAGAAGAGTTTTTCTACTAACACTAACCTTGCCTAAATTTTTTGAAAAGAAAAAAATGGCTTCTTATCCATTTTTGCATAAAAAATCCCTTGCATAAAATGTCAAAAAAAATCAAAAAATTCACAAACAATTGTGTCTGCATTTCGCACACCTGCACTTCATCCAGCATCGCCTTCATTTGCATCTGTGAAAAGTCATTGGGTTCTGAACCGAGTTATGAGTAGAAACTGAGAGTGGTCTGGACTTGACCTTAATCCACCTAATTTTTAGAGGAACTTCACCGAGAGGATTTTAAGAGCTTCAGGTCTGTTGACTTAATTCTTTAAGTTCCACATGACAATGAGCAGCGTTTGACTCTTAGTGTCTAACCTGGTCTCTTCATTCTGGGTACAACTTTGGAATAGGGAATTGATTTGTACTCTCGCACTATGCACTTAGCTTAACTCAGACGGGATGTTGGAAGACAGTGTGAGTCTCTTTTCTGGTAGTGTGGAAATCTAAAGACTGGAGTACAGGTTGAAATAAATCTTCGGAAAAGGGATGGATGACTGGGCACAATTTTTTCTAAGATCCTAAAAAATGTATGGAACAAAAAGATTCTATATCCGTAGGGGCACAACAAGATCCAAGCAAAACCACCAAAAATTCCAAATACAAAGAAGCATTCTACCAAATAAAATCTGACCAAAAAGGTCCAAGCTTCAAGAAACTTGCAGATCTTGGTGGAGACTCGGCTACACTGGCCATCTTCACAAGGAGAGGTGACTACACTGACCACCCTCCAATTCTTTTCTCCTTCTTCTAACTTCTCCCCCAATTCGATTGTGAACACATCGCGACAGACCTTAGAAGGAAATACCTGACTCCCCGAGGACGAGTTACTGGAGAGGAGAGGAGCATGGTAGTCTGGCATTCTGGATGGGAAGAGCTAAAACCCTTCACACACATGAGTCGGTTGTTCAATATTCATAGGGTATACTTCGGGAAGAGGATTGATCTAAGATGACTTCTGAGCCGAAACTGCGACAATGATGTGTAGAACTCAAGGGCTGTTGATTTTAAAATCCAAAGGTCTAGTTTAGTTTCATTTTCACCTTCAGCTCATGGTCTTGATATGGAACCCAATCCCATTTCACCTCATGACATTTCTTTTTGATGCTCAGGGACGAGCATGGTTTAAGTATAGGGGATGATGAATCTCGGATTCATCACTCTAAGTCTCATTTATTAAGATCAATTCCCTCAAAATCATCATCATATCTGCATCTATTCTGCATAATTAGCATTCATGCATGTTTGCATAAGATTGGCATTTTATCCATCATTTTTGCACAAAATAGGAAGCCAAAAATCCAAGCAAAAAATGACCTGTAAATAGCCTAACTTCTCTGATTTTTAACTCCTTCATGCTAACTCCGAATTATCTAATACCACCTCCACTGTGTACATATCACTCACAAGAATAAATGAAAAATACAAAAAAATCACTAACCCTGTTAAGTGGACCAAAAACCCAAACCCTAGTTTCAGGATTTTCAGACTAAAAGCCCCATATCTTCCCCATCCTGTGTTCAATTTGATCCTATCACTTTTGAACTAATGTACATTCAATTACCTTCAAAACAAGACTAAGTTCAAGTGAATCGGAGCTCGTATGTGAAGTTGAGTTTTGGGCCTCTTTTGTACATTGTGTATTTTAGCGGTTTTTGACCTGATATTTTATGTACATATTTTTCTTAATTATTAAAAATAAAAAAAAATTAGATTTAGATGTCTTTTATTTATCTTTGATTTCTCCATATTTTTCCAGATTTTTATCTAGTTTAAAAAATGACAAAAAATAGAAAACCCAAAAATCTAGGTATTCTATGTATATGGGATACCCCAAAAATTCACTTCATGCATTTGATCGATTTTGGTTTTGATGTCTTCATGAAAGTTGTAGATCTCTTCGAGACGAGCATTTTTTTAAAGAAACATTTTTGATTCGAGGTCATTTATTATTTCTTTTTGATTTTACAAAATATTTTACCTTCGATTTTTCTGGTGCTGACACGTGGCAGCCCTTGAGGCCGCCACGTGTCAGCGGTTTTTGGGCCTCTTTTTATTTATTTTCTTTATAAATAAATATATTAAATAACTGCACGTACGTCGCACGTGCCCCCAAGCACGTGCTCCGCATGTGCCTTACCCCTCCTCTCTTTCGTTAACCACTTGGCGATCCAGCAACCGTTCGATCATGGCCGATCGAACGACCGCTGTAGATCATCTTCAACCTCCCAACTTCCTTCCCCGAAACCTCCGCAACCGCCGCCCCCGCTATCTCCGTAACCACCGTCGCCTCTCTCCTCCGCATATCCCGCACCGCCGTTCACCCCCTAATCTCGCCAACCTCCTCCGCATCTTTCGGAACCTACTACCATCTCCGACGACCTATTTAAAGGCCTCCGACCCCCCTATCCCTCATCTGCCGGCTGCACCTCAAAGTACCCTTTGGGCGGTGACAGCGCCTCGAAGCCCTCTTCTCCGACGAGATCACCCCCGTGGCCGTTGCAGCAGTGACCACCGCCGCCTTTTCTGCTCCGCTCCGAGCTTCTCGTCGAGCCAACGACCTTCGTAATCGACTTTGCCGTACGCTCTGCCTACTACGATCACCGCCCGCCGCTGCACCAACCATCCTCTGCCCCGACGTCCACCGGCCATGTGTCGGCCATTGGACCTTCGACTCCATCGACACGTCTTCTCTGACCATCTTCCACGACAACTCCAGCCAACGTTCCAAGTAGCACCTCCGTGCTACACCGCCCCCCCGCCACGCCTGAGCTTCGGCAGCCAGCCAAGTTCACTCGCCAACCACCGCATAGGATCCGTCCTCCGCTAGAGCCACAGCACCGGAGCTCCGCCTCCCCTTCGCTCCTCTTCCATCGTGGTCGGGCGCTCAGACCCAAGGCCCTCACCGCGTGCGAGGCATGTGACAGGAGGGATCACGTGACGAGCGTCATTCCCTGGGGTCACGTGCCAGGCACGTGCCCCATGGAAAATTACATAAGGCCCCCCCTGGGTTCCTCTGATTCGCATCGAAGCCCACTGACCAAAGGGAACGTGCGTGGAAATATTGCAGTCTGCCCCTCCATTATCAGTAAATTCAAATTCAGTCCCCCTGCATTTTATTCACTTTCTTTATTTTATTGCACTTATATCCTTGTGTTCCCCCTCTGTTTCGAACCTCTTCTTGTCATTAATTTATCATTCAAAAAATAACATGATGTTCATCTTTTCATTCTCTACATTTTGAGATATTGTGGATATTTTTGGGATTGATGGTTAATTATTAATCAATTAATTTGTGGAAAATTGCAAACTTTGCCCATTTTATGCTCTTCAATTTTTATTTGATTAACCGTTGCTCTAAAAATTCCCCAAAAATCGTATATTGTAGAGTTAATTATGTTTGATATTGTGCCCAAAAAATTTGCATTTGCATGCATAATTTGCTCTGTAAAAATCATTTTGCATATTTTAGGGTATTAAACCCCACATTGTCAAGGTTTAGGATTTTTCTGAGATCCATTACCTAGTGATAGATCTTAGATAATTTTATCCCTTAAAAACAAGTAGGTTTAATATTTATTATAGTTAAATATTGAAAATCATTTTGTTTGCATTTAAAAATTCATAAAAAATTCATATTGCATTCAAATATTCAAAAATATTACAGTGCATTTATTTTGTCATAATTTACATTGTGACCAAGTTTCGTATTTTTCGGACATCATTTGAACATAATTTGCATTTTAGTCCCTAAAATAGGTCGAAATTGCATCTTGCATCCCTTATTTGCATTAAAAATTCCAAAAAATGACCGCCTCGAAAACCGTGCACGAATCTTGATAGACATAATTCTAGGTTGTTCCTTTGCCTCCTTGTGATCGATCTTGGGACTTGCCCAAGTAAAATAAATATAAAACCACTTGATTGAAATTGAATAATATTTGTGGTTATTTCTTGACCGATTTCGATTGCCGCCAACAACGAACGACACACCATATTTTTGGCATGAACAATTAAAAACATCTTTTTACACATGCGATTTACGGATCCGTCACCTGTTCATCACTCTTGTTGTTGCCTATACTTAGGGATACTCTACCCTAAGTATGAGGGGTGATGTTGTTCATATCGTGTCTTTTTATTTTTGAGTCTGTACATTCTCTTCATCGGTTTTCCCCTTTTGTACACTCCACTATACTTAGGATTACTTGATCCTAAGTATGGGGGGATCACCAATTTCTCTTTTTATCTTTTCTTTGAGTCGTTGTAGCATAGGAGTCTTTTGACTTTTCTATACTTAGCACGATTTATGTCTTCCTTTTTCGCTCTTTGATCACTATGAGGACATAGTTCGAGCTAAGTATAGGGGGGTGTCGTATATATTGTATATATACTTTAGACATAACTCGTACTTTTAAATACGTTTATATGGGGGGTTATGTGAATAATTTGTAAAATCCATGTGTGTAAAAACAAAAACAAAACAAAACAAAAAACAACAAAAATGAAAACAAAAAAACAACAAAAATAAAAACAAATACAAAAAAAACAAAAAAAAAACACAAAACAAACAAACAAAAAATACACAAAAAAACACACACATACAAAACAAAAAAAATTCTTGTATATATTTTACTAACCCTTTTTCCATAAAAAACTACAAAACAAAAAAATCTATAAAAATTTGCATAATTAAAAAAAAAAACTATCTTTCACAAATGCATTTTTCCTCCAAAAATCCATAAAAAGTTCAAAAATAGAAAATTGTTTTAAAAAAAGTTCTTTCCACATGTGCATCAGTTCTTTTAAAAAAAAACTCTTTGCATTGTTCATATATTGCATTTGCATGTGCATTTTTCAGGATAGTATTGATATTTAAACTATGTCTGGAATAAAATTGAAGAATGGAACTTGGTTGGACCTTAATCCACCTAATTCTCAGAGGAACTTCATCGAGAAATAGGATTTTAGAAGCTTCAGGTCTTTGACTTAATTCTTTGAGTTCCACATGACAATGTGCAGCGTTTGACTCTTAGTGTCTAACCTGGTCTCTTCATTCTGGGTACAACTCTGGAATAGGGAATCAATTTGTACTCTCGCACTATGCACTTAGCTCAACTCAGACGGGATGTTGGAAGACTGTGTGGGTTTCTTTTCTGGCAGTGTGGAAATCTAAATACCGGAGTACGGGTTGAAATAAAGCTTCGGAAAAGGGATGGAAGGCTGGGCACAATTTTTTCTAAGGCCCCAAAAAATGTATGGAAATAAAATGATTCTATATCCGTAGGGGCACAACAAGATCCAAGTAGAACCACCAAAAATCCAAATCCAAAAAACCACTACCAAATAAATATATGACCAAATAGGTCCAAGCTTCAAGAAAACCTACAGATCTTGGTGGAGACTCAGCTACACTTGCCAGCTTCACAAGGAGAGGTGACTACACTGGCCACCCTCCAGTTCTTTTCTCCTTCTTCTAACTTCTCCCCCAATTCGATTGTGAACACAACGCGACAGACCTTAGAAGGAAATACCTGACTCCCCTAGGACGAGTTACTGGAGAGGAGATTTGCATGGTAGTCTGGCATTCTGGATGGGAAGAGCTAAAACCTTTCACACACATGAGTCGATTGTTCAGTGTTCATAGGGTATACTTTGGGAAGAGGATTGATCTAAGACGACTTCTGAGCCAAAACTGTGACAATGATATGTAAAACTTGAAGGCTGTCGATTTTAAAATTGTAAGTCCCACAGAAGTTCCGACACACTAATAATCCAAAGGTCCGACAGAGGTCCAAACTACAATTTTATGAAGATAAGTTTAATACTCAATATCGTCCTACTTTCTTTATTTTCCCTTTCTTTTTCTTTTTCTTTTTCTTCACTTATTCTTTCAAATAAGTGTTTGCTAAGGGACTAGCAAAGTTAAAGCATAGGGGGATGATGAATACGTGATTCATCATCTTTATTCATTTATTTTAGCTTAAAATCCCTTATAAAACACCTGCATTAAACACTAACTCCATATTCTTACTAACTTGCATCTTTGTGTAAATATTGTACACTTCTTACTAATTTTAACCTAAAATAAATAAATAAATAAAGGAAAAATAAAGAAATAAAAATTTAAAAATGGAAGACTGTATATATGTAATAGATACAGGCTGACCCGAACTCTGAGAGAAGGTCAAGACTTGACCTGATCGACCAGGAATAAAGTAGGGGGAGATAGGGTCCTTAAGCAGAAAATCCAAAAACAATTGTGTGTGTATTGTTGTAAATACGTCTCACTTTTTTCATGTATATCTGTATAAAACTGACACTAATTTATTTGCACCTTAATTGACCTCAAATCAAATAACGTTCAAAACCAAAGTTGTAAATAAAAATGTGTCTTAAATAACAAAAATATTGCACAATTAAATCATGTACAGAATAAAAGTAAATGCACTTGGAAAAAGCCACTAAGCACTAATTGAAAAACCAACTCCAGCTCCATACGAGCTCAAATTGAATCAATTTCACTTCCATTGGATTCTAAATTAAATTATCTTCAAAATGGTTATATTTTCGTAATTTTTGGAGTTACGGTTGAAAAGTCGGTTTTCTGGGGTGGTTTGTGCAATTTTCCCATGTATTTGTGCATATTGTATTTGTATATATTTGTAAATTATTCTTACAAATTATTTTAAATAAAAATAAAAATAATAAAATAATAAAATTCTTAAAACAAAAAGGCTAATTTCCTCATTTATTCTTGTATATAATGTCATATATGTATATAGTATATGTATATAGTTGCTATTTTTAATTAACCTCCATAAAAAAAATAAAAAAATAACACTTTTTAATTCAAATAAATAAAGTGATGAAAATTCAAAAAAATAGATAATTTTGTCTCTTTTCATCTCTCTTATCTCTTTCACCAAAAAAATTCAAAAATTCATTTCAATTCTCATCTCTCTTTATCCAAAAAATTCAAAAATTCAAATTTCATTCTATCTTTTCTATTTATATGGCTCCTTCTCCCTCATTTCAACTTGATCAATCTTTAGAGAGAGGAGCCCAATCTCCAAGAGAAAATTTCATCGAGAATAACGCCTAGCCTCCGAGCCGTCTGGTGACAGCGAGTCGGCCTTGTTGAGGCAATCACGGTCCTTTTCCGCTCCTAAGGTGAGATCCATATTTTTCTTATTTTTATCTATGTTAATCGTAGTTTATTTCTCGCATTTTTATCTCGTTGTCATTTTTTGTTTATCTAGATCTTAAAATCCGCCATGATTTATTCCGCCACTAACTCGATTTTTCATCTCATTTTCTCGATCTCCACGCGTTCTATTTCTATCGTCCACGATCTCTCAACTCCGACCGTGTACGGTGACCAGAGATCAGATTTGAATCCCTCATCTCCGCCGAGTCCCCGTTCATTTTTCCGATTTGTAAATAAATAAAAAAATTGTTTCGTTTTCTCTAACTTTGTTTTGCAGGATCATATAAAAAATAAAAAAATAAAAGAAACAAAATATAAAAAAGGGCTTTCTATATCTTTTTTCTCCTATTTTCGGATTTACAAAAAAAAGATATAAAAAGTTTTTCTGTTACTGTTTACAATTTCCATAACATAAAAAAACAAAAAAATTGCTGAGGGCGGCTGGGCCGCTCCTCCCTTCCAGTGCGCGCGCCGCCGGCGGCACCCTGGCCGGCTTCCATGTTGATCAGGAAAATCGAGAGGTCGTGTTGACTCACAAGGCGAATCTACAGTCGCTGATTTGACCTCCAGCGAAATCCGCAATTCAAACAACAATTAACCCACAACAGAAATCAAGAAGTGAAAAGTGGCGCGGAGTTAAAATTTGATATAACTCTACAACAAAGATGTGTATAGGTGCAAGTATGTGTAGAGGTCGAACACAGGGAGCAGACAGGTAGAACGGGGCAAAATGCACAAGTGTGTGAATGCGAATGTTTGTCTATCTATGATATTTTTTGTGGGGTTTTAATTATATATATATTTTTATTTAATTTTTGATTTTATATTTTTGTATTTTGATTTTTACTTTTTTGATTTTATATTTTTGTATTTTGATTTTTAATTTTCTGATTTTATATTTTCTTTTTATATTTTATATTTTTTTAATATTTTTTCCCAATAATAGAATATACACAATATAAGAAATGAGAGGATAAAGGATTTATAAAAATGAGTAAAAATGCTCAAAAATCAGAAAATAAATTGTTTTTGGTCTTTTTATAATTTTTTACTATTTTTGTGATTTTTGGGGGTTTTTCTAAATATTTTTGGTATTTTTAAAGGTGAAAATAAGAGAAAACAGTGAATAAAATACAAGACTGGAATTAATGGAGAAATAAAATAGAAATCAGTAACAAGAATTCTCCAAATTATTTTTCAAATAAAGATAATAAATCAAAGAAAATTCAGAAACAAAGTTTGTATTTTTAGGATTTTTGTAGAATTTTTAGGATTTTTATAAAGGTTTTTGGGGTTTTGCAATTTTTAGGAGTTTTGTTTGTAATTTTTAGTGAATTTTGGATTGAAGTTAAAACACACTAAAGGAAACAAAATATATTTTTTGGGATTTTTCTGGAGTGTTTTTCTTTTTTTTATGGATTTTATAATGCAAACAATGTTGAAAATGATTGTTTTTGATTTTTAATAAATAATAAAATGCAATAAATATGAAAAATAAAAATGTGCCATGAATGTGCAATGCAACAGAGACCTATGACGATTTTTTGGGGATTTTTTCGAGTTTAATAGATGCATGCAAAAAATAGAGACAATAGCAAGACACTACATTACTGGCAAGGGCATAAGTACAAAACATCAAACATCCAGGGGCTTATGCGCAAAAGTACCAAAATTATATTAACTTAATTGAAAACTTTCTGAGCCAAGTATCAATATCAAAAACCGCGAGGGTTTTTCCTGCAAAAACGCTAGGGCGCACGTGACTTGCACGCACGCCTTGCAGGGGTGTAAAAGTAATTCATGAAAACTGCGGGGCTCAGATGCAAAATTTACACAAAATATACAAAAGCAGAGGAATGATTCAGTTCTGATATTAAAATACAAAATGTGCGGGGGGAGAAGAGCAACATACCCACGCACGGTCCTGATCGAACGACCGACAGGGCCTCCACTTAAACACGTGTCGCAGCAAGGGGCCGCGATACCCCATCGTGAACGGAAGGATACAATTAAATCTGCAGGGATGATCCAATGACGTTGGTGCAGCGTGATTGGACGATTGCTGTAGCCGGCCAAGAACAGACAAAGATCAGACGGTGCTGGGGCTATAAGGATGAACGAGCGATGAACAGGGCCCCGGCGAGCTTTGACTGAGCAGTGTGACCTTCTCCGACGACCTGAGACCCCCGCCAAGGTGCTCCAGACGTCGCTGTGGCTCCGAGGAAGTTTCCAGGTGGCTCCAAATGGTCCAAGGGTCGCTGAGCAAGTCCCCTGGAGCTCGTGCATCTCCAGCCACCTGGGCGTGGATGGCGAGATGGCTTCGACCCACAGAAGGGTCCTTCAGATCCTGCAAAGACAAAAAAAATTTCCAACAGCACAAGTGGACAGGAATCTGGCCTTTATTGGCGAAGAAAGACGTGCGTGGAGTCGATGGTGGTCACCAGAGCTCAAGAGCCCCGGCGACGTATTTGATGTTGAAATCGAAGCTAACTACACTAATGAAATGCGTAATAAAGAGTACGGGATGGAAACTAAAACCTACAGATATCTAAATAGCAACAGAAATCAAAGAAAAAGACCTCGATTGGCTAGGAAAAGCCAAGAGATGGAACCTCACAGCGGACGCCGGAGATGGGGTGGTGGAGCGCTCTTCGGCCCTCGCCTGAGCTCCTCTGACTAGCTGGAGGAGGCCTGTCACGCCTCCAGTCCCGAGCTTCGCGAGGAAGGTCCAAACAAGCGTCCAAAAGAGGTTCAAGTTTGGATTGAAGTGGCGGGGCTATTTTGAAACAATGGTGGAGAGGCTCCAAAGAACGAGGTGGACCGAGCGAATCGGCGGCCCAATCCTCGAAAAAACCTATAGGCGTAAATCATGGTTCATAGGTAATCAAAAGTCGTGAAGGGACCTAAGTCTATTGGTGAAAGGAATGGCTTGGAAAAATGGGAGAACAAGGCGACAAAACCATTCTGACACTGAACAGGCTGGGGTCAGAGAGTTGACCGCGGGTCAACTCTCCAGCCCCCCTGGTTGGTCCACGTGGACCAACCAGGAAAAAGCCTGAAAAAATGATTTCAAAATTCATTTTAAAATAGTAAACAATTTATTAATTTTAGGTTATTGAATAAAAAATATTTCTAATTTTATAAGTTATTTTATGGTAATTTTTATTTATTTTTAGGAGGTATAATTTTATAAGTTGCCTTTTATGCCCTCTATAGGTATAATACCTACATATTTTATTAATTGATTTTTATTTTGGTATTTTTAATTTCTTTAATTCTGGTTATTATTTTATAAAATTATAAAATATTTTTATACATGTAATTATATATTTATTTTATTTTTTTAATTGTTTTGTATGTTTAATAAAATAAAAGTATGTGTTATATAGGTATATATATAGGTATAATACCTATGTACTTTATATAGGTATTTTTATTTTATGTTTTATTTAGGTTTTTATTCTGATTTTAATGTTCATATGAATAAATAATATTTACAAAATTATAAAAATATAAAATTATAAAAGTAATAAATAAATAATAAAATGAATATTTTAATCTGTACAATATACAACAAGGGTCCAAAACTCAACTTTCAAACCGTAGCTCCGCCAAATGCGAAACCACCGCCATTAAATAGCTTATTTTATTCTATATACAATTAAAGGTGATTTGCTGCATTTGGAGTTTTCATTTGTGAGATACGGGTCTGGGAAGTTGGGATTTTGGATTTTTGTTTAGACCATAACTTTTTATCTGTACATTATTTGTCAGTGAAATCAATTTTGTATTTTTCTTTATTTAATTATCTACAACTTTCATGTACAAAGTTTCTTTATTTGAGATGCAAAAAGTGGAACCAAAAATAGGTCCCAAAATGAATAAAGAATGGATAAAATAAATGGGAATTTTATTGTATCTCGGCCCTTATCTCCCCCTACTTTATTCCTTGTCGACCTATTCATCAAGATGCCTAGGTCTTGGGGTTTCGGGTCATAAAATATTTACAATAATTTATTCCTTTTCTTTTCTTTTCTTTATTCTATAATTTTGGCTTTAAAAACCGCATTTTATACAATATATATACAATGATTCATGAATGCTAAAATGCCTAAATTAAGCCTATTTACACGCATTTACTAGGGTTTTTAAGGCCAAAATGATAGAATAAAGATGATGAAACATAGATTCATCATCCCCCTATACTTGCCTTTGCTAGTCCCTAGCAAACACTTATGCAATAAGTGGAGAAAAGAAAAACAAAGAAAAGAAAAAGAAGAAAGATGGACTAGATTTAATTGTCAAACTTGTCTTCACAAAATCAAAGTTTGGAGCTTAAGTCGGACCTTTGGAATTTTAGTGCGGGCGGAACCTTAATGAGAACCGTATTTGAAATCCAACAGTCCCTGAGAATCCCAAAACTCTGTTCAAGTCTCCTCAATAGCCAGGTCAGAAATACCTCAATTCATACGCAAACCCTTACGAGTATGAATCTGACTCGTACAGTGTAAGTGATAGTGGCTCTCCCCAACTAGAATGACAAAGAAACCGACTTCTCTAGCATGAGAACCCAATGATTCCCCAATCCAACAACTCCTTACTCGAGGAGCGGGGTATTCCCTTCTAAGTTCAAGTGGCAACCAGCTCAAGAGGAGGGGGTGAAGAGAAGAATGGACAGTAGCCAGTGTAGCTACCTATCCTGGGATGCAAGACCAGTGTAGTCAAGTCATTCAGCTGCAGACTCACATGATTTGACTTTGGAACTCAAGCTTGCTTATTGGCTTTACAACATATGTACATACTTTGCAGGCATTTTATTTTTGTACAAGCCTGTCTCTCTCTTTTTTTTGAATACTATTCACAGCAGCATTTACATAAGGTGTTTTTCCTCTTGAGCCAGTAGACTATCCCTCTTTTGAAGCTTTATTGCAACCCCCACTCTCCTGCCTTTAGACTTCCTCATCACTGGATGGGTTGGGGTGCACTTCCCTCCCTAGAGGAGGACAAATGTTTCCACTTGTGTGCGTCTCATACCGGCAAATCCAATCCCCTCACCACTCCAACTGAGTTGAGCCATGTGAAAGGTGCAGGTTTCCAAGTTAGGTCATTATCAATAAGAGTCATGCGAGTGCTCTGAAATACTATACTTAAGCAGTCAAGAATCCATTGAACCAAGTCATGTGATCCTCAAAGAATTAAGTCAACTAGACCTGAAGTACCTCAAACCTAGTTCCTATAAGGTTCCTGTTATTAGGTAGATTTTTAAGGTCCAATCAAGCTCCAATCTCCGGATTTTATTCGGACTTGTTCAACTATCAAACTCAATCCGAAAATGCTCATGCTATGCAAATGATATGCAGAAAATATTTTTGTGATGCAATTTTCAAAGATTTTGAACTTTTTATGGGTTTTTGAAAAGATGATGCATATGCAGATGCATTTTTTTGTATTTTTCAAAAAGATTTTTCAAATGTTTTTGGATTTTAATTTTTGCAAATGTTTTTGGGATTTTTGAAAACAAAAAGGTTTTGGCTGAAAACGAGGTTAAAATATGTACACGGGAGTGCTTCTTTATATTTACAAGAAGTGGATTTTAAGAATTTACAAGGGTAAGTGATCAATTTTATAGGTATATATAGTGGATTTTAGGTGAGATGTATGTATTCCTCAAACTTATTTGACACAGGTTTTTCAAACACTTTTGAAAACTATAGTCCAAAATAATTTTTACAAACATTTTTACAAACATGTACACACATTTGAAAATCATTTTGCAAAGGTTTTCAAACAGTCTATGTAGATTTTTGCAAGATATTTTTACAATCATTTTTTAAACCATTTGCAAAGCATTACACAAAGAAATAAATTTTCAAAACAAAAATGTTTTTACAAAGGTTGAAAACATGTAACAAAACGTTTTTAAAATAATTTTTCAAAGATTTTCAAACTATTTTTCAAACATTTTGCAAAAAACATTTTCACCTGATTTATTAATCCGTAAGTTCAAAAAGAATTTGAGGAATAATCACATCATTTTATTAAGGTTTTAATGAATTTTAAAGAATTATTAGCCATATTTATTAGGAAAATATGAAAGTACGAGTTATGCCTAAAGTATATATGCAGTATATACGACCCCCTATACTTAGCTTGAGCTATGTCCTCATAGATCAGAGAGAAAAAGAGAAGACATAACTCATACTGAGTATAGGAAAATCTAAAGAATAAATGAATGAAGAAACGAATGAACGAATGAGAAGTTGACCGTCCCCCCTATACTTAGGATCAAATAATTCTAAGTATAGAACACTGTACACAAGGCAGAGAGGGTCAAGGGTGGGAATGAACAGATCATACTCAGATTGTCCCCCCTATACTTAGGGTAAGATATCCCTAAGTATAGACAAGAAGAGGAGACAATGGAGATGATCAAAGAATAGAGAAACTCGGGGTGCACACCCCCTATACTTAGGACAAAGTGCGTCCTAAGTATAGAATTATGTCTACAAGGGCGGCACCTTTTTGATAGAAAAGGAAGATAGAAAAGGAAAAGAAGAAAAGAAGAAAAGAAGAAATAAGATCAGAAGATGTCAGAGGATAGAGATGGATGTACGCATCACTCCCCCTATACTTAGGGTAAAAGAAGCCCTAAGTATAGGCGACAACAGGAGTAATAAAACGGAACGAAGAATGAACACTCGGCTTGTCCACCCTCTATACTTAGGACAAAGTACGCCCTAAGTAAGGCAAACACGCGAATGGGTGGACGAGCAATACGGGAGAGGGACAAAGATGAATAGAAGAGGATGTACAACAGAGATGGATGTACACGGGATCAAGAAGGTAGAAAGCGAACCTTCTTGCGGGACCGCTGAGGAATAGATCTAGTGTGGTGCAGGTCGACATCGGGGTCCACAGTGGACGGAAGCCGATCATGGTCGACAAAGTGAAGATCCTCAAGGGCCCTAGGGTGAAGAGGCATCGACGAGGTAGTGGAAGAAGTGTGGTCAGGTATGGCCTTAGAAGTCTCGCTGATATCGAAGTGGAATGGGACAAACTCATCATCATCGGAAGTAGTGTAATCGGAGTCGTCCCGCGAGGTCTCGTTCAGGTCAAAACCAAAAGGAACGAACTCATCAGTGGAAGTAGTCGAACTATGTTCGTCCTCTATAATCTCAACCGGATCATCTTTCTCGTCAAAAGGCCCAAATTCCCGAATAAAAGCAATCAAATCAAATTCGGCCTTGGCTCATCTGGATCTAAGTGAACAGGAGCGAACCCATCAGTGGAAGTAGTCAAAACATGTTCGTCCTCTCTGGTCTCTACATCTGCCCTCCGCTCAATGGTATCAATCATGTAAATCCCGCGGATGTCATCAACACAACGCCAAGTCCCAAAAGAAGGAACTCCGAGGTCCACGCTTTCCGAGTCTTCCTCCACAAGTAGGAATTCTCGAGTCTCAGTGGAATCCAATAAGCAACAAAATTCTCTGATGGTATCATCAAGGTCATGGTCCTCGAGGTCAGCCAGAACAGGTGTGGTCACATCAATTGCAGATCTCTGGTCAGCTGTGGGTGCGGTGATCAACACTTCGCTCTCGTCAGCAGGACAGAAGCGAATCTCTCCCGATCCATAATCAATAACGACCCTCGCAGAGGCGAGGAATGGTCGTCCCAAGATGATTGGAGAGTGCTCCCCTGTGGAGGTCTCCATGGGCAATACGACAAAGTCAACATGGTAACTCTTGCCCTGAATCGAAATGACGGCATTTACAAGGATACCCTTCGGCCTCTTGATTGATCCATCAGCAAACTGTACGATCATCCTGGTTTTCTTGAGAGGACCTAAGTGAAGAGACTGTACCAGCGAGAAGGGTATGATACTGATCGATGCACTGCCGCCTAGGAGAGTGTGATCACATGTGTGGTCAGAGATGGTGCAACTAATGAAAGGTGTGGCAGTGTTCCTCTTCCGAGGAATGGGACGATGTGTGATGGCATGGGCAGTGGCCATGGTCACAATATGACGCTCAGATCCGCTCCTCCGCTTTCTCTTCTTGGGAAGAGGAGCATATAATTGGGTCATGGCCTGCTGAAGTGGGGCTTGGATGATCTCATGAATAGTGGCCACCACTTCGGGTTCAATCAACATTTTTTTGAATTTTTGGACCTCATCCATACAAGGGAGGAAGTCGGAATCAACATCTACACGAGGCATGCCAAGAGCAGTCTGTACAGCGGCATCCTCGGGGTCAAAGGTGGGACCTAGTGTGAATGAATGTGTGGGTGAAGGCTCTGGCAAGTGGACACTCTCCTCACGGTCTGACTCGATCAAAGGTCTCCCGAACTCTGTTTGTATTTTTGAAATTTTCTCATTTTTTTGTATTTTTGGCGATTGCAAGCTCTCCTGGAAATCCTCAAATGAATCCTCATCCTCAAAGAATGGAGCTATAGCCTGGATCTTATTTTCACTAAATATATCATTCATCCTCGAGTTCATATGCTCCATCATCTGATTCAAGGTCTCAAGTGTGGATACCATGAAAGGTGACTCCAAAATCTCAGGATCGGGTGTGTCTAATGTGGACGGTGGGTATGGACAAAAATCACTCCCGACACAGGATACTCAAGGAAAAGCGGGTTGTCGAAATGTGAGGGCGATGGTGGTGGAAATGACTGGTGAAGATCAAGGCCTGAATCCTGAAATAGTGGGTTGGTCGGATATGTACAAAAATCAGGAGCAAAGTCCTCCTGGAAAAAGTGAGGTGGACTGGTTGGAGCAAACGATGGGTCTGCAAAGTCTGGACAAAATATACTCCAGTCGGCCATCTCAGAACAAAAGGAAAATAATCGGGAGAGCACATAGGTCAAGTCAAGAGAGTGGAGAAGAAGGCGCAAATGCACATGGATGATCTAGAATACACACAATCAATCACAAACAAATTCACACAATACAAACCCTCAATTCACCTACTCAACTCGGTAGAGACCGCAAAGAGCATTCTTTTTATCTTGTCTATTTTAGAGTTAGGTGAGAAGTCAAAGATTGCACACACACTTAGGGGGCTGAAATGGGATTTGGGCACTAATCCTTAGCGTGTGCGCGAGCAATGTAAAACGAAGACAATGAGGGGATTACTCGCCCCAATACAAGATTTTTCTTTTTGATCGGTTTTAGGGTCAAGTAATATTAGCAGTCCCAATTTTATGGATTATCACTTTTTTTGGATTTTTAATAAAAATGCACGATCCTATCGGGGAATCAATTCCTTCAAGCACCTAGGTTGGCAAAATCAGAGGGAGAGAAACATAAAAGCAATGCAAGCGGCAAAACGATGATGTATGCTAAAGAATAAATGCTCACCTTGCCTCCAGCACTCTACATGCAAAGATGCTCAGCAGAATTGAAACCTATCTATATGCAAATGCAACCGATGAAATCACCCTAAGTTTCAGAAATTGCTATTAGCGGGAAGCACCACAAGTTGATCACAAATCCTCAATCCTAGAGTCCGGTCTAGGCTCACCCTCCTCCTCTCGACAAATCGAGTTCAGGAGAAGTGCTTGGCAGGGTGAGCTCGCGGCGCGATGACTCAAAGATAGTGAACCAACTATTTAAAATTTGACTAAGTCCGAACGCGGCTATAGGCACATGCAAGATGTTAAGTGTTTGGCCTTAATCTATCGCAAGCAATTTTAAAACTACGGGCTCAATCACACAAAAGAAATAAAATCGAAAAATAGGAAAACAAAGTAAAAAAATGCGAAGAAAAAGCCGTAAAAACCGCGGCGAGCCCCCAGGTGTACAAACACTTGGAACTTGGGCCCGAATGTCCAATGTTCAGTGTACCTGTATTATTACAAATTAAAAGAGTCTCTCTCTCACTTAAATTACAAAAATAAATGCAAGGAAATAAATGCAACAACTAAGGTGGAGCTCGATCTACAAAATCCCTCTTCGTCTCCTTGGTGCTCGGCTGGCAGTTGCCGGCTTCACGTGGGTGCCCAGGCGCCTAAGGTGGAGCGCCTCCCTCGATCCACGGTTCCTCGCACAAAGTCAACAAAGAGAAGGTTAGACGGCTTAACAGATATATCAAATAAAAAATAAAAGTAAAATAAACACAAAAAATAAAAGCCGCGAAATAGACAAATAATCACGATCACAAACAAGACCCGAACTAAGCGTTGTTGCTCCCCGGCAACGGCGCCATTTATTGATCAGGAAAATCGAGAGGTCGTGTTGACTCACAAGGCTAATCAACAGTCGCTGATTTGACCTCCAGCGAAATCCGCAATTCAAACAACAATTAACCCACACCAGAAATCAAGAAGTGAAAAGTGGTGTGGAGTTAAAATTTATTATAACTCTACAACAAAGATGTGTATAGGTGCAAGTATGTGTAGAGGTCGAACACATGGAGCAGGCAGGTAGAACGGGGCAAAATGCACAAGTGAGTGAATGTGAATGTTTGTCTATGTATGATATTTTTTGTGGGTTTTTAATTATATATATTTTTTATTTAATTTTTGATTTTATATTTTTGTATTTTGATTTTTAATTTTCTGATTTTATATTTTATATTTTGATTTTTAATTTTCTGATTTTATATTTTCTTTTTATATTTTATATTTTTTTTAATATTTTTCCCAATAATAGAATATACACAATATAAGAAATGAGAGGATAAAGGATTTATAAAAATGAGTAAAAATGCTAAAAAATCAGAAAATAAATTGTTTTTGGTCTTTTTATAATTTTTTACTGTTTTTATGATTTTGGGGGGTTTTTCTAAATATTTTTGGTATTTTTAAAGGTGAAAATAAGAGAAAACAGTGAATATAATATAAGGCTGGAATTAAAATGGAGAAATGAAATAGAAATCAGTAATAAGAATTCTCCAAATTAATTTTTGAATAAAGATAATGAAACAAAGAAAATTCAGAAATAAAGTTTGTATTCTTAGGATTTTTGTAGAATTTTTAGGATTTTATAAAAGGTTTTTGGGGTTTTGCAATTTTTAGGAGTTTTGTTTTGTAATTTTTAGTGAATTTTGGATTAAAGTTAAAACACACTAAAGGAAACAAAATATATTTTTTGGGATTTTTCTGGAGTGTTTTTCTATTTTTTTATGGA
This sequence comes from Ottelia alismoides, assembly GCA_037367405.1. Classification (NCBI taxonomy): domain Eukaryota; kingdom Viridiplantae; phylum Streptophyta; class Magnoliopsida; order Alismatales; family Hydrocharitaceae; genus Ottelia; species Ottelia alismoides. The sequence continues at coordinate 161,943 of JAZKJV010009685.1, read as the reverse complement.
TTTTATAATGCAAACAGTGCTGAAAATGATTGTTTTTTATTTTTAATAAATAATAAAATGCAATAAATATGAAAAATAAAAATGTGCCGTGAATGTGCAATGCAACAGAGACCTATGATGATTTTTTGGGGATTTTTTTCGAGTTTAATAGATGCAAGCAAAAAATAGAGACAATAGCAAGACCCTACATTACTAGCAAGGGCATAAGTACAAATCAACAAACATCCAGGGGCTTATGCGCAAAAGTACCAGAATTATATTAACTTAATTGAAAACTTTCTGAGCCAAGTATCAATATCAAAAACTGTGAGGGTTTTTCTTGCAAAAACACCAGGGCACACGTGACTTGCACGCGCGCCTGGCAGGGGTGTAAAAGTAATTCACAAAAACTATGGGGCTCAGATGCAAAATTTACACAAAATATACACAAGCAGAGGAATGATTCGGTTATGATATTAAAATACAAAATGTGCGGGGGGAGAAGAGCAAAATACCCATGCACGGGCCTGATCGAACGATCGACAGAGCCTCCACTAAAACACGTGTCGCAGCAAGGGGCCGCGATACCCCTTCGTGAACGGGAGGACACGATTAAATCTGCAGGGATGATCCAACGACGCTGGTGCAGCGCGATCGGACGGTTGCTGTAGCCTGCCAAGAACAGACAAAGATCGGACGGTGCTGGGGCTATAAGGATGAACGAGCGATGAACAGGGCCCCGGCGAGCTTTGACTGAGCAGTGTGACCTTCTCCGACGACCTGAGACCCCCACCAAGGTGCTCTAGACGTCGCTGTGGCTCCGACGAAGTTTCCAGGTGGCTCCAAATGGTCCAAGGGTCGCTAAGCAAGTCCCCTGGAGCTCGTGCATCTCCAGCCACCTGGGCGTGGATGGCGAGATGGCTTCGACCCGCAGAAGGGTCCTTCAGATCCTACAAAGACAAAAAAATTTCCAACAACACAAGTGGACAGGAATCTGGCCTTTATTGGCGAAGAAAGACATGCGTGGAGTCGATGGTGGTCACCGGAGTTCAAGAGCCCCGGCAACATATTTGATGTCGAAATCGAAGCTAACTACACTAATGAAATGCGTAATAAAGAGTATGGGATGGAAACTAAAACCTACAGATATCTAAATAGCAACAGAAATCAAAGAAAAAGACCTCGATTGGCTAGGAAAAGCCAAGAGATAGAACCTCACGGCGGACGCCGGAGATGGGGTGGTGAAGCGCTCATCGGCCCTCGCCTGAGCTCCTCCGACTAGCTGGAGGAGGCCTGTCATGCCTCTAGTCCTGAGCTTCGCGAGGAAGGTCTAAACAAGGGTCCAAAAGAGGTTCAAGTTTGGATTGAAGTGGCGGGGATATTTTGAAACAACGATGGAGAGGCTCCAAAGAACGAGGTGGACCGAGCGAATCGGCGACCCAATCCTCGAAAAAACCTATAGGCGTGAATCATGGTTCATAGGTGATCAAAAGTCGTGAAGGGACCTAAGTCTATTGGTGAAAGGAATGGCTTGGAAAAATGGGAGAAGAAGGCGATAAAACCATTCTGACACTGATCAGGCTGGGGTCAGAGAGTTGACCGCGGGTCAACTCTCCAGCCCCCTGGTTGGTCCACGTGGACCAACCAGGAAAAAGCATGAAAAAATGATTTCAAAATTCATTTTAAAATAGTAAACTATTTTATTAATTTTAGGTTATTAAATAAAAAATATTTCTAATTTCATAAATTTTTTTATGGTAATTGTTTTTTTATTTTTAGGAGGTATAATTTTATAAGTTGCCTTTTATGCCCTTTATAGGTATAATACCTACATATTTTATTAATTGGTTTTTATTTTGGTATTTTTAATTTCTTTAATTCTGTTTATTATTTTATAAAATTATAAAATATTTTTATACATGTAATTATATTTTTATTTTATTTTTCTGAATTATTTTGTATGTTTAATAAAATAAAAGTATGTGTTATATAGGTATATATATAGGTATAATACCTATGTACTTTATATAGGTATTTTTATTTTATGTTTTATTTAAGTTTTTATTCTGATTTTAATGTTCATATGAATAAATAATATTTACAAAATTATAAAAATATAAAAGTAATAAATAAATAATAAAATGAATATTTTAATTTGTACAATATACAATAAGGGTCCAAAACTCAACTTTCAAATCGTAGCTCCGCCAAATGCGAAACCACCGCCATTAAATAGCTTATTTTATTCTATATACAATTAAAGGTGAATTTGCTGCATTTGGAGTTTTCATTTGTGAGATACGGGTCTGGGAAGTTGGGATTTTGGATTTTTGTTTAGACCATAACTTTTTATCTGTACATTATTTGTCAGTGAAATCAATTTTGTATTTTTCTTTATTTAATTATCTACAACTTTCATGTACAAAGTTTCTTTATTTGAGATGTAAAAAGTGGAACCAAAAATAGGTCCCAAAATGAATAAAGAATGGATAAAATAAATGGGAATTTTATTGTATCTCGGCCCTTATCTCCCCCTACTTTATTCCTTGTCGACCTATTCATCAAGATGCCTAGGTCTCGGGGTTTCGGGTCATAAAATATTTACAATATTTTATTCTTTTTCTTTTCTTTTCTTTATTCTATAATTTTAGCTTTAAAAACCGCATTTTATACAATATTTACACAATGATGCATGAATGCTAAAATGCCTAAATTAAGCCTATTTACACGCATTTACTAGGGTTTTTAAGGCCAAAATGATAGAATAAAGATGCTGAAACGTAGATTCATCACTCCACCGATGCGACCTTCCGCACGAGGGGCAGCGCCACCGATCCCCACCTAGAAGCCCGCGCGAGCCATCGCGCCTCCGCTCCTCCGTCAAGGGCGGCAACCCCTCCGTGCGCGCCACCTGCCGCGCAAGGTCGCGCTGCCCTGCTCCTCCACCGACCTCCGCGAGGTGGCAGCGCTGCCCGCGCCATGCGTCGGTGCACTCGTCCAACCCACGACATCTCCGTCCAGCAGCCTACAGCCGCGACATTGCGTGAAGAAGAAGAGAGGGGCGTCGACCCCCTCGATCCTCCTGCTTGAAGAACGACGATCATTCTTTTTCCCCTTTGTGATTGAAAGAGACGAACCTTCCTAGGGTTGGGGGTTATTTTTGAATAACTTATTCAGAAATTTGCAACATTGGTCCCAAATATTTCTGAAATTACATTAAGTCCCTGCCAGCATCTAGCACATGACATGCACGTGGTATTTTGGTAAAATTGCACTTTCTCCCCTGTGATTTATTTCTATTATTTATTTGATGCAAAAACAAACTTATTTACATTTTAGTCCCTGAACTACAGAACAAAAACTTGTGTGCTCTATTTGAATGAAATAAATGTTATTTGTGATTTAAAAATATTGCAAAAATTGTGCTATGCTCCTGATGTGTTTATTTTCTTAGCATAAATTTTTCATTGCATTTTGATTTCATTTGATATTTTTAAAAAATAAAAAACAGTGTCATTTTGTCTTCCTAAAATTCAAAAATTCGTAAAAATTCAAATATTATTCCAAAAATTTTAAAAACGTAAGAATAGTTGTATTTCATTGTCTTTTAATTTCTGTACAAATTTTGTGAATTAATTATTTATAAAACCCAAAAAAATGAAAAACATCAAAAATCTTCTAAAAATCATAGAAAATTCTACAAAAATTAAAAAATAGTGATTTCTATTCCTGTTTGTAGATATTTGCTTGTAGTTTGTCATAAAAATAATTGTTAGGAGTTTTGGGCATTAAAATAATTTTAAATTGCAAATTACTCCATGTTGTGCACATTTTCACATTTTCTCACTATTTGATTTTTAGAAAAATATAAAAAAATCTGAAAATTCCACAAAAATTCTCAAAAATATTTCAAAACTTTTAAAACCCAAAAATATTTTTTTGGATTTTTCTGAGTATTTTTTATTAATTGAAAAATTACAAAAAAGAGTTGGTGTGCGTATTTTTGATCTTGTGAATATTACTTCGTGTTATTTTTGAGAAATAAAAAATTGCAAAATCAAAATCACTAAAAAATTGAAAATCAGAATATATATATAAATTTAAAAGATAAAAAAATCACAAAAACCAACGATAGTTGTCCTTTGAGATTCTTGTTTTCTCTTAATTGATTTTCGATTAATTGAATAACCCTCGGGATTTATAGCCTCCCTGAGTTCGACCCTGTCCGCTATACAGGTTAATAAGTAGCAAAAAGAAAAAAATTATTTTTTGTTTGTCACGGGATTTTTGGGGATATCAACGACACGAATAATTTTTCATCAATTTTTCGATCCTCGATTTTCGTGAACAACATGGTCCAAAAAGGTTCATGGCAAGTCTCTCTAGCATCTGGATGGCACAAAAGGATCTGACGATGGTCGGAGGTCACCCGCAAGGTCGAGGAAGCTCAAGAGCTTCAAGAACCTCGTGTGGGCTTCAAAATCATCTCTAGATGGTCTTTGGTGTTCAATACTACACAGGAGTTAGTCGAAACCAAAGATTGGTGCTCAGGGAAGCACCAGGAGCGGGAATGAGCGGAGCAGTGTGTCGGGCAGAGCTCTCTGATGGTCGACGGAGAATGGAGAGCGGATCTCCAGATCCATGAAGGATTTGGGTGAAATGGGATGCCTAGAGTGACAAGAGGGTGAAGGGAGCGAAGTAAGGGTGAAATGCGGGTCGATCAACGGTGGGGAACAATGGAGGAGGTTCACCGGACGAACTAGGAATATCACGATTACACCATAAACTACGGATTAATCCCTAAGCTAAATGCATAATTAAAAAGCAGAATTAAAATGCTATCTAAAGAAGCAGAAAGGACATCTCTTATATCTGGCCAGAGACCAGGGAGCAGGGTGGCCGGAGAACCACCGTAGACCACTGCCTCGTCCTCGCTACGCCGTCTCCAGGCACGGGGAGCTCGTAGCTGTCATATAGACCTCAACATACATGCAAGAACACTCGGCAAAGCTCAAAGAGGGATCAAAAAAGGAAGGAGGACCTTGGCAGCTTATTTATATATACTGACGACACACCCTTATTGACGGGTGATTTTGGAAGAATCAGTACTGTGTACAATCGATATGATGCTATGCGTGAATCATGGATGATCAGGGAAGAGATCTTATGAAGGGTTTGAGGGCAAAGGATCGACAGGGAGGCGTCGAGAAAACGAAGAAGATGAGGGACTCGAGGCTCATACAAAAGTCAGAGCTATGGGAAGTTGACTGGGGTCAACATTCCCTGGAAGGGGATTGGTCCAAGCCAACCCGCTCCAAGACAAAATAGCTCCTTTATTCGAAAAAAGTATTTAAAAATAGTAAACGATTTCATTAATTTTTTATATCAAATAAAAATTGTTTATTATTTTATATAGTATATTATTATAAATTGTATTTATTTTGTTGGTGTTATTTATTACAAGTTAATTTTTAAGAGTATATTTAAAGGTATATTCATCTATATTTTGGCTATTTTATTTTTATTTTGCATATTTTATGTTATACTTTTATTATCTTATTTTTTATATTTATAACTTATATTTAGGTATATAAATATAAATTTTGTTATATTTTTATGATATAATATATACACTTAAATAAATTGGGATATAAATTATATAGATATAAATACATGTATTTTATCTATGTATTTAGCCATATTATTTATTTTGAGGTGTTTTCTTTGGATTTATTTTATCTTTATATTTTTAATAGAATATAGATAATATTTACAAGAGTATAAAAATATAAATGAATAAAAAAATAGATTTAACTTTTATTTATTTACAAGTGTTAGCATAGTTATTTTACATATATATTTTATATACTTATTTTATTTTAATATTTTATTGGTGGTTTTTTTGGTTTCAATATGTACATTATAAATAATAATTACCAAATTATAAAATATAAAATCATAAAAAAATAAAGAATAAATAAAATAAATATTTTATTCAAGTATATTGTACAATGAGGGTCCAAAACCTAACTTTCACACATTAACTCTAAAAAAGATGAAACCACCTTCATTAAATAGCTTATTAAAAGTTATATACAATTAAAGATGATTTTAATACATTTTGAGTTTTTATTTCGAAGATATGAGTCGGTGAAGTTGGGATTTGGCTTTTTATTTTGTGTATAAAATGAACATTGTGTATTCTATTTGTACAAACTCAATTTTTATTTTTTATATATTATTACCTTCAAATTTCATGTACAAAGTTTCTTTATTTGAGTATAAATAATGGAAAATAAAATGTGTCCCAAAAATGAATAAACAAAGAATAAAGAATTGGGTTTTTTATTGTATATATTGGCCCTTATCTTCCCCTACTTTATTCCTTGTCGACCTAGTCATCAAGATGCCTAGGTCTCAGGGTTTAGGGTCATAAAATACCAAATTATTTTTCTTTTCTTTTATTTATTCTATAATTTTGGTCTTAAAAACTGTATTTTATAAAGTATTTATGCAACAACAAATGGATGCTAATATTGCAGATTGGAGGTATTTACATGCATTAGCTAGGGCTTTTAAGGCCAAAATGATAGAATAAAGGTGATGAAATGGAGATTAATCACCCCCTATACTTGCCTTTGCAAGTCCCTAGCAAACATGTACGCAATAAGTGCAGAAAATGAAAAACAAAGAAAAGAAAAAGAAAGAAAGGGATTAAGTTTAATTGTTAAACTTGTCTTTTCAAATTCAAAGTTTGGAGCTTAAGTTGGGCCTTTGGAATTTTAATGTGGTAGGAACCTTATTGGAAATTAGATTTTAAATACAACAGCCTTGGAGAATCCTAAAACTCGGTTCAAGACCCTTTAATAGCCAAGTCGGGATATTTCAACTCATACGCAAACCATTACGACTATGAATCTGACTTGTACATTGTATGTGATAGTGGCTCTCCTCAACTGAAATGACAGAGACTGACTTCTCCAGCATGACAACCCCATGATTCCCCAATCCAGCAACTCTTTCCTCGAGGAGCGGGGTATTCCCTTCTAAGTTCAAGTGGCAACTAGCTCAAAAGGAGGGGGTGAAGAGAAGAATGGACGATATCCAGTGTAGCTACCTATCCTAGGATGCCAGACCAGTGTAGTCAAGTCATCCAGCTGCAGTCTCACATGATATGACTTTAAAGCTCACGCTTACTTATTGACTATACGAATATATACACCCCGGCATGCATTTTATTTTCAATCCGGCCTGTCCACCTTTTTGGAGTTTTTGCCTTTTGCATTTTTTTAAAATACTATATACAACAACATTTACATAAGGAGTTTTGTGATGAAAAATATTATATCCAGCTCAATCCGAAAAATGTGAATGCTATGCAAATGCAATGTACAATGCAATGAAAAATATTTTTGTTATGCAATTTCAAAGTTTTGAACTTTTTATAGATTTTTGAAGAGGCTTATGCAAATGCAATTTTTTTGGTATTTTTTTTAAAATATTTTGCAAATGTTTTTGTGATTTTTATAAACAAATGATTTTGAATAAAAAACTAGGTACACATATTTACAGAGGGTGTATCTTATAATTACAAGAGTGGGTTTTTAAGAATTCTCAAGGGATAAGTGATCCCTTTTATAGATATGTATATAAAGAATTTTTGTGTGATGTATATATTCCTCAATATTATTTGAAACTGATTTTTCAAACAATTTTGGAAACTACAGTCCAAAATAATTTTTGCAAATACTTTTTACAAGCATTTACACGCATTTGAAAACCATTTTGCAAAGGTTTTTTCAAATAGGGTATATAGATTATTCAAATTATTTTTACAAATATTTTTCAAACTTCTTACAAATCATTTTTCAAACATTTATTTCACACAAAGAAAAGAACTTTTTACAAACAAAATATTTTTACAAAGGTTGAAAACATTTTACAAAATAATTTCCAAATAGTTTTCAAAATATTTTTTCAAAAAGATTTTCAAACTATTTTTCAAATATTTTATAAAAGTATTTTTACATGATTTATTAATCAGTATATATACAAAGAGTTTCAGGAATAATATGCACCTTTTTATTAAGTGTTTTAATGAATTTATTGGTATTTGTATAGTTATTATAAAGTATTTTAGCCATAACTTATTAAAAATATGAAACTACGAGTTATGGTTAAAGTATTGATAACAGAGACTTGAAGAGGGTCATACGGTTTTGCAAGGCGAAATCGCAGTCGGTGTGTTGACCACTCTAAAAACCTCAGTTGATCAGCAATTAGCCCACAATATATATAAAGCCATGAATAACAAAAATGCAAGGTTAAAATTTATTATTCTCAACCAAAAGATGCATAGTGATTAAGCATGTAGAGGTGGAACCCATGGAGCAAACGAAAGAAAGAGGGCAAATGATTGCGCACAAAAATTTGTCTTTTATCTCTTGTCCATTTTTATTATTTTTGTGGGATTTTAATTTTATATATTTTTTATTTTATTTTTGTTTTATATTTTTGTATTTTGTTTTTCATTTTATGATTTTATATTTTCTTTTTATATTTTCAGATTTTTATATTTCTTTTTCTTTTAAATATAAATAGGATAAATAAGGTCATATATATACCTATAGAGTAATATATTTAAAAAATATAATACAAAATAAAAATATTTTTGTATTTTATATATTTTACTGATTTTTTAAATTTTTCTGGAATTTTTGATATTTTATATATTTTTAAAATAAAAAACATCCCAAATAGGGGATTTAATTAATGCCTGAAACTGATTTGAATTTTAAAAATAGTAAATAAGATCCAAGAATACTCAAATCAATTTTAATATATAAATATTTATATAAATAAAATAATAAAACATAAAACTAATTTTTTTAGATTTTTAATAAATTTTAAGATTTTTATGAAAGATTTTGTGGTTTTCAATTTTTCATTTTTTTCCATTTTTAGTGAGTTTTAGTCGATAATTAAAATATAAAAATAGATTATCTATATTTTTTTGGAATTTTTATAGATGATTTTACATTTTTTGGTATTTTCTAAGATAAACATCACGAAATTGGTTTCCTTTAGATTTTTAATAAATTGACGAAATGCATAAAAATGCAAAATAAATATGTGATGTGAGAATACATGGCAAGAGGCATTTATGCCTATTTTTGTGTATTTTTAGGAGCACATTAACTATTTGTAATAAATAGAAGAAATATACAAAAATACATGTCCTAGTAGGGGCTTATTTGAAATTAAAATAAAGATCACGTGCTCGATTGCAATTTACCCAGAAATATATAACATATATAAAATTTTATTGGACTTTTCATCAATTACATAAACCACCAGGGGCCTACATGCATTTTCACCACTCAGCACAAGAGGTGACATTGAATGGACCTAGATGCAATTACAATAAGTATAGCGGGTCATGTGCAAAATTTCCAATTTATTCTAAAAGTACTATTTGAATTACATAATTAAAAAATACAAAAGGGGTGGGCATCTATGCAATTTAACCCTAAAGAGGTGCGGGCAAACGACTGGATGAACATCACTTAACCACGTATCGTGTGCTGGATGGTGGATACCCCTTCGACGATGAGCGCTCTGGATCAGATCTGGGGTCTTCATCAACGACTGAAACATGGCGAGGATGGACGACCACGATCAAATCTGGGAGCCTCCCAGATCGGACGGCTACTGCTGTGCACGAAGAACAGGGAAGAACAAGCCTCCATCGACCTTCGATCGTTGATTCCTCCTTCTCCCGGCAGACTTTAGTGATGGTGTTGGGCTCTACACATCCAGGGGAGCGGTCAGCAGCTGCTGAGGGTCGCAAGAAGGTCTAGGACCCACGGGAGGGACCTGGCGAGCTCGAGGAAGAATGGCAACATGGGAAGCTTCAGGTTGCGATGATTTGAGCCCAGAAGGGCTTCCTTAGGCATGTGACATGCATAGATAGGAAGAATGGCTCGACGGGGTGCTCCTCGACCAATAGTGAAGTTGAAATGCATGAAAATGAGATGGGCAACGAAGCTCCGACATGCAGTGGTGGAATGGCTTCGATTCACAGAACTACGGGAGTTCTAGTGGGTCAACGATGGCTGGGAGATGAAGAAGATGTTGGGGAAGGTAATGAGGGTGGAAGGATGATCGGAGACAGTGAGAAACACGGTGAAACATGGCCGGAACTCTAGAGCTCCGTCGAGGGTCAACTAACTTAAACTAGGTTAATCAACTAATAAGACATGAAATCAAATGCAGGAAATAAAATACGAGATTGAAATCTACCTAAAAAACAACAAAAATCGGCTCTTATACATGGGGGTCATCCAGGGAGCAGGGCCGTCGATGAGGTGGTCGTGGGTGCACCACCGCCCTCCTTCGACCGTCACGGAGCTCAGGGGATCTCCCTCTATCACATAGATGCTCGCTTTGGTCGAGCCACAGGGTTTTAGGGGGTAGAAGATGACCAAAAAGCAAAGTTGAGGTGAAGGTTTTATTTATTCACATTACAGGGCACCCTTATTGACCAGCTCGATGCGAGAATTTGAAGCTATGTACACAGGATTTACAAGCTCGACGTGAATCTAGGAAGATCAGAGATCAAATCTCATGAAGGGATCAGGGTCGTTTGATCGATGGATCAAGCGGGAAAAATGGTATAAAAAGAGGGGACTTGACGGTTCTGACAAAAGTTAGAGGCGTAGGGAGAGTTGACCGGAGGTCAATGATCCCTGGCCTCTGATTGATCCAAGTAGACCCGCTAAAAGACAAAACTACCAATTAAATCAAAATAATTATTTTAAAATAGTATTTAATTTTATTAATTTCTGAATATAAAATAAAAAATGTTTATTATTTGATTTAGTATTTTATTATGATTTTTATTTATTTTTTGCTTTATTTATTATAAGTTAATTTTTAAGTATATAATTATAGGTATATTTACCTACATTTTGATTATTTTATTTTTATTTTGTATATTTTATTTTATTATTTTATTCTTTTATTTTATATATTTATAACTTTTTACGTACATAACTATATTTTTATTATATTTTTGTGATGTTATTTGTAAACTTAAATAAATAAGTATATAAATTATATCGGTATACTTATAGGTATTTTATCTATGATTTATATACATTATTTTATTTTAATGTATTTTATTTGATTTTATTTTGATTTTATATTTTTAATAGAATATAATTAATATTTAAAGGAGTATAAAAATATAAAAGAATAAATAATAAAAGAATGAATTTCCCTTTTATTTATATACAAGTATTATTATAGGTATTTTGCCTATTATTTACATAGACTTATTTAATTTGTATTCTCTTTTTGGTTTATTTTAGTTTTATTATGTACATGTGTTATAGACAATATTTACCAAGTTATAAAAATATGAATTTATAAAAAATAATAAGGAATGAATAAATTGAATAGTTTATTCGGGTATAATGTACAATGAGGGTCAAAAACCTAACTTTCACACCTTAACTCGAAAAATTATGAAACCACCTTCATTAAATAGCTTATTAAAAGTTATTACAATTAGAGGTGATTTTATACATTTTGAATTTTTATTTGGGAGATATGGGTCTGTGAAGTTGGGATTTTGGCTTTTTATTTTGTGTATAAAATGTATACTGTGTTTTTTTGGTGCAAACTCAATTTTGTGTGTTTATTTATATTATTATGTACTACTTTCATGTATAAAGTTTCTTTATTTGATGTATAAATAATAAATAATAAAATATGTGTCAAAAATGAATTATTGAATGAATAAAAGAATTGGGTTTTTATTATATTTTTGGCCCTTATTCCTCATACTTTATTCCTTTTCGAGCAATTCAATTCTTGACTTGGTCCCGGGGTTTAGGGTTATAAATATCTTTTATATTTTATTATTTTCTTTTCTTCTCTTTATTCTATAATTTTGGCATTAAAACCATATTATTTACACAATAAATGCAATAAATGATGAATGCTATTTTGATCAAATTGATGCTATTTACATGCATTAGCTAGGGTTTTTAAGGCCAAAATGATAGAATAAAGGTGATGAAAAAGAGATTCGTCTCCCCCTATACTTGCCTTTACTAGTCCCTAGCAAACACTTATGCAATAAGTACAAAAGAATAAAGAACAAAAGAAAAAGAAAGAATAAATGGAGTTGATTTTAATTAATAAACTTGTCTTTACAAAATCAAAGTTTGGAGCTCATTTTAGACCTTGTTGTGAGAATGTGTGTGGAACCTGGTCGGGAACCAAATTTAAAGCACAACTTCCCTCGAGAGTCACAGAACTCAGTTCAAACCACCTCAATAGCCATGTCAGAACTAGCCTACATCATATGCAAACCCTTATGACTATGAAGCTGACTTGTATAGTGTAAGTGATAGTGGCTCTCCCCAACTGAAATGACAAAGGAACTGGCTTCTCCAAAATGACAACCCAATGATTCCCCAATCCAACGACTCTTTCCTCGAGGAGCGGGGTATTTCCTTCTATGTTCAAGTGGCATCCAACTCAAGAGGAGGAGGTTAAGAGAAAATGGACGGTGGCTACTGTAGTTACCTATCCTGGGATGCATGATCAGTGTAGTCAAGTCATCCAACTGCAGCCTCACATGGTATAACTTTGATGCTCAAGCTTGCTTATTGATATACAATATATATACATACTCCGACAAGCATTTTATTTTCAATCAGGCCTGTCCACTTTTTTGGATTTTTTTGGAATAGTATTTACATCAGCATTTACATAAGGAGTTTTTCCTCTAGAGCCAGGCAACTATCCCTCTTTTGAAGCATTATTGCAACCCACGCTCTCCTGTCTTTAGACCTCATGGCTACTGGATCAGGTTGGGGTGGACTTCCGTCCCTAGACGAGGACAAATGTTTCCACTCGTGTGCGTCTCAAATCGGAAAATTCATTCCCTTCACCACCCCAATTGAGTTGAGCCAAGTGAAAGGTGCAAGTGTCCAAGTTAGGTCACGGCCGGCAAGAGTCATGCGTGTCTCGAAAAGTTCTAGTTAGTCAGTTGAGGTGACTTGAACCCATCCCTGAGTCTCAAAGAATTAAGTCTCATTGGACCTGAAGTACCTTAAATCTAGTTCCCAAAAGGTTCCAGTGAAGTTAGGTGTAGTAAGGTCCAACCAAGCTCCAATCTTCGACTTTATTTGGACTAGTTCAATCGTCAAGCTCAATCTGAAAGAATATGAATGCGATGCAAATCCTATGTACAATGATGCAAAGAATGATGGAATTTTCAAAAATTTTTTGCAAATACAAATAATTTGGCACAAGAATAAAATATGTACAACTATTTACACGGGTGTGCCGCTTTTTATTTTTTTACAAGGATTAAGAGTTTAAAGAATTTACAGGTTGGATAATATTTATTTGTATAGGTATATATATACAGTTAGTAAAGAATTTTATTTTGTAGGTGTATATATATATTTATTTTTATTTAATGATGCATATATTCTTAAACTTTATTTGTAAACAATTTTGAAAACTATAGTACAAAATAATTTTCACAAATATTTACAAACATTTGAAAGCTATTTTGCAAAGATTTTTCAACAGCATATATAGACTTTTCAAAGTATTTTTACAACCATTTTCAAAATCATTTGCAAATAGGTTTTCAAAACTTTTCTTTCACACAAAGAAAAGAATTTTGACAAAGAAAAACATTTTACAAAGGTTGAAAATATTTCACAAAAAAGTTTTCTAAACGAGTCAAACCATTTTTTCAAATCATTTTGTAAAAATATTTTTAACCTGATTTTTTAATCAGTTTGTATAAAAAGAATTTGAGGAACAAAAATGCATTTTATTGAACGAAATAATGGATTATATATGTATATATAGTATTAGATATATTTATTATGAATAAGACGAAAGTGCGAGTTATGGCTAAAGTATGTACAATGTAAATACAACCCCTATACTTAGCTTGAGCTATGCCCTCATAGGTCGAAAAGAAAAAGAGAAGTCATAACTCGTACTGAGTATAGAAAAGCCTATACTACAATGACTGAATTAAGAAATTAAAGAATGAAGAGATAAATGAATCAGAAGTTGACCTCCCCCCCAATACTTAGGATCAAATAATCTTAAGTATATCAGATTGTACAAAAGGCAGAGAGGGTCAAGGGTGGGAATGAACAAATCACAGCTCGGTCTGTCTCCCCCTATCCTTAGGGTGAGATCTCCATAAGTATAGTAGAGCAAATCAACAAGAGAGGAGATGGTGGAAGGGATCAAAGAATGAAAGAATCTCGTGGTGCACACCCCTCTATACTTAGAAGTGACACTTTTCTGTTAATAAAATAAAAATGAAAAGAAGAAAAGAATAAAAGACATCTGAAGATAGATGAAAAGATGAATGTACGCATCACTCCCCCTATACTTAGGGTGAAAGATCCCTAAGTATAAGCACCGACAGGAGTAATGAAACAGAATGGAGAAAGAACAGCACGGGGTGTACCCCGCTATACTTAGGACAAGGTACGTCCTAAGTATAGACACACATATATGGCAATTGATCTGGAGTACACATGACATATGAGAGACAGAAGGAATGAACGACAAAACACGTATATACACCAAGTATAGACTGGTGAAGTACAGGACGGTATCTGATAAGCGGATACCGTGCTCTCGTCATCGTATCCTTGTGAGAATAGTGACACAGTCAGAAAGAGAGAAGACACCCGGGTCTGCAATCAAGTGGGTGTCAGCTACCAGTGAAAATGGATAGAAAACTAAACCAGGGACTGGTAGCATGAAGTAGACCATCGACAAATAGGAAAGGAATGTGAGATCGAAGTCGATAGCGGAAGACATAGAGGAAGAGTGAGCAGTGCAGAATCCTCCAGTTCAATCATGGTCTGAGAAAGGTATAAAAGTTAAAGAGCATGAGACTCTCAATGTAGCGTGATATCTAGCGATCATAAGGTCAGAAAGTCATAAGAACAGACCGAACACCACAAGACATGGTTCAACCCTACGGGGGTCCTCAAGGTGAGCAGACTCGGATGAGTCTAAAATCATAGAATAATTAGAAGACTCGGTTCTGTGCTCCAACAGAGAGGAGACACAACCAAAGAGGAGACCGAGTACATAAATCAGAAGACTCAGTTTCGTGCTCCACCAGATAGGAGACACCAGAAGTGAAGCTGAGTACCTACAAAATGAGGTACCCTTCCACAGATAACCCTCAGAGAGTGGTACATACTAGTCAATGAATAATTAGAATAGAACTCGCCCTTGTGAGGGTCATCAAGGTGAGCGAACTCAAAGGAGTCAGATCCATCAGACGAATCATAAGAAGCGGTCTCGGTAGACGACAGATCGACTACCAGTAGAAGAGACCAAAAGATCTAGAAAGTATCGTAGTCTCCCGCAGATAACCCTCGGGGAGTACTGTGAACTAGGAGGTGAATAATCAGAAAAATGAAACTCATCCTTATGAGGACTGTCAAGGAGAGAAGACTCAAAGGAGCCCATGAAATTGGTCTCTTGCACCGATGGATCGGGTACATAATCAGATAGAGAGGCCAAACACTCAAATCAGATGACTCGGTTACGTGCTCCAACAGAGAGGCAACAGAAGTAGTGAGTGGAACCGAGCGTAAAGAATGTGTTGCATCCTCCTAGAGATAGTCCTCAGGGAGTAATGCAAGCTGGGTCAATCAAATCATGGGAATGCTGGCATAAAGTCACATGTCCTCCACATAATCAGTCAATCATTACCAGGAGGGCATAAGACTATGTGAGGGATAAGAGATAATCAGGTTAATCACATTGTGTTCCCTCAAGTCAATCTAATTAGTTGAGAAAGTTCAAGATGTCTGCAGGAATCCTCTACATACTACATGTGGTCAAAAGAGTCAGGAGCTCAAGGATGGATCAGTTAATGAGATGAGTGAAATCATGTGGGTTCTGAATACCGTCGCTCTGAAGTATGAATCAAGATAGTCAATCAAACCTCGAAATCAAGACAGAAGGAACCACAAAATAGATCGTCTAGTAATAGCTCATGAAATCATCATCACATCGTCAGAATACACTACATCCTCAATCCGGTGTGCTTGATCAAAAATCCTCAAATTTGCATCACACCAAATAATCGTACAATCATTGAAATCCTCAATATGCTTTATGAACAGATCCAAAGTCGTATCAACCAAAAGTATCATACCAATCTCAGCAACCTCAAAACAGGCCCGGCTTACTCGAATAATCAATATAAGTTATAAACCTCGATGCGGGCTATACATACAAGCATAGCAATCCCAGGTGGAAGAAGGGAAGATGCGAAGGGAATGAGGAGGGTAGACGAGATAAAAGTGGACACAGACAAAACTATGATCGAAGGAAAGGATCTCCTTGAACTGGACTAGATATGGGTGATATGGGCAAGGAGAAAACCACAAAATCCGGCGAAGACGATGAAACACAAGACCCGATATCACGACTCTGATGAAAATGAGGAAATAAATACACAAGAGAGGTAGAAGACTCAATGCTAAAAATGACGACTCACACAGATGGGACTGAAACTCAAAAAGGGTGAAAATGCAAATGGAGTCAAAATCACAATCAACGTACAAAGCAAACCCCTGGTCACCTACTCAACATAGTGAAGACCGAGATGTTGGTCTATTATCTTTTCATTTTTAGAGTTAGGTGATTTTAAGAAGTTGTACACACCGAAGATAGGCTTGAGATTTGGGCACTAATCATTAGCGTGTACGTAGAAATAAAATGCACAAATAATGAGGGGTTGCTCTCCCCAAAGCAATGAATCCGGTACATTTTTATCTTTAAGGTCAATAGAGTTAGTAGTCCCAATTTTATTTTCATTATCACTTTTTTGTTATTATGCATGTGTCTAACGATGTTTTCAATTCTATTGAGCATCCTAAGTGAGCAAAATCAGAGGGAGAAGGTCGGAAAAGCTGTACATGTCGGAAATCGATGATGCATGCAAAGTCAGAAGACTTACAACGCTTCTAGCTCTCTCCATGCGGAATGCAAAGCAGAATTGAAACCTATACTACATGCAAATGCAATCCGATGAAATTGCCCTAAAATAGTAATTGCTATTATCATGAAGAACCATATGCTAAATATCTAGAGATGAGATCCAAAAGTTCGGTCTCTGAAGTGCATCGGTATCCGCCATAGTGGATCCTGCAAGCGTTGTATAACACTTCTCTCGGCGCTCAATATCAAACCCAAATAAATAGTAATTCAAAATCTGATTTAGTCCAGAGGCGAAGCTATAGATACATGCAAATTTATTAGGGCTTTCGACCTTAATCTATCGAGCAAACAATTCCTACATTAGGGCTCATATACACAAAATAAATAAAACAAAAATCAGAAAAAACAAATAAAAATAAAGCAATAGAAACACGGAAATGCCGGCGAGGCCCCCAAGGGAACAATCCCTCAGGCAATGGACCTTGCGAAGTTGTTGTACTTGTGAGAGTCCAAATTATTACATATAGAAGTACCACTCTCCCACATAAATTTACATTTTTTAGAAAATGCATAAAATGAAATGTATCCAGAAGCTGTCTCAAAAATTCCTCCAAGTCCGCATTGGTTTCTCTCCCCTGTCGGCTCAGTCAGAAGGTCGGCCCCGCCTTGCCTGGGTGCATAGGTCCTCCAAAGAAGGCCTCCATCACACCGCGGTCCCTCGCAACAAATTCAAATATGAAGGAGTGTCAGACGGTTCATAATTAATATCAAATAATAATGAAAAATAAATAAATAACAGAAATAAATAAACGCAAAGATAAATGTATGAACAAGAGAGAATAGACAAAGATAAAAAAATCTCCAAATATGCGGTGTTGCTCCGCGGCAATGGCGCCGTCTGATAACAGGGATTTGAAGAGGGTCGAATGGTTTCACAAGGCGAAACCACAGTCGGTGTGTTAACCACTCTAAAAATCACAGTTGGTCACCAATTAACCCATAATATATGTAAAGCCATGAATATAAAAAATGTGAGGTTAAAATTTATTATTCTCTACCAAAAGATGCATAGTAATTAAGCATGTAGAGGTCGAACCCAGGGAGCAAACGGTGGAAAGGGGGCAAATAAATGCGCACAAAAAATTATCTTTTATCTCTTGTCCATTTTTATTGTTTCTGTGGGTTTTTAATTTTATATATTTTTTATTTTATTTTTGTTTTATATTTTGTATTCTTTTTTCATTTTATGATTTTTTATTTTCTTTTTATATTTTTAGATTTTTAGATTTCTTTTCATTTTAAATATATATATATATATGTATATAGGATATATAAGGTTATATATATACCTATAGAGTAATATATTTATAAAATACTAATACAAAATAAAAATGATTTTGTGTTTTATACATATTTCTAATGTTTTTGTAATTTTTATGGAATTGTTGCTATTTCTATATATGTTTAAAATAAAAAATATCCCAAAATGGGATTTAATTAATGACTGGAACTGATTTGAATTTTAAAAATAGTAAATAAGATCCAAAATTACTTAAATCAATTTTAATATATAAATATTTATATAAAGAAAATTATAAAATAGAAAACTAAATTTTTTTATTTGTTTAATGAATTTTAAAATTTTTATAAAAGATTTTGGAGTTTTTCAATTTTCAACATTTTCTTTTTCCATTTCAGTGATTTTTGATCTGTAATTAAAATATAATAAAATAGACTATCTATAGTTTTTTTGGAATTTTTAGAGATGATTTTACATTTTTTGGTATTTTCTAAGCTAGACAGTACAAAATTGGGTTCCTTTTGATTTTTAATAAAAAGATAAAATGCTCAAAATGCAAAATAAATATGTGGCGTGGGAATACATTGCAAGAGGCATTTATCCGTATTTTATGTATTTTTAGGAACACAATAGGTATTTATAATAAATAGAAGAAATATACAAAAATACATGTCCTAGCAGGGGCATATTTGCAATTAAGATAAAGATCATGGGCTCTATTGCAATTTACCTAGAAATATATAAAATTTTATTGGACTTTTCATCAATTACAAAAATCGTCGGGGGCCTACATGCAATTTGACCACCATAGGATGGCACGTGAGGTGACGTTTAATGGATCCAGATGCAATTACAATAAGTACATGGGGTCTTGTGAAAAATTTCCAATTTATTTTAAACGTTATATTATATTTACAGAATTGAAAAATAAATAAAAATGGGGAGAGGCATGTATGCAATTTACCCCTAAAGTGGCGCGGGCGAACGGCTGGATGAGCATCAATTAACCACGTATCGCACGTTGGATGGAGGATACCCCTTCGACAATGAGCGCTCTGGATCAGATATGGGCTCTTCATCAACGACCGAGATGTGGCGAGGATGGACGACCACGCTCAAATATGGGGTGCCTCCCCAGATCGATTGGCTACTGTTGTGCACGAAGAACAAAGAAGAGCAAGCCTTCCCCGACCTTCGATCGTCAATTCCTCCTTCTCTCGGTGGTCTTTGGCGATGGTGTTGGTCTCTACACGTCTGGGGGAGCGGTCCACAGCTGTTGAGGGTTGCAAGAAGGCCCAGGACCCACGGGAGGGACCTGACGAGCTCGAGGAAGAATGGCGACCTGGGAAGCTTCAGGTAGCGTTGATTTGAGCCCAAAAGGGCTCCCTTAGGTGCATGACCTGCACATATAGGAAGAATGGCTCAAGGGGGTGCTCCTCGACCAATCGTGAAGGCTGAAACGCATGAAAAATGAGATGGGCGATCGACAAAGCTCTGACGTGCGGTGGTGGAATGGCTTCGATTCGCAGAACTACGGGAGTTCTGGTTAGTCAACGATGGGTGGGAGATGAAGGAGGTGTTGGGGAAGGTAATGAGGGTGGAAGGATGATCGGGGACAGTGAAAAACATGGTGAAACATGGTTGGAGCTCTAGAGCTCCAGCGAGGGTCAACTAACTTAAACTAGGCTAATCAACTAATAAGACATGAAATCAAATGCTAGAAATAAAATGTGAGATTGAAAGCTTCCTAGAAAACAACAAAAACCATCTCTTATACATGGGGGTCGGCCACGGAGCAAGGCCGTCGATGAGGTGGTCGTGGGTGCACCTCCGCCATCCTTCGACTGCCGCACAGCTCATAGGATCTCCCTCTTCCACAGGGATGCTCTCTTTGGCCGAGCCACAGGGTTTTAGTGGGTAGAAGATGACGAAAAAGCAAAATGGAGGCGAAGGCTTTATTTATGCACATTACAGGGCTCCCTTATTGACTGGCTTGATGCGAGAATTTGAAGCTATGTACACGAGATTTACAAACTCGGCGTGAATCTAGGAAGATCGGAGATCAAATCTCATGAAGGGATCTGGGATGTTTGATCGAGGGATCAAGCAGGAAAAATGGTGGGAAAAGAGGGGACTTGACGGTTCCGACAAAAGTCAGAATCGTAGGGAGAGTTGACCGGAGGTCAACGATCCCTGGCCTCTAATTGGTCCAAGTAGACCCGCTAAAAGACAAAACTGCCAATTAAATCTAAAACAATTATTTAAAAATAGTATTTTGATTTTATTATTTTTTGAGTATTAATAAAAAATATCTATTATTTTATTATGATTTTTATTTATTTTTTGACTTTATTTATTATAAGTTAATTTTTAGGTGTATAATTATCGGTATATTTACCTATATTTTGACTATTTTATTTTTATTTTGTAAATTTTATTTTATTCTTTTATTTTATATATTTATAACTTATTTTTATGTATATAAATATATTTTATTATATTTTTGTGATGTTATTTGTATACTTAAATAAATAGGTATATAAATTATATAGGTATACTTATAGGTATTGTATCTATGATTTATACACAATATATTATTTTAATGTATTTCATTGGGTTTTATTTTGGTTTTATATTTTTAATAGAATATAAGTAGTATTTAAATGAGTAAAAATATAAAATAATAAATAATAAAAGAATGAATTTCCCTTTTATTTATATATATATGTATTATTATGGGTATTTTACCTATGTTTTTACCAAGTTATAAAATATGAATTCATAAAAATAATAAGGAATGGATAAATTAAAATTTTTAT
Source organism: Ottelia alismoides (assembly GCA_037367405.1). Taxonomy (NCBI): domain Eukaryota; kingdom Viridiplantae; phylum Streptophyta; class Magnoliopsida; order Alismatales; family Hydrocharitaceae; genus Ottelia; species Ottelia alismoides. The sequence continues at coordinate 140,820 of JAZKJV010009685.1, read as the reverse complement.
TCGATATAATGTACAATGCGGATCCAAAACCTAACTTCCACAACTTAACTCAAAAAATTATGAATTCACCTCCATTAAATAGCTTTTAAAAGTTATATACAATTAGAGGTGATTTTAGTACATTTTGAGTTTTTATTTGGGAGATATGGGTATGTGAAGTTGGGATTTTGGCTTTTTATTTTGTGTATAAAATATACATTATGTGTTATTTTGTACAAACTCAATTTTGTATGTTTATTTATATCATTATCTACAACTTTCATGTACAAAGTTTCTTTATTTGATGTATAAATAATAAATAATAAAATAGGTGTCAAAATGAATTATTGAATGAATAAAAGAATTGGGTTTTTATTGTATTTTTGGCCCTTATCTCCTTCTAATTTATTCCTTGTTGACCAATTCATTCTTGACTTGGTCTCAGGGTTTAGGATCATAAAATATCTTCGATATTTTATTCTTTTTCTTTTCTTCTCTTTATTCTATAATTTTGGCATTAAAAACCATATTAATTTACACAATAAGTGCAATAAATGATGAATGCTATTTTGTACAAATTGACGCTATTTACATGCATTAGCTAGGGTTTTAAGGCCAAAATGATAGATAAAGGTGATGAAATGGAGATTCATCAAGTATATACGCATTATATACGACCCCCCTATACTTAGCTTGAGTTATGTCCTCGTAGATTAGAGAGAAAAAGAGAAGACATAACTCATACTGAGTATAGAAAAGTCTAAAGAATAACCGAATAATGAAGGAATAAACAAATGACAAGTTGACCATCCCCTCTATACTTAGGATCAAATAATCCTATGTATAGCAGACTATACACATGGAAGGGAGGGTCAAGGGTGGGAATGAACAGATCATACTCAAACTGTCTCCCCATATACTTAGGATGAGATATCCCTAAGTATAGACAAGAAAAGGAGATAGTGGAGAGGATCAAAGAATGAAATCACTTGGGGTATACAACCCCCGTCCTATATATAGAATACTGACAAAAATGGGTGATACATACATATAATATTTTTTTGGATAATGAAAACTGAAAACAAAAAGAAGAAAAGAAGAAAATATGAAAGCTTAAAGGAAGAGTTTTTGAGTGGCATTATCTGAATCTTGTAATGCTTCTACTCTTGTGGATGTATCTTCAGTGCGTAATACTTGGATAGAGTCGACAATGGCCAAGAAAGTGTCATGCTCGAGGTAGGGCTTCAATAGCTGAGCATTGATGACAAATGGTTGTGCGTCGGGAGATAAATCTGATATCACAATACTTCTGTTGTCACACACTTCTTGAACTCTAAATGGCCATGTCCATTTGCTCTTTAATTTGCCTAGGAAGATCTTCACATTTGCATCAAATAACCACACTTTTTGTCCAGTCTCGAAGGTCTTTCGTGTGATGTGCTGGTCATGCCAGCATTTAACCTTCTCCTTGTACATCAATGTGTTATCGTAGGCATAATCTATGAATTCCAGGAGCCTATTCAGTTCCTCTTTCCATTTCTAACCACCTTGTTGTGAGTTCAAATTGCAAATGTTGACTGCCCATAATGATTTATGAATCAACTCTACCGGTAGGTGGCATGCCCATATACAAGATGATAGGGCGACATGCCCAACGGAGACTTGTAAGCGGTTCTGTACGCCCAAAGGACTAAGTCCAAAATCTGGGACCAATTTTTCCTGTCCGGCTTGACAATCTTCTGAAGTATCATCTTGATTTCTCTATTAGATAGTTTTCCATACCGTTGGCCTGAGGATGGTAAGGAGATATGACTTGGTGCTTGATGTCATATTCCTTCGTTAGTTTCTTGACCTATCTATTAATGAAGTGACTACCCCCATCTGATATCAGTATTTTTGGAATTTCTAACTGCGAGATGATGTTTTATTTCAGAAAGCGACACACTGTACGGATGTCATCAGCTTGAGAAGGGATAGCTTCAACCTAGTGACTCACATAGTCAACGGCAAGAAGTATGTGCTTGTATCCCTGACTGTTACGGAAGGTTCCCATGAAATCGATACCCCAAGCATCGAATACATCTGTGATCTGAATGATCTTCAGGGGCATTGAATCTTTCATTGTAAGGGTACCTTTCAACTGCTGACAGTCAGTACAACGTTTAACATATGCTGCAACATCCTTAAATAATGTAGGCCACCAGAGGCCACATTGTAATACTTTCGATGTTGTTCTATCTCTAGAATGGTGTCCACCAGATTCGAACAAGTGACAATGCTCGAGGACACTATGATGCTCTTCCTGAGGAATGCACCTGCTTTAAATACAATCCGCTCCTTCCATGAATAAGAGAGGAACTTCCCAATGGAAGAAATGGATAGTTGACAAGAATTTGTCCTTCTGAATCTTCGTCCAATCTTGTAGGACTACACAAAAATGAGGTAGTTCACAATATCAGCATACCAAGGGAGTACATCCATGACCAAAATCACCTCGTCAGGAAAGGTGTCTATAATAGGTACGTTGCTCAGTGGAGTCTCTTGCAACTCAATTCTGGAGAGGTGGTATGCTACTGCATTTTGAACTCCAGGCTTGTCTTTAATTTCCTAATTGAACTCCTGCAGGAGAAGGATCCATCTGATCAGTCTAGGATTGGCATCCTTCTTCTGCTGTAAGTATCAGATAGTAGAGTGGTCAGTGTCGACCGTGACTTTTGATCCAAGCAAATAGGATCTGAACATCTCAAGGATGAATACCACAACCAGCAATTCTTTTTCTGTCATAGTGTAATTTCTCTTAGCTTCAACCAGTGTTTTGTTGGCATAGTGAATGGAATAGGGCATTTTGTCTTTCCTTTGTCCTAGAACATCCCAACTACAAAATTTGGCGCATTCGTCATGATCTCAAAAGATAGAGACCAATCTGGCGGCAGTAGGATTGAAGCTTGAGTGATTAAATCCTTCAAATGATTAAATGAAAGGAGAACTTGCTGATCAACATTGAATTCAGTCTCCTTGCACAGTAATTTTGTAAGAGGTCGGGCGATGCGGCTGAAATCATGGATGAATCTTCTGTAGAATCCCACATGCCCCAGAAAAGACCTCACATTCTTGACTGTCAGAGGTGGCTCTAGATTGGCAATCACATCCACCTTTGTCAAGTTGACTTCCATGCCACGTTTGGAAATGATGTTACCCAACACAATCCCTTTGTGCCCATGAAGGGGCTATTTTCCTATGATAGTACCAGGTTGACTTCACAACATTTCTAAAGTACTCTGTTCAGGTTCTTAAGACCTCGAGAAAACTGCCTACCATCTCAGCAAAACTATGAGCATGCATCTATGGAATGTCGTTGGTCCGTTGCACAGTCCAAAGGGCATTCTCCTGAAAGCACAGGTGTCAAACATGCAAGTGAAGGTGGTTTTATCTTGATCTTCAGGGTGATTGCTCTTTGGTTGTACCCGGAGTACCCATCCAAAAAGCAGAATAACTCCTTACCTGCCAGTCTTTCCAATACTTGATCAATGAATGGGAAGGGAAAGTGGTCCTTATTAGTTGATGCATCCAGGTGGTGGTAGTCAACAAAGACACCAGGATGTCGGTACCCGAGTAGATATCTCCTCTCCTCTGTCATTTTTAACCATAGTGAGCCATGACTTCTTTAGCACTACGTACAGTGGGCTCACACATTTGAAATTGGAGATGGGATAAATGAAGCATGTGTCACACCACTTTGTGATTTCCTTCATGACGATGTCCCTCGAATTTGGTTTCTGTCTTCTTTGAAACTCACGGGACGGCTTGGCATCTTCTTCCCAGTAGATGTTGTGTGAGCACATAACAAGATTTATCCCGCGGAGATCTGAAACATCCCAACCAAGTGCTTTGCAGTTCTTCTCTAGTTACTCGAGAAGTCAGATTCTTGATCCAGGGTTAGCCTGCTGCTGCCGATGACCGGATACATGTTTTCTACACCTTCAAAGAAAGAATACTTAAGGCATGCCGGAAGTGGCTTCAATTCAGGTTCTAATCTGGCCGGCTTCTCGATCACTTCTGAAACTATGCTGATTGGAGAATGATATGCCTGGACTCTAGAGGCAGTGCGAACCTCAGTGTCTTGTTGATCTTCTGACAATGTGCCTAACAGATCTGTAATGAACTCATTGTGTTTAGGCTAGAGTGACTCATCCGAAGCAAAGAGATGCATCAACAAGTGGATTCTATCTCCCAAGTGTCATCAGAGCTTGCTTCAATTGTGCTTTCCAGGTCCTCCTTAAGAAAGAGGATTCCCTATGTACATGGGTCATTCAAAGAGAGTGGTGGGTCTCTAATCTCTGCAATGAAGTTACAGCCTGCTTTAGGCTGTGTTGTATTACTTTCATCAGTTATGACTTTAGGCTCGTTGATCATGCCTATGGTAACTCTGTTGTTGCTCAAGCTGAAAGTAATCTTTCCAGACCCATAATCAACCACGGCTTCTAAAGTGCGCAGGAATGATCAGTATAGGATAATAGGAGTCTGGAGTAAGGGTGCGGGAGAGTCCATGTCAAGGACTACAAAATCAACTGGAAACTACATGTCCCGCACCTTTACCACAACGTCTTCCAAAAAATCTCAAGGTCGCTTAATGAATCGATCAGCAAACTGAAGGATCATTTGTGTCTGCTTGAGAGGACCTATCTCGAATTCTTATAATAGTAAAGAGGGTAACCGCAATCAAGTAAGGTTAAGTCGAAGACTTGATCAAAATCTCGCAATTGATCAAAGGTGCTCCTTTGTCTTAGTTTTTTTTTGTGGAGATTGCATATGGTTGCGACTGTGGCCATGGAAAGAACATGCTTCTCTACCTGTTGGCGTCTATTGTTACGTGTTGGCTGACAGTTATTTGTACATGCCTCCTTCAAACCTTTCTTTACAGCGGGCATGTATTCCATGGCCTTTATCAAAGGAATCTCAATAGTCAGATTATTAATAATATCCATAGCTCCAGATCAGATAATGCACTTTTTCTTTTTGTAATTTTTTTTGAATTTTTCTCTTGCATCAGGAAAAGGAATATTCACATTACTGAAATCAAAAGCATTGTTCTTATTTACAACAAAATTCTTGTCCATAATATTTTGCACATCCAGATCACAAAAAGGAGTACAAGCTGGAGACGAAGATGCTAGTGCTAGTGGACAAGCAAAAAGCACGATCTTTGCTCCATCGACTGGTGTAGGATCGGATGTTTCCAGCGGCTCCTCCGTGGTTGACTCGGCTTCACGTCGACTACGAACATCTTTTTAGGCTTTTTGCATTTTCTGATTTTTTTGTTGTTTTTATTGTTTTCAGTGGACATGGATGGCAGCTGTCATGGCTCCTCCTTCTTCTTCCTCACTCATTCCTATGGTTGGCATGATTGATACAGAAAATGGTGATTCACCTATCAAGGCTTGATTTTCCTCATGGCTTGTGGTAGATGGAGGTAAAGTCCTACCGCTCCAAAAAGTGGCATCAATAGACAAAGCAATATTACAATCATCTGACTCTACAGGCACAGACTGGACATCACATTCTACTTGCTCTTTATGCTTAAAACTATTGGGATTTGCTTCGACTTGGGTTGGGATAGAAGCTTTTGTGGCTGTCAGGTCATCTAGCTTCTTGGTCATCTCTGCGAGGCCTTTCACAAGTTGGTCCAAGCAATCCAAGTAGGGTTCATAGGACTTGCCTCATAAGCTTCAATGTGCAGACCAAGTTGTTGCTGATTGTTGTGGGGCTAAGGTTGTTGATGGTGCCGATGAGGTGGAGGAAGCTGGTACTGCTGATATGAGGGAGGGGGTACTACTGAGGTGGTGCAGCCACGTACTGGTGGTACAGTTGTGGCTGGCGGTACTGTGGCTACGTATATTGTTGATTCTGCCTCCACTGATGTTGGTACTATGGAGGCTGGTGATACTGAGGTGGAGGTTGAGAGTATTGTCCATAACAACCACCCTGAGATTGATGAGAAGCCATGTTGTTTGGTGGTTGGCTCTATGGGTGTCCAGTAGGACAGGCTAGATGTGCATCATTACTTCACATACTGTTGACTTCCTGAATCAATGGTGGTGGTGAGAATGCTGGATCGGAAGGTGGAAGGAAGTCCGGCTGGTAAACTACCATTTGTTGTTACGACAGGCCTTGATCGGACACCTACACGTAGTACACATGCTGGATTGCCGGTGGCAGCTGACTCAGCTGAGGCAGTTGTCGCGGTGATGGCTCGTCCTTATTCTCAACAGGAGTCTCTGTAGATGGTGTTGTCGATTGGACAGAACTGATGGTGCTCACCGGCAGCTCCAACTGCTTGGCGATCTGATCCAGCTTATCTAAGTGTTGCATCCTCTTTTCGATCACAGCGAGCTTCTCGAGGTCTTGTGACTGATTCTCAATGATGTCAACCTTCGAGAGATGCCCCCTGATGATGATCAGGTTGGAGCTCTCATCTCTCTCCATCTCACGAGATGCTGCCATATGTACTTGCTTCTGGAGGATCTGTGGTTGTTTCTAATAGGCACAATATGAAGAGAGTGTAGCATCTCCTTCGACCATTTCTTTAAAGATCTGTCAGACTATGTCTTCATCCTTGTTAAAATGAGATCCCCTACAGAATGTGTCGACGAGCCTTTGGCTTTCTATATTCAGGCTCTAAAAAAGTGTTGGACCAGACTGGTCCTAGGTATCTCATGATGGAGGCACTTCTCCTGCAGGTCCGTGAATCGCTCCCAGGCTTCATGGATAGTTTCGTGGGTAGCCTGGGAGAAGTTATTGATCCTGGCTCGCATCTGGTTGAGTCGACCGAGAGGATAGAATTTGTGAAGGAAGGCAGATTTTAGTTCCTCCCAAGTCGTCACAACCTTTCCCAAATGATTGACCCAGTACAGGGCCTCGTCTTGCAAACTGAAGGGGAACGTCATAATCTTCACTACATCCAAGTAAACATTGGCGTAGTGGGTAGTTCAACAGATGCACGAGAACTACTATAAGTGAATGTATGGCTCTTCGTTGGTGTTCCCGTGGAATGATGGTAGAAGGGCCAGGAACTGAGGCTTGAGGTCAAAGTGAGCATGCATCGGTGGAATGAGGATCCACTCGGTCATCTGGCTGTCTCTAGGATTTTATGTCTCATTCAGCATAGGTTTCTGCCTCCCCTATTTCAGTTCTTTCTCATCTGGTTCATCATGGGGTCTGTCTTCCCTTCCTCCTACTGGTCTGTCTCCTTCTCCTCTGGCTGGTCTATTCCATAGATCATTCAGCATATCTTAGAAAGGCAGTCTGTGCTAGGACCTGCTCAGTCAGTTGATGTTGCATGGCTTGGATGGAAGCCAACAACTAAGCATTCACCTGATTCTGATATGGCATCTGTCCTTGCTCGGGTTGTGGAGGTGGCTGTTGTCCCTTGCCCTTTCCTTAGGGAGCCATTTCTGAGTCTGAATCCGATGAGATGAATTTCGTGTTGGGATCAAGGACTGACAATGGATTCTATCTGAAATGTGAAAAAGTCCCAATCAAACGACTTGAAATTGAATCCCAACAGCCAAGATGAATACAGAATTAAGGTCAATCCTAGAGTGTTGTGAATGAAAAAGATGTAGACTGAAATGGACTCCCATTCGCAACGACGAATGTGGGACAAAAGTGATCCTGATTTATTGGGTGGTCACAGCAAAAGAAGACGAGGAGTTTGGAGATCAAAGTCTGGATCGAGTTCTTGGAAATCACCTCGAATTATTGACGATATCGAGTCTATGGAATCGATGTGGGCGTCAGTGGAGCCCCGACTGACCATCCATGGATCTCCATCGTGAAGAAAAAAGGATATCGATGTAGGAGGAAAGACATGGTGGTCAACGAGGAATAAAACAGAGTGTAAAACAATAGAAATGCTCGAATTGAGTGGGGGTCAAAAGGAAGACACACGTGACAAAATTTGCGCAAATGCGGGGACTCGATCTTTGAACCTTAATCTTGACCCATACAAACACATTACAAAATTGGGTTCACCAACTCACTCCATGTGAAGCTCGAAGAATCAGATATTTTATTATCTTTTCAATTTTAGAGTTGTTATTTCAGTCATATCTTTTAACAAGTCCTTAGCACACTCACCCTATAAGAGAGAGAGTAATACCGAAAAAATATCTCATACTTGTCCTCCTCCTTTGTAACCTATAGTATGCAATTTTGAGGTCCTTATAACCCTTCCTATATCCCTACTCAGACAAAGAAATAGAGAGAGGAAGCCGATAGACAAAATCACTACTTCGGTCCCCGCTCGTAACGGAATCACCTGTAAGCATGCAAGGACCTACACGGAAGCAAACCAATGAGACAGACACATCTGTGAAGGTGTGGTCTAAACTTAGTACTTCATACCATGTCGATATTCCACACAAGGCGGGAACACCATCGTTGACAAGGCCCTACTCGGTTATGTACGATAGGAGCGCCGTTTGGAAATCCAGGCGATACACAAGGTAGCCATAGAACTGGTTTTTTGGCTCTAATCCTTGGCAGGTCGTGCCTCGCTCATGGGAGGGGTTTTGGTCCCCTCCTAAGGTACCTGAAAACAATGAGGGCTTTATGAACCCAAGACAATGAAAGTCCATTACGAATTTTAATTAAGTTCAAAGTTTATTTAGTAGTCCCCTTGTTTTAATTTTTTTGGGTTTTCACTTTTTTTGGATATGTTTGCATACAAGCACCTAACATTTTTATAGATTTTCATTTAAGTCCTAAGAGCTCAAAATCAGAGGGAGGTAGCGAAAAAGTTGTGCAAGTCGATTCAATGATGGAAATATCATCATTGAATCTAATGATGCATGCTGAGTTAGATGACTTACAATGCTTCTCAGCTCTCTCCATGTGGTATGCAAAATAGAATTTTTTAAATCTAACTACATGGTAGTGTGCAATTGAAAAAATCACCATAAACAGTATTTGTTATTAATCGTGAAGAACCATTCGTCAATTATTCATAAATGAGACCAATGTCTGGTATTCGATGCCGATCGATGCCCGCCACAACGGGTCCTGCGAGTGAGGTATATGACCTCTCTCGACGTGCGGTCTCAAATCCAAATAACTAATATTTATTTATTTGACTAGATCCAAACATAAGAGACTATAGGTACATGCATTCTTATTAAGGTTTGGACCTAATTACCAAGGTAAGCAACCTAAGTCTAGGGGTTCCACTCACCAAAACAAATAAAAAGAAATGTGGAAAACTCAAAACATCGTGAAACAAAATAAAAGAAGGCGATAAAAATACAAAAAACTGCGACGAGGCCCTCAGGTGAACAAACACTTGAGCACTGGACCTTGTTGTGGAGAGTGGTGTCCAAGTCTGAATTATTACAAATTATAACGGACTCTCTCTCACCAATAAATCAAAGCTATTTCTATGGTTAGTAGTCTTCTCCTTGCTTCATTTGTAGCCTTTCCAACTGGTCAAAGATGAAGACCAGTCTCCACCAAGCTTGGCTCCCTCAGCGTCCTAAGAAGACGTCCTCGCGTAGCAGGCCCTCACAAAAAAGTCACAAAGAGATTTATATTAGCATAGATAATCAAATAATGTAACAAAAATAAGATATATACAAAGAGTAATTGAATGAATATGTACAAAATAAAATCAATCACTAACTGCATCAATAAATCAATGAATAAGTAATAATGACTATACAAGATAAATGGAAAAATAGGCTACTTTCATTGCTCCCCTAGCAATGGCCCCATTTGATGACTGAAACTTTATTGAAGTCATGTCAATCCATAAGGTAAGACCGATAGTCGTCAAAGCGACCTCAAACAAAATCCCAATCAATCAACAATCAACACAAATAGATCAAGCAATGATTAGAACAAAATGTGAGTTAAAATTTATTATTCTCACTAAATGTATAGCAAGTGAGTATGTAGAGGTCGAACCACAGAGAGAAAAATTTGTAGCCTACGATTATTTTCAACCAAAGAGCATTATGTACATGCATGTCATTCATTATACATATACATATATGTGGATTTTGAAGTATATGTTTTTTTTATAATTTTATATTTGTATTTTCTTTTTCTTTTAAATATATTATAGTAGAATATATAAGCCATATATGACATAATAGATGATATAAATATAATCATAACTAAAAATAAATAAAAATTATAGAAGAGGAAAGGGAGCCTACTTTGTGAAGTAGGTAACTTACCTACTTCACATTCCTTTTTTTGCAAATTTTTTTATTTTTTTTGAAAAATGCCACCGTGGATTTTCGTAATTATATCCCTATAATATGTCATTTAAATTTCGTCAGAAACAGAGACTCCTACGGCCTCTATCCAGACAGTCATTTTTTAACAGTCACAGATTTGTTGTATTTTTCATGTTCTGGATGGAGGTCGTAGGAGTCTCTGGTTTCTGACGAAATTTGAATGACATATTAAAAAGATATAATTATGAAAATCCACGGTGGCATTTTTCAAAAAAAATAAAAAAAAATTGCAAAAATGGAATGTGAAGTAGGTAAGGTTACCTACTTCACAAAGTAGGCTCCCTTTCCTCATTATAGAATTGGTATTTTTAGGTTTTAAATAATTTTTATTATTTTGTGATTTTTCTGGCATTTTTGCTAATTTTTATGGATTTCTAAAGTCAAAAATAGCTTAAAACAAGGATAAAATAATAGGTCAAAATTGAAATGGAAATTAAAAATATAAACCTAAGTCCAAAATTTTCCAAATCAATTTTAATATATAGATAATAATATAGAGAAACTTATAGAATAGAAAAGACTAATTTTTAGGTTTTTGAGAATTTTTTAGTTTTTTATAAAGGTTTTGGGGCTTTTCAATTTTTAAGGGTTTTTGTTTTCTATTTTTAGTGATTTTTGATCTGAAGGTTAAAACACTTAAATAAACAATATATTTTTTAGGAATTTTTCAAAAAGTTTTTTATTTTTTATATTTTATAAGCTAAATTAGGGCAAAAACATGCTTATTTCATTTTTAATAAATAACAAAAAGAACCAAAATTGCAAAATAAAAGCATTAGCATGAACTACAAGCAATCATGAGCCTACATTTATTTTTTATGATTTTGGAGCACCTTAGCTATTTTAAATAAATCCAACAAGCACACAAAAATACATATAATAAAATCCAATGGCCTCTGTGCAATTTTTCCAAAAATATACAGCATATATTTGTATTTTCTTGGACCAAAAATAAATACAAAAAATAGCAGGGGTGAACTTACAAAATGGCCACCTCACGTGGAACGATACATTAGGTGACCTGACATAGACATGAATGTAATATAAAACAAATACATGGGTCTACATGCAATTTTTACCCATTTATTTATGCTAAATACTTTATTTACAAGACTAATTAATAAATACAAACTGAGCAGGGCTGGAGGTGCAATTTACCCCTTATAAGGTGCTGGCGGACGGCTGGATGTCACTCACTCATCCACGTGGTGCCTCTACGTGCGACGATAACGCTTCCTAAAAGATGGCTAGGATTAGATCCTAGCTCTCGATCTAGCGGATGAGATGAAGTGCATCGGATGGTTGCTGAAATGCACGAAAAACATGGCTGATCGAACGACGATGAATGCCGCCAGAAGAACAGGGAATAACTCGTGCACGGGTTAGCTTAGATCGGCTGAATCTCCACGTTCTGAGCACCTGCTTCGCTACTGCTGGTCCAAAAAGGTTCCTGGCAGGTCTCTCTAGCATCTGGATGGCATAAAAGGATGCGGTGATGGCTGAAGGTCGCCCACAAGGTCGAGGAATATCAAGAGCTTCAAGAACTTTGTGCGGGCTTCAAAATTGTCTCCAACTGGTCTTTGGTGTTCAATCCTGCACAGGGGTTAGTCAAAACCAAAGGGTGGTGCTCGGGGAAGCTCCATAAGCGGGAATGGGAGGAGGAGTGCATCGGGCAGAGCTCCCCGATGGTCGGTGGAGAATGGATAGATGATCTCCAGATCCATGAAGGATCTGGGTGAAATGGGATGTCTGGAGTGACGAGAGGGTGAAGGGGAGATAAGTGAGGGTGAAATGTGGATCGATCAATGGTAAAGCACAATGGAAGAGGTACGTCGGAGCTCAGCTCCGGCGAACTACGAATACTGCGATTACACCCTAAACTATGAATTAATCCCTAAGCTAAATGCATAATTAAAAAGCAAAATTAAAATGTTATCTAAAAAGCAGAAAGGACATTTCTTATACATGGATGGAGACCAAGGAGTAGGGTGGCCGGAGAACCACCATGGACCACCGCCTCGTCCTTTCTACGCCGTCTCCAAGAAAGGGGAGGCTCGCAGCTGTCACCTGGACCTTGATACACACATGTAAGAACACTCGGTGAAGCTCGAAGGGGGATAAAAAAGGGAAGGATGAGCCAGGTCGCTTATTTATAGACAGACGATGCACCCTTATTGACGAGTGATTTTGGAAGAATCGAGACTATGTACAATCGATCTGATGCTACGGCATGAATCATGGATGATAAGGGAAGAGATCTTATGAAGAGCTTGAGGGCGAAGGATCAATAGGGAGGTGTTGAGAAAACGATGAAGACAAGGGACTCAAGGCTCTGACAGAAGTCAAAGCTGAAAGATGGGAAGTTGACCGAGGTCAACATTCCCTGGAATGGGATAGGTCCATGTCAGCCCTCTCCAAGACAAAATAGCTCCTTTATTCTAAAATAATTATTTAAAAATAATAAATGATTTTATTAATTTTCGAGTATAAAATAAAAAATGTTTACTATTTTATATAGTATTTAATATGATTTTTAATTTTTTGATGTTATTTATTACAAGTTAATTTTTAAGAGTATATTTATAGGTATATTCATCTATGTTTTGGCTATTTTATTTTTATTTTGTATATTTTATGTTATCCTTTTATTATCTTATTTTCTATATTTATAACTTATTTTTAAGTATATAAATATATTTTTATTATATTTTTATGATATAATATATACACTTAAATAAATAGGATATATATTATATAAGTATAAATACATATATTTTATCTATGTATTTAACCATATTATTTATTTTGAGGTGTTTTCTTTGGTTTTATTTTATCTTTATATTTTAAAAGAATGTAGATAATATTTACAAGGGTATAAATATATAAATCAATAAAAGAATAAAAGAATATATTTCACATTTATTTATTTGCAAGTATTATCATAGTTATTTTACCTATGTATTTTATATACTTATTTATTTTTAATATGTTATTGGTGTTTTTATTTTGGTTTTAAAATTTACATGAATTATAAATAATAATTACCAAATTATAAAAATATAAAATCGTAAAAATAATAAAGAATAAATAAAATGAATATTTTATTCATGTATATTGTACAATGAGGGTCAAAAACCTAACTTTCACACCTTAACTCTAAAAAATATGAAATCACCTTCAATAAATAGCTTATTAAAAGTTATATGCAATTAAAGTGATTTTGATACATTTTGAGTTTTTATTTGGAAGATATTGGTCTGTAAAGTTGGGATTTTGGCTTTCTATTTTGTGTATAAAATGAACACTGTGTATTATTTTTGTACAAACTCAATTTTGTATTTTTCTATACATTATTATCTTCAACTTTCATGTACAAAATTTCTTTATTTGAGCTACAAATAATGAAGATAAAATGGATCCTAAAAAAGAATAAATAAAGAATAAATAATTAGGATTTTTATTGCATCATTGTCCCTTATCTCCCCCTACTTTATTCCTTATCGACCTAGTCATCACGATGCCCATGTCTTGGTGTTTAGGGTCATAAAATACCTTTGGTATTTCATTATTTTTATTTTCTTTTCTTTATTCTGTAATTTTGGCTTTAAAAATGGTATTTTATACAATATTTATGGAACAACGAATGAATGTTAATTAGTCCAAATTGGAGGTATTTACATGCATTAGCTAGGACTTTTAAGGCCAAAATGATAGAATAAATGTGATGAAATGGAGGTTCATCAACAACCTATTAGTTCTGGTAGTTCAAATTTAGCCCTTTTTGCTTTCATTTCAGTCATTTTATTGTGTGATGTTGCATAGACACCCCTATGTTTGAGCATTACCCCCATTTTGCATTATATTTTTATTATAAAAATTACTTGTTGTAGGGTAATTTATCCTATCCAATGTGGATAATTTCATGGATTGTTATGTTATGTGCTTGATTGATGAAATTAAATTTGATGAACTATTGTAATATTTTGCCATCTAGGCTTCTGAAAACCATAATAAATTGTATATTGCTCCTAAAACTCCTCAAAATTCAAAATTATTAGGATTGATTATGCTATGTAATTTGCTCAAAAATCACATCATTTGCATGCATATTTTTCTTAAAATAAATCAATTGGTAAATTAGGTAATTAAATGTTAATTCCCTGTAAACTTTGTATTTTTAGGATTTAAAATTTTCTTGGAAACCTAGTAATTAGACATATATAGGATAATTTTATTTTCTAAAAATATTAAGATTTGTTACTTATTAAAATTGAATTAACCTTGGTCACTAATTTTGTATAATTAAATTCAGAGAAAAATTGTGTGCATCAAAAAATACAAAAAAATCATAGTAGCGCAATTTTGCATGCATTAACATTCTAGCCAAGTTTTAAGATTTTTGGAATTAATTTGACTGATACTTTATGAAAACACCTCGGGACTTAGCCACATTTGCATTCGCATTCACCTTGCATAAAAATCAAGAAAAATACTCTTGAAAAACCTAGTTCTAATTTATCTGAAAATTAACCTAAGGAGACAGTTGCCTCCCTATGATTGACCTTGACCTTGTCCAAGTAAGATAAATCTCTATTGCTTGTGCATTCGATTCATTAACATTAGTAAGAGGTCTTTTTGAGAAATTATGATTTACCCTCCTACAACGAAATAACACATTAAATAATTTTCACGAATTAAGTAGGGTAAATCCACATATTTTAGGGTCAACCTCCATTCCCTTCTAGGAGATGACGTGCCCCAACACAATACTCTCATGTACCATGAATTGACTTTTCTCCCAAGAAAGTACCAGATTTACCTTACAACACCTATGTAAGACTCTATCTAGATGTGTTAGACATAAATCGAAAGAATCCTCGTAAATCAAGAAGTCATCCATGAAAAATTCCCAGGTTCCCCCACCATCTTGGCAAAGATCACGATCATGCAACTTTGGAATGCCCCTGGAACATGGCATAACCTGAAGGGCTTGCACCTAAATTCGTACGTCTTAAAGGGCATGTGAAGGTGGTCTTATCCTGGTCTTGGGATCTATGTCTACTTGATTGTAGCCCGAGTACCCATCTAAGAAATAGAAGAATTCTTTCCCAGTTAGTCTCTCTAAAATCTGATCAATCAATTAGAGGGGAAAGTGATCCTTCTTTGTCGCAGTATTCAAGCATTTGTAATCTACACAGGCACACCATGACATGGGTACTCACTTTGCAATACCCTCTTTGTCCTAGTTGGTGACAATATGAATACCCTTCTTCTTCAGGACAACATGGATTGGTGCCACCCATTAGAATCAGATATGCGATAAATAAAACATATCACGCCATTTCTCTATCTCCTTCTTCACGACCTCTAGTAAATTTGGATTCAATCTACACTAGAACTCATGAGAGTGTTTATCATCATCTTCCAAGTAGATTTGGTGTGAACACAGAATGAGATTTATCCCACTGAGATCGGAAATGCTCTAGCCTAACGCCTTGCGGTTCTTTTCCAAGATCTCTAGCAAGCGAGATTCCTCTTTCTCGGTCACTCGCAAGCTGATGATGATCGGATACTTCTCCTTAGGTCCCATGAGGAAGGCGTATTGAGGGTCGACGGTAAGGGCTTGAGCTCGGGTAAGGCATGATCATCAGGGATATCTGGCTAAACTACTTCTAGTTCTATATTGACAGTGGTCAAATCTCTCTGTGATGTTATTGCCACAAACTGCATCTGATGATCAAGAGTCAGATCACAAAAGATCTTAAGGAAATCAGTAACTGCCGCATCGGACTCACCATCCTCTTCCTTAGATTGTCTCATGGGAAATAGGATTGATATGCCTAGGTCAGCCTCTAAGTCATTGATGGTGTAGGGATATGTATATGTACTCATACCTGAAAGGGATACCTGAAAACTCGCATTCTGTGTCAAACACATTGTCCTCCTCAGGTGAGAGAAACTCATCTACTTCGATTGGGTTCTGCTTCTAGGACCCTACAATGTCCATTTGATCACATTGTACACCGGATATAGAGTACTCAGTCTGCTCTTGGAACTTTGTCTCTGCCACTTTATCTATTTCATTTCAAACTCTACTTCATCTCCATGATCACAAAACTAGATCTTCCCATCATTATAATCGAACATTGCCTTGACTATCCTAAAAAAGGGGCAATCAAGGATTATCTAGGAACCGTTCCAGTGTTAAGAGACCTTCATGTCCATAACAGTAAAATCAGCCTTGTATTCATGCCCCTTGATCGATACGACAACATTCCTCAATACACCCTTAGGAATCTTTATAGATCGCTCAGCGAACTGGATGTATGCTCATGATCTTTTAATATGACCTAGATTGAGTCTCTCAGTATGTGCAGAGGGTAGAATATTAATAGAGGGACCATTGTCTAGTACAGTGTGCGTAAACGCAGTTTCAGTGATCTGACTTTTCACATAGTGAGCACCCATATCCCCTTTCTTTCTCAGGATCTCATTGCGAATGGCACAAGTTGTGGCTATGGGTAGCACATGTTTTTCTCTTCTTAAATTTTTCTTCTTAATTCTCCTCGTGGGTGTACATTTCGCTCTGATGTACTTCTAGTAGCATGTGTCACATCCATAAACTGATGCATGACATTTCAACTTTGATAAATTCCTTGAAAATCCACCATCTCAAAATCATCTTATTACTTTTTAGGTTTTTTCTTTCTTCCCCTTTGATAGTGTATGGGAAGGGTATTGTTGGAGGGTTTGGAAGAGACATATTAGAATCAAAATTATGCAATTTGATACTTTTATTCAAACTAAAGAAATTATCATAAATAGGACTATGAACTGGACTTTGTACATGACTATCATGGTGCTCATAAGTAATATACATGGACTCTACTGATGTTGCAGTTGTTCCTCGAGGTGTGAATACACCGTCTCTAGCTGACTCGCTTAATGGCGAATGCAAGCTCCTCCTACATGAGTGCTGGTGGTTCTCCTCTTCCTCCGAGCCTTCCTTAGGTAGAGGCTCGGATTTCTCCTCCTCTCGCTCCTTAGCTCGATCAGGCATTTGCATGATCCTTTAGCTCTTGAGAGACATATGTTGAATATCGTCATGCGAAAAGATCTCATGTCCAGAAAATAAATGCTCTAGATTATATACCTAATCTCTTGGCCTCTGTTGTTGGACATGCGAGCCCACGGCAAATGATTATGCTTTAGATTATATACCTAATCTCTTGGTCTTGCATTTCATTAAGCATCTCATGCATCCATGCATTCCTTGGTTGGTATACTCCTGACACATTCACTAACACTTAAGGCTTGAGGATTTGAAGAAACTGGATTTCTGAGATCTTGAGAGACTGATTTAGCTAGCCTTAGTCATTAGGGTTTGAACTTAACAATCCAGACTTCCCTAGTTTGAAAGATTTGAGCGCTATATTGCACTCTTCATCTCTATCTTCTAAAGAATATGATCAGCACAACACTTTCACAACTGCATGATTAACGATATGAGTTGAGTTATCACTTGAGGAACTAGGACTGGAGATTTGAGTCTAGACCTGATTTAATGATGCTCGAGGATAGGATAAAGTTAATGAAGGCTTCAAGAAACCTGAGTGTCAGCAAACCCTAGCCAGTATGTGAACAAGTTCGCATGCTATCATTTGATATCTACCTTTGTGCTAGGGTATGATGAAACCTAATTAAATGGTTGATCAATGTGCGCCAACTTTTGGTAAAAGCAGTGGAGCTAGCCAAAAAGAAAAGAAAAGAAAAGAAAGAAATATTTAAAGAAAAGAGCTCTCAAACATCAAGTCAAATTATAAAGAGCATCCACCAAAGGCGAGTGCTCCCAACCATTTCAAAGTGTCTACTTGGATCAAATGCTATTAAGACCACGGAGTCAGACTAGCACCAAAAAAGAGCTCTGCATCGTATAGTGATACAAGTCTGGGTGTCGAAGGTATCTTAGATACTCAAAAGAGGCATACCCCAATGTACTCCCATGAAAACAAGTGCAGATGACTCCAAATTTTCTTGACGGACACAATGATCAACAAAACAAAAATCTACATGTGTTTAGTAAAAAGGCACTCGAGAGGCCCCTTGTTCCAATGTGTGTGTGTGAGAGAGAGAAATATACACAATCCTATGTCCTCCATCATTTGACCATCCATCTACACTTTCAATTCTGACAAACTAATGAGGCGGTAGATTGAATGTAAGAACCGACTTATTCCCTAGTGTTGAGGATTAGGTCTGGAGGAGAGTCTCCTGAACTAGGATCTTGGGTGACATCTCGACTCGACTCTCATGAATGCAGTACACTAAAAGTCATATATTTATATGTATAAATAGAAAGTATGATAATTAGAGAAATTGGATTCCTTTTGATTAAGGCATGGTTGAGCCCAGAATTTTAGGATCACTCAAATTATGGATCTTCAATGAATTGAGCCCTGAAAATTCACATGCACAGTTAGGGATTTATCCAACTAAGTCATTCATTCATTGATGCTCGGGGACAAGTGACAGATCCGGAATTGCCTATGTTAAATATCGTGGAATGGATTGATTGGATTATCGTTCGCTAAAAATATATCGTTTTGTTGTGGGCTGGGAATCAGAATCGGTCAAGAAATAACCACACGAAATTTTTGGTCAATTTTAATCAATGTGATTTTATGTTTATTTTACTTGGACAAGTCCCAAGGTCGAACACAAGGAGGCAAAGGAACAACCTAGAATTTTGTCTATCAAAGTTTGTGAATGGTTTTGAGGCGGTCTTTTTTTTTGTAATTTTTTATACAATTAAGGATGCAAAATGCAATTTTGCATTTTGACCTATTTTAGGGACTAAAATACAAATATCGATCAAACAATGTACAAAAAATATGAAACTTGGCCAAGATGACAATTACGATGAAATGAACGCACTTTAATTTTTTTGGAATTTCTCGATGTAAGATGAATTTTCAAATGCGAACAAAGTGACTTTCAATATTTAATTATAATAAATGTTAAACCTAGTTATTTTCAAGGGATAAAATTATCTAAGATCTATCACTAGGTGATCGATCTCAGAAAAATCCTAAACCTCAAAAATATGGGATTTAATACCTATTAAAAATCAAACATTGAAATATGCAAAATGATTTTTACAAGGCAAACTATGCATGCAAATATAATTCTTTTTGAGCATAATGTTAAACCAATTAATTCTACAATCCGTGAATTTTTGGAAATTTTTAGATCAACAGTTAATTAGTTACAAATTTTCAAGCATAGAATGGGTAAAATATGCAATATTTCACAAAATAATTAATTACTAATTAACCATTGATCACAAAAATGCCAAGCATATGCTACCATGTAGAGGATCAATTGACGAACATCATGCAAATTTTTGATGAATAAAATAATGCGAGATAAAGGTTCAAAACAAAGGGGGAATACAAGGGTGTCAATGCAAATACAATATTTGAATAAATATAAAAATACAGATCAGGGATTGATATGTAAACACCTAAACCCTTGGGGGTTCAACTGCAAAAATCCCAAAGGGGCACGTACGTAGCATGCGCCCTTTGGTCGACGGGATGGATGATAAATAGGTAGAAGTCAGAGGGTACCTTTGAAAATGTCCCAACGGTCACGTGCGCATCATGTGACCCTGGGGTCGCTTGTAATGCAGGCAATCTTCAAGAGTTTTCTCGCAAATAGAAGGAACTCCAGGGGCTTCGTTGCAAATCTCTCATGGATCACGTGACCCTCACGTGTGAGTATTAGGTTCAGATGGAGGCTAGGTCCGAAGCTCTATGTGGCATGCACACGTGCTTCGGTGAGGCCTGGGGCTCCTGGTCCGGATCCGAGGCTAGTCGATAAATCTGAACCGTCGATGAAGATAAATTTGATACCTGAGGATTTGGCATTGTCTGGACGGTCAGATCTTGATATCGTGCTGATCTGACGGTTGAGATTGGCCGACACACAGTCGGCGAGCGTCAGGGTAGTGGCGGTGACGACCGGTCGACGGAGAAGGTCGGAGCTTGCTCTGTAGTTGAAGATGGGAGGCCTATGTTCGTGCAGCTCCTTGATGCCTGAAAGCTCGAAGGATGTTGACAGATGAAGGAGCTTTCCGACAATGCTTGGCTCGTCGGACGAAGCCGGTGGAGGAGCCTGCAGCCCTGCCATTGAGGGGTCGAGTTGCTGCTAGAGGTTGCGAGACGGAGCTTGGTTATGTAGCGTTGCCGTAGGAGGAGTTGACAAAGATAATGTAGTTGTCTCGATGGGAAGATGAAGACGATGGCCGGAGACGGTACGAGGCGGAGGAGGATTCGATGATGGCGAGGGGTGAAGTAAATGGAGATAATTCTCGGGGATGGGGGAAGGAGGCGGAGTAGCGGGGAGATACCTGAGAAGAGGGGGGCTCGACGGTGTGGTCGGAGCGAAGCAACGGCTTGGAGGCATAGCTGCGACGAGGGAGATATCCTTGGATCACGTCGATGGAGGTTTCTCAGGCCTGTCACTATCGTAGAAGGGGACTCAACGTGTGAACGACGGATGGGGGATGATGAGGGGTTGTTGTGCTTTAAATAGGAGGTGATGGGGCTGCTGGAGATGGAAGAAGATCAGGGAGATTTTGATTAGATGTAATTGAGATTTGATGGAGCGAGGCGGCGAGGGGATCGCAGAGCGATCAGAGATGGGGATCTGAGACGAGGAAGGGTGACGATCAATCACGAGAAGGGCGGCGCGACAGAGAAATCAACGAGCGGCAGGCTAAATTTGGGGGAGGCGGACGACCTACAAGCATCGTCTGATCGGTTATGATTGGACGACCCTAATAAGGCCACGTAGCGGTTACCAGGGGCTAGCGCTGCACGTGCAGGGCATGTGCGCAGGAGGCACGTGCCTCGCACGTGCGGCTTTTTATTTTTTATTTTAAAAAAGAAATAAAAAATAAACTCAAAAATGGGTAACATGTGGTGGCTCCAGGAGCTACCACGTGTCAGCAGCACAAAATCGGAAATAAAAACTTTAGAAAATCTAAAATAAATAGAAAACGACCTTGGATCAAAAAAGTTTCTTCATGAAAATTGCTCGTCTCGATGAGATCTACAACTTTCTTGAAGACATCAAAATCAAAATCAATCAATTGCACAAAGTGATATTTTTGGGGTATCCCATGTACATAGAATACCTAGATTTTTGGGTTTTATATTTTTTTGTTATTTTTAAACTAGATAAAAATCCGGAACAAATATGGTAAAATCAAGGATAAATATTTACACACTAATATATTTTTTTAGATTTTTATTAATTAAAAAAAGAAGAAATAAAATAAAAGACGAAAAAGATAACTTTTGTACAGACAGATAGTGAGTACTTGGAGTCGGTTAGTTTCTTTGATTTCAAGATCAGTTTAAATTTTGGATTTTTGCACATTTTAATAAAACTTTTATCAAAGAAGACACATGAAAAAGAAGTATTATAAAATAGGTTACTTATGTACATAAAATAATAGGTCAAAACTAGCTAAAATACAAAATGTACAAAAGAGGCTCAAAACCCAACTTTCACATACGAGCTCCGATTCACTTGAACTTGGTCTTCTTTTGAAGGTAATTTAATGTACATTAGTTTAAAGTGAGTATGATCAAAATAGACACTGGATGAGGAAGATATGAGGGTTTTAGTTCGGTAATCCTAGAATTAGGGTTTGAGTTTTTAGTCCACTTATTTGGGTTAGTGATTTTTTTGTATTTTTCATTTATTCTTGTTAGTGATATGTACACAGTGGAGGTGGTTTTGGGTCATTCGGAGTTAGTATGAATTAATTAAAAATTGGGGAAGTTAGTCTATTTACAGGTCAATTTTAGCTGGGATTTTTGGCTTCTTATTTTGTGCAGAAATGAGTGATAAAATGCAATTCTTATTAAAACATACATGAATGCTAATTATGCAGAATAAATGCAGAAATGCCAATGATTTTGAGGGATTTGAGCTTAATTAATGAGATTTAGAGTGATGAATCTGAGATTCATCATCAAGCATGGTTTAAGTATATGGGTATGATGAATCACTGATTCAACATGCTAACATTGGTCAATTAGGCCATGTTCCCCAAAATACATATGCATTAATAATTAATATAGCATCATTAACATTCATACATGTGTTAAATAATATTCGCATTTCATCATGCATAATTGCATAAAATAAGGAACCCAAAAATCCAAGGGTAAATTAACCTAATAAGTTCCTAACTTCCCAAGTTTTTAATTAATTCATCCTAACTCCGATTGACCTAAAACAACCTACATTTCGTAGATATTACTAATAAGGATAAACAAAAAAGTACAAAAAAATTGCTAACTCAAATAAGTGGCAAATAAACCCAAAACTTAATTTCACATCAGACGGGCTAAAGCGTGCATACCTTCCTCATACAGTGTCCGATTTTGGTTTACTCACTTCTAAAGTACTCCATTTTCAAATACCTTCAAAACAAGACCAATTTCATAAAAATCAAAGCTCATATGTGAAAGTTGGGTTTTGGGCCTCTTTTGCGTATTTTATCTTTTTGCATTCTTGACCTGAGTTTTTATGTACTTAATTACCCCTTTTAATTTTATTTCTTTTTCATTTGTGTTCTTTGATGAAAGTTTTATCAAGCGACATAAAAATCCAAATCTAGATCAAGACTGAAATCAAAGAAACTGACTGTGTCCGAGTGTCCTCTGTGAGTTTGTACAGAAATCTCACGTTTCGTACTTCTATTTTATTTCCCTATTTTCTTATTTATTAAAAATCCAAAAAAAGATTATTGTGTAATTAATTGTCTTGTATTTTATCACATTTTTTAGAATTTTTATCCTCTTTTAAAATCATTAAAAAATTGCAAAACCACCAAAATCGATTTTCTATACACATGGAGAACCACCAAAAATATCACTTCATACAGATGACCTCTTTTGTTCTCGGATCCTTCATAAAAGTTGTAGATCTCATCGAGACGAATAATTTCTTGAAGGAAAATTTTCAATCCAAGGTTCCATCCTATTTCTTTTCTATTTTCTTGCTCTTTTAATTTTGATTTTTTGGGGGGGGTGACATGTGGCAGCTTCTGGGCATGCCACGTGTCACCCCACTTCCTCTCTCTTCTCCTCCATCTGATCACGTGCCACACACGTGACCTTGCCTCCTCCTAGGTCACGTGCATGCACGTGACCCTGCCCCCTCCCCTTCGTTCGTGTGTCACCCCGGTGTCGTTTCCCCCTGCCCCTTTCACGTAACCCCTGATGGCTTTCACTCCCCCTTGTCGGATGTTACGGCTGCCTCCTTGTAATGTTCGCCACCATCGCTATAAAAAGATCAGCATCACCTTCTTGCACATCATCCGTCGAAGGAGATGATACCCCAGCCCCTCACGGTGTTCTGGTGATAGCAGCTACGCGGTGAGTTGATCAAAGATGAGGCGCTCGAACCCCCGACGTGATCCACAACTTTGAGCTATTCCGTCGTGCTCTGAGGAGATCTACTTCCAGCAATGTTCACCCTTCACCTTTTGTGCCCCTTCAACGATTGACTTCCACGTCGATCGTCATCACCTCCTTCTCCGCCTACGATTCGCCTTCGTAAGGACTTCACATCTGCACCACCAGCTACCCTCTACCACCCCCCAGCCGTCGCCATCCGTCGAGCTCGCAGCAACTTCTCCACCCTCGGAGCTCCACTACCGTCCTTCCATGCCTGCCTCGCCTTCGCCACCCGCGTTGCGCCGCCCGCCACGGGTGTAGCATCATCACCCGCTGACCAGTTCCCCCCACCCCCATGTGAGGAGCACGTGGGGTTGGGGAATATTGTAGAGTTCTCCCCTAGGGTTCCTGACATTACAAGACACCCCCCATCTAAAGTCATGTGAGCAGCACGTGCTATGAGGGTAAATTGCAAGAAGACTCCTGACAGTTCTAGAAAAAGCAAGGAAGTCCTTGCCTCAACCTGCATGTGTTTCTAACGTGTGTTGTTGGAAAATTTGCAAAAAAAGCCAATGTGAGTTTTCAAATTATAGATAAGTCCCTACTAGGGGCCATTATGTCATAAAACTTTATTTTTATTACATTTTAGTCCTTGCAATTTCATTTGAGTATATCTTTTGCATTCGAACTCCAATTTTAGCACACAATATGTTGATTTGAAGCTATTTATGTGCTATATCATATTATATAATTTGTGGATAGATCTGAGGCTAGTTATTGATGATTATCATTATTTGAACCTTTTCATCTGTGTAGGCTGATCTTTGACTTATTGGTGCTATTTTAAATGGGAGAAATTGATAATTTATTTTGCTGGGATCTAGTGAGGATTTTAAATTGATCAATCCTCTTGTGATTATTGACGATCAATATTGGAGGAACTAATTTCTGCAGGGGCTTCCAGGAAGAAAATTATGGATCAATTACCCTAACCTATATTATAATTAAAGATTTATTCGAAGAAATTTTGATCTAATTTACGGGGATTCTAGTGTGGGGTTATTTAATCTGATTAATCTCTTTTGATATCTGATTATTTTTTCTTTGAGAAATTAACTATTGCAGGGGCTTAATTAAGATTTATTCATTTAATATTATTGTATATTATTTGAGGAATTAAATCACAGAAATTTTAAGGATTGATATTATGCTTCAAAAATTATTATGAGTATTAATTGATCTATGTACCTGAAGCACTAGAATTAATTCAAATATCTCTTGCGTTCCATCCTTCTTGATATGTGAACATTTTGAGGATTTTGATTAATATTATCTGGATTAAAATCAAAGTCACAGATCATGTGCTAAATAGCCATCTCCGTTTATTTTCTTTGTATCTCATCTTCATCTTTGCATTGTATTATATTTTCTCAAGATAGAAATTAATCAAGCATTTAATTATTTAATTTAATTTAAAACCATGCAACTAAAAATCATCGTTTCCTATGTTCGACCTTGGTAGACTTTCCAAGTAAAAGTTATTCTACAACATTTAAAGATTGTGGTTTTTGTTGATCTAAATTTGCTTCCTATGCTATGATAACATGACATTATTAAAGAGGCAAATTTGTGGTTCATCAAATGGCGCCATTGCTGGGGATGCTAGAGGTGGTGTACGGAGGGCGGAGCTCGCAGCGCAGGTGAAGGTGCGGAGGTGGAGCTCGGGACACTATGAGGCATGGAAGGGGGCAGTTGCACGGGGCGCGCAGGTGGAGGGTGACGTAGCAGCCTTCTGTGCATGGTGAGGCCACGCACGGTGGTGGAGGAATGACAGGAGGTGTTGGAGGGGTCAAGGGCATCAGGTGGAGGCGAGAAACTTGGTCAGCTATCGTACCTGTAAAAAAATAAATGAAGCGAGGGAGGGGGTTGCCGAAGTGGTCGAGTCGCTTGGGAAATGTGGAGGAGCAGAGGCTCGACCCATGTATTCACCTTATCGCGTGTGAGGCGCGGCAGGGCTCGGCTACAATCGAGTGGTAGCAGCAACACGAGGGAGAAAGGCTTCACGGATTTTTGTGAAGAGAAGCCAGAGGAAGAGAGAGACAAGAAGAGGATAATTACAAGTGGGGAATCGAGTATATTTACGGATGTACATTTGATGAGCTCGAATTTCACCGACCGTTACAGCCACCACCTGTTTCCCAACGTGTAACGCACCTCCATCGTCGCCCCACATCTCCGGCTGTTTCCCCTCCCTGAGTAATGCCCATCGACTCACTCCCTATAAAGGCCTCGCCTCCGACATCCTCTAAATCCATCTGCCACATCTGCCCCAAGCTTCAACCCTATGGAGGTGACAGGTCCAAGTTCCATCGAGCCACCACGCAAGAAGGGCAAGCATGATCCAGGGGTCCTAATCCCTATTGCAGAACATCCTCGTTGTTCAACCGAGCTCGGATTGCCTCCGCTAAAGGTCCTTGATCGAAGACACCCCAGGAGCTTTGAGATCCTCGCTTTCAGGTGAGTCGACACCTCCTTTGCCTCCTTCTACATATGTCC
Source organism: Ottelia alismoides (assembly GCA_037367405.1). Taxonomy (NCBI): domain Eukaryota; kingdom Viridiplantae; phylum Streptophyta; class Magnoliopsida; order Alismatales; family Hydrocharitaceae; genus Ottelia; species Ottelia alismoides. The sequence continues at coordinate 114,512 of JAZKJV010009685.1, read as the reverse complement.
CTCTCCCATCTTCCTCTCCGTCAAACCCCTTCGCCCATATCCACCCTGACTCTTGCAAAGAGTCGAGCTCCAGATCCTCCATCTTATCTACTCACATAGGATCACCACCCTCGGTCCATTCCCTCTCCATCGTTGGGCTTGAACTCAAGCTTTACTCGCTCATTTTTTTGCTCTTTCACCACTAACATTGCAGGTCTGCTCTCGACGAGACCCGCTATCGGAGCTCCCCGCACCTTGCCGCACAATGAGCTCATTCCATTCCCCTGTTCTCTTACGTCAGGACATAATAAAAACATAAGAACCCAAAAAATGATGAAGAGATGGCCCGCATATGCAGAGAAAACATCAAGGTCACTTTGTCCCTAGACGAGATTATAGAAAGAGACCTTGCTTTTAGGAAATACCTTAAGGTGAGATGCACTCCAACAAGGACCAGCAAAAAGAATCCTAGTCGAAAACAGAAGCAACTGTTGGGCCATAAAGACAGAACCCGACTGCAATGATAGAATCACTCTCATCTGGAGAGGACATTGTTGATGAATTAATCTTCCAGCTCATACATGCATCTACTTACACTCCCGGAGACTCAGGGGTCCCTATTGACATGTTTGTCCATTCTCTTTCTGGATAATCTCGAAGTGACGTAAACAGATCGAACATGGCATTTACCAAACCACATTGTATCTTTAGCGATCCGATCCCCAAAACAATTAAGATGGTGGCCAATAAGGTTACATAAAAACCATCCACATCACAACGAGAATCAGCAATGATAGAGCAAGATTTTGTGCATGATACAGACTTACCCAATCTCAAACCATTGCCACCAACTCATAAGTATGCCTTACTTACGTGAATAAGGGATTGTTTCCGATCATCATCAGTTCACATCCGATCGAAGAGTAGGAAATCCGCCTGCTTAAAGTTTTAGAGAAAAATCGCAAGGCTATAGGCTGGAGATTCTCGGATCTTCAAGGGATTAACCCAGCCCTTTCTTCACTTTACCTTGAGGATAATGCTAAACCCTCCCGTGAATGCCAACGTAGGTTGAATCCAAATTTACGAAAAGTGGTTAAGACTAAGATGGAAAAATGGTGTAAGGCTGGTTTCATTTATCCCATCTTAGACTCCATGTGGGTGTCGCCTTTGCACATTATCATGAAAAAGTCAGGACTTCAGATTATCATCAATGAGGAGGGAGAGGAGATCATGACTCGGGTACCCACATAGTGGTGCATTTGTGTGGATTACGGGCGCTTGAATACCACAACGAAGAAGGATCACTTCCCACTATCCTTTATTGATCAAATTTTGGAGAGATTGGCAGGGAGAGAATACTTCTGTTTCTTAGACAGTACTCGGGCTACAACAGGTAGCCATCACCCCTGAGGACCAAGAAAAGACTACATTCGCATCTCCTTTCGGCACTTATTCATTCAAGTTCATGCCTTTTGGACTCTGCAATGCCCCAGGCACCTTTCGACGATGCATGATTGCAGTTTTTGTCAAGATGGTTGGAGATTTCATGGAAGTCTTCATGGACGACTTCTCGATCCATGGTGATTCATTCGATGATTACCTAGCGCACCTGGATTGAGTCCTCGAGAAGTGTAGGGAAGTGAATCTGGTGCTCTCTTGGGAGAAAAGCCATTTCATGGTAAAGTAGGGCATCGTGTTTGGGCACGTCATCTCCATGAAGAGAATGGAGATTAACCCTACCAAGGTGGATGTGATCAAGAAACTCGAGCCACCTACCAATGTTAAACAAGTGTAGTCTTTTCTAGGGCATGTCAGATTTTATAGGTGATTTATTAAGGATTTTTCAAAAATTGCCCGACCGCTAATTGACCTCTTAGGGAAAGACACTAAGTTCCTTGCAGATCATAAGGGTCTTGAAGCCTTCGAGCTTCTCAAAAAGAGGATCATTGAGACTCCTGTCCTACAAACTCCAGACTGGTCTCTTCCCTCCGAGATCAAGACAGATGCTTCAGACTTCGTAGTAGGGGTTGTGTTAGGACAAAGAAAAGACGGAATCTAGTATGTTATTCACTACACAAGCAAAGTTTTAGATCCAGCTCAGAAAAATTACACTATGGTCAAAAATGAGATGATTGCAGTAGTCTTTGCTATGGAAAAATTTCAATCTATACTTCTAAAATCTAAATGATAGTATACACAGATCACTCAGCCATCCGATACTTAATGGCGAAAAAAGATGCAAAAGAACGTATCCTCAGATAGATACTCTTACTCCAGGAATTTGATTTGGAGAATAAAGATAAACCTGGAGTTAAGAATGTTGTGGCTGATCATTTATTACAGATCGAACAAAACAAAATCCCTGATTCTGATGAGTCGATTTCTGCTATTGACTCTCTCCCATGGTATGCAGACAAGGTTAACTATCTTGTCTCCAAGATAGTTCCTCAGGTTGTCCTAAGAACATAATCGACCGACTCAAGTCAAAAGCCAGACACTACCATTGGGAAGATCCGTTCCTTCTCTTTGAAGGACTGGATTGTATATGGAGGAGATGTATTCCTCAATAGGAATACCAAAGTGTCCTCAATCTCTGCCATACCTTGGAGGCAGGAGGACATTACTCTGGGAAGAGGACAGCTGAGACGATACTACAATGTGGATTTTACGTGCTGACCTTGTTTAAGGATGCCTACAATTTTGTCTGGTCGTGCCCGGGCTGCTAGAGAATGGGAGGGACTATTAGTCCCAAAGATGCCATGCATATGTAACCAGTGATCATTTGTGATGTATTCGATGCATGGGGCATTGACTTTATGGTCCCATTCCCTAACAATCAAGGATTTGAATATATTCTTCTCGCGGTAGACTATTTATCTAGGGGGTGGAAGCTATCCCTACTTGAGCAGCAAACAACAAGACTGTACGCAAGTTTTTAAAAGATCAAATAATTTCGAGGTTTGGGATCCCTAAGGTATTAATATCTTGTGGGGGTAGCCAAATTGTCAACCAGGAGGTGAAGAAGTTGACTAAGGAATACAACATCGAGCATCGTGTCGCTAGTCCTTACCATCCACAATCCAATGGCATGGTCAAGGTGTCAAATAGGGAGGTCAAATTAATTTTATAGAAGCTAGTCCGCCATGACAGGAAGAACTGATCCCAACTCCTTGACCAAGTTCTATGGGGTTACCGGATAGCATACAAGACCCCAGTGGGCACCTCCCTGTTTTGAATGGCATATGGAAAGCTGTGTCATTTGCCCATAGAACTTGTGCATAAATCAGAATGGGCGGGCAAAAAGATCAATTGGAACTATCACCAAGGAAAGAAAAATAGAGAGATGGATTTGAATGAACTATCAGAAATCTGAAATCATACATAAGAAAACAACACCATTTACAAGGACGGGGTGAAGAAATGGCACGACAAGAACATCTGAACAAAAACCTTTGTCCTAGGGTAGAAAGTATGGTTGTTTAATGCAAGATTGAAAATTTTCTAAGGCAAATTAAAATCCAAATGGATGGTACCCTTAATCATGAGAGGTGCACAATATCGGAAGTGTTGAGATCTCAGAGACCATAGACAGCTGCAAATTTCTATAGTCAATGGTCAGCTTCTTAAACATTTTGTCGAATCGAGTGAGCAGTTAGTGCAAGTAGAGCAGATATCCTTCACTCAGGGCATTGTATTATATGAAAGACTCAAGTGGCCCGGATGAACCACCTCTTCCTTAAAAATTCCATCACTCTTCTATATATCCATCACTTCTGTCATCTCCTCGGTCCCCCACCTGTGATTACTTCCTATACTTAGGCTGACCTGAGCCTAAGTATAGGGGGATCAGTACCATTGTGTATACATCACTTCTATTCTTTTCCTTTCACCCTCGACCGCCACATTTCATGCTTTTATGCTATGCCTAGTCCCTCAAAAGTCTAAGTATAGGGGGCATGTCGACTTCTTTTTCTTTTTTTCTTTTTCACTCATCTATACCTAGTACAAGCTATGTCTACATTTCACTTTGTACCATAAGGACATACCACAAGCTAAGTATAGGGGTGTTTTTATATATTTTACATACTTTATCCATAGCTCATACATTAATTATTTTCATCAAAAATTGGGAATGGGTACAAGTAGCATCAATTATGTATATTATACTAAATTCTTTATGTAAATAATACATGTTTTTCAAAAAAACAAATAGAAAACAAAAAAACCTTTTTGCATAAAAAAATCCCTCATGGTCTTGCATTTCATTAAGCATATCATGCATCCATGCATTCTTTGGTTGGTATATTTCTGATACTTTCACTATCACTCAAGGCTTGAGGATTTGAAGACCCTGGATTTCTGAGATCTTGAGAGACTGAGTTAGCCAGCCTTAGTCATTGGGGTTTTAAACATAATAATCCACACTTCCCTGGTTTGAAAGATTTGAGTGCTCTATCGCACTCTTCATCTCTACCTTCTAAAGAATATGATTAGCACAATACTTTCACAACTGCATGATTGATGAGATGAGTTGAGTTATCACTTGAGGAACTAGGACTGGAGATTTTAGTCTAAACCCGATTTAATGATGCTCGAGGATGGGATAAAGTTAATGAAGGCTTTAAGAAAACTGAGTGTCAGCAAACCCTGGCCAGTATGTGAACAAGTTCGCATGCTATCATTTTATATCTACATATGTGCTAGGTTGTGATGAAACCTAATTAAATTATTGATCAGTGTGTGCCAACTTTTGGTAAAAGCAGTGGAGCTAGCCAAAAAGAAAAGATAAAAATATTGAAAGAAAAGAGATCTCAAACATCAAGTCAACTTACAAAGAGCTTCCACCAAAGGCGAGCGCTCCCGACTATTTCAAAGTGTCTACTTGGACCAAAAGCTATTAGGACCAAGGAGTTGGGCTAGCACCAAGAAAGTGATCTGCATCGTATAGTGATACAAGTCTCGGTGTCGAAGGCATCTTAGATAATCAAAAGAGATACACCCCGGTGTACTCCCAGGAAAACAAGTGCAGACGACTCCAAATTCTCTTGACGGACACATTGATCAACACAACAAAAATCGACCCCTTGTTCCAATGTGAGGGAGAGAAAAGTATACACAATCCTATGCCCTCCATCGTCTGGCCATCCACCTACACGTTCAAGTCTGATAAACTAATGAGATGGTAGATTGAATGCAAGAATCGGCTTATTCCCTAGTGTTGAGGGTTAGGTCTAGAGGAGAGTCTCCTAGACTAGGACCTTGGGTGACATCTCGACTTGACTCTCATGAATGCAGTACACTAAAAGTCATATCCTTATATGTATAAACATAGAGTCTGGTAATTATAGAAGTTTCATTCCTTTTGATTAAAGCATGGTTGAGCCCAGAATTTTAGGATCACTCAAATTAAGGGTCTTCAATGAATTGAGCCTCGAAAATTCACATGCACAGTTAGCGATTTATCCAACTAAGTCATTCATTCATTGATGCTTGGGGACGAGCATGGTTTAAGTATAGAGGTATGATGAATCTCTGATTCAACAAGCTAACATTGGTCAATTAGGCTTTGTTCCCCAAAATCCATATGCATTTAATAATTAATATAGCATCATTAGCATTCATACATGTGTTAATAATATTCGCATTTCATCATGCATAATTGCATAAAATAAGGAACCCAAAAATCCAAATGTAAATTGGCCTAATAAACTTCTAACTTCCCAAGTTTTTAACTAATTCATCCTAACTCTGATTAATCTAAAACTACCAATATTTTGTAGATATTACTAACAAAAATAAATAAATAATACAAAAAATGCTAACTCAAATAAGTGATAAATAAACACAAAACCTAATTTCACATCAGATGGACTAAAACATGCATACCTTCATCATATAGTGTCTGATTTTGATCTACTTACTTTTAAAGTACTCCATTTTCAAATACCTTCAAAACAAGATCAATTTCATAAAAATTGGAGCTCATATGTGAAAGTTGAGTTTTGGGCCTCTTTTGCGTATTTTATCTTTTTGTGATTCTTGACCTGAGTTTTTATATACTTAATTACCCATTTTTATTTTATTTATTTTTCATTTGTGTTCTTTGATGAAAGTTTCAAGCGGAATAAAAATCCAAATCTAGATCAAGACTAAAATCAAAGAAACTGACTGTATCCGAGTGTCCTCTGTGAGTTTGTACAAAAATCTTGTATTTCGTACTTCTATTTTATTTCCCTATTTTCTTATTTATAAAAAAATAAAAAACGATTAATGTGTAATTAATTGTCTTGTATTTTATTGTATTTTTTAGAATTTTTATCCTCTTTTAAAATCATCACAAAATGAAAACCCACCAAAATCAGTTTTCTATATACATGGAGAACCATAAAAAATATCACTTTGACAAGATGACCTCTTTTGCTCCTAGATCCTTCATGAAAGTTGGAGATCTCGTCGAGACGAACAATTTTTGTGAAGGAAATTTTTTGATCCGAGATCTTGTCCTATTTCTTTTCTAATTTCTTTCTCTTTTATTTTTGAAATTTTTGGGGGTGACACATGGCAGCTCGTGGGCATGCCACGAGGCATCCCACTTCCTCTCTCCTCTCCCCCACCTGTTATGTGTCGCGCACGTGACCTCACCTCCTCCCAGGTCACGTGTGTGCATGTGACCCTGCCCCCTTTCCTTCCTCCATGTGCCCCCTCCACCCCCCGTTGTCGTTTCCCCCTCCCCCTCTCGCGCAACCCCCAACGGCCTTCACTCCCCCTTACCGACCATTACGGCCGCCTCCTTGTAATGTTCATCGTCATCGCTATAAGAATATTAACGCCACCTTCTTGCACATCATCCACTGAACGAGAAGATACCCCACCCCCTCATTGTATTCTGGTGACAACAGCTACCCGGTGAGTCGATCAAAGATGACGCGCTCGAACCCCCGGCGTGATCCACAAGGTACCCATCTTGTGTTGCTGCTCCGTTCGCAATCAGCACATCTCTGAGCTATTCCACCGAGCTCTGAGTTGAGAACCAACTGAGATCAACTGATTTGCAGCCAATCCAGGAGATCTACTTCCAACAATGTTCACCCTTCACCTTCTGCGCCCCTTCCACGATTGACTTCCATGCTAATCGGCATCAACTCCTTCTCCGCATGTGCTTCGCCTTCGCACAGAATTCACATTTGTATTGCCAGATGCCCTCTATCATGCCCCCTAGACATCGCCATCCCCTGAGCTCGCAGCAGTTGCTCCACCCTCGAAGCTCCACTACCGTCCTTTCGCACCCGCCTCGCCTTCGCCACCAGCAGTGTGCGACCCGCCTCGGGAGTAGCGTCATCGCCCGCTACCCAGTCCCCCCCACATGAGGAGCACATGGAGTGGGGGACAATTGTAGAGTTCTCCCCCAAGGTTCCTGACATTACAAGACACCCCCATCTGGAGTCATGTGAGCATCACGTGCCACGAGGGTAAATTGCAAGAAAACCCCCGATAGTTCAGAAAAAAGCAAGGAAGTCCCTGCCTCACCCGGTATGTGTTTCTCACGTGTGTCGTTGGAAAATTTAAAAAAAAGCCCATGCAAGTTTTTCAAATTATAGATAAGTCCCTACTAGGGGCCATTATGTCATAAAACTTTATTTTTATTACATTTTAGTCCTTACAATTTCATTTGAGCATATCTTTTGCATTCGAACTCTGATTTTAGCACATAATATGTCGATTTGAAGTTATTTTTGCTCTATCATATTATATAATTTGTAGATAGATCTGAGGCTGCTTATTGATGATCATCATTATTTGAACCTTTTCATTTATGTAGGTTGATCTTTGACTTATTAGCATTATTTTAAATTGAAGAAATTGTAAATTTATTTTGTAGGGATATATTGAGGGTTTTAAATTGATCAATCCTCTTTTGATTATTGACGATCAATCTTGGAGGAGTTAATTTCTATAGGGGCTTCCAGGAAGAAAATTAAGGATGAATTTCTCTAACCTATATTTTAATTAAATATTTATTCGATGAAATTTTGATCTAATTTACGGGGATTCAAGTGTGGGATTATTTAATCTGATTAAATCTATTTTGATATCTAATTATTGTTCTTAAAGAAATTAACTCTTGCAGGGACTTAATTAAGATTTATTACTTTAATATTATTGTCTATTATTTGAGGAATTAAATCACATAAATTTTGAGGACTGATATTTGGTTTCAAAAATTATTACGAGTATTATCTGATATTTTTACCTGAAGCACTAGAATTAATTTAAATATCTCTTGAGTTAGATCCTTCTTGATCTATGAACTTTTTTTGATAATTTTGATTAATATTGTTTGGATTAAAAGTTAAAGTCACAACCATCTCTTTTTATTTTCTTTGTAGCGCATCTTAATCATTGCATTGTATTATATTTTCTCAAGATAGAAATTAATCGAGCATTTAATTAATTATTTAATTTAATTTAAAACCATGCAACTAAAAGTCATCGTTCCCTGTGTTCGACCTTGGTATACTTGCCAAGTAAAAATTGTTCCACAACATTCAAAGATTGTGGTTTTTTCTTATCCAAATGTGCCTCCTATGCTACGATAACATGACATTATTAAAGAGGCAAATTTGCGGTTCATCAATAATTATGCAATAAAAGTTATTGCATATATGGAATTATTGTTGGAGAATAATATCTCAACAATACTGGAATGAGCCCTCTTATCGTACTTGAAGGGGAGATGGCCAAGTTGAGATCCATCAACTTGGTGGTCGTCCACCCCTTATATGGAATGAGGGATCTCTCTCTTCTAATTAATTCTGTCTTTGTTGGTGTGATTTGAATTAAAATATATTAATTGATTTCAATATATTTAATTAAAATTAAAGCCAATAATTTTTTGTTGGTTATTAAAACACAAGATCACAACCATTGATTGAAAGCAAAAATCAGTCTAAGCCATTGGATTTGTGTGCACATGGATTGTGATCCATGGACATCCAAAATAGTATAAATAGAAGGGTAGACCTAGACTTTTATTTTACAACATGAAAGACAAAAATCTCTCTCATTTTCTCATGGTCGTCCACCCTCTCTCTCAATAATATGGTCATCCATATTATGGACCTAGAGGATCTCGGAGTCGACACGACGCCGTTGTGCTGTCGGATCGACTGCTCATGGATCTTTGCCTTCTTCGGTACCTCTCGCTCGTGGAGAAGACATTGGATTTTGTGAGACGAAATCATGAGATTCATTGCTTGGATCATCAACTTTGATTGCGAGAAGCACACAAATCATCCTCGTGCCTGCAAGTGCGATCTACGTCAGATCGGACTTGATACAAGCGATCTCTTCGTTTATAGATTTTGATCGCAACCATACTTCTAGAGGTATTCCGATATCTACTTTGTGATTTAGATGAAACAATCCGAGAAGTGTTCTTGGATCATGTGGTTACATCGCTTTTTTTCCACTGCCGTGAGCAACTAGTGCGACTAGTCGCTCTCGATCGCATACGATGCAATCTTCACACTTCCATGATGTGCTTAAGGTTCTTCCATAACCTTCAAGTGGTATTAGAGCTACTGGTTGGAGGCTTCGAATATGATCCATAAATCTAAAATGACATGGGCATTTTTGGGTCTGCAAATTTTCATTGCATTTTGTTCATGCAACCATGTTTTGTGTGATTTTTTTGACATGTTTAAATGCCTTAAAATGTTTGTTTATCACTTTGATTACGTTTCCCATCTTATTATCAAACCATAGGACTTGTGTTTGCATGATTTGGAATCTATTTTCTCAAGTTATGATCGTTTTAGTTGACTTGTGTCCATTGTTACGTGAATAATGATTTTTGATGTAATTGGGAGACAATCATGGTTTTAAAATGCCTTAAAATGTGTGTCTGTCACTTGGATTCTGTTTCAAATCAAATTGGCAAACAAAGGAAATTTATTTTGCATAATTTGGAGTTTATTACTAAAGATTTGTTAGTTTTAGTAAACATGTGTCATTGCTAGAAACATAACAAACTTGAACAAGAATCTTGTGATTGTAATTCATTTAATTCATGAAAATTAATGGTTAATCTCTTGAAATAATTTTTTGTTAAATATTTGTGAAATATTTAATAAAGATACTTATTTATTGACTATAATCAACAAAGATAAGGTAATTGATCTTGATCGAATTGGTTATAATGACTCTTTCCAACAAACTTTGTTTCTTGAATAGGATTAGAAATTTTTAATAAATCTCCTTATAATATTAATTAAACTGATTTTGATAAATATTATATGGTACTACTTCGGTTGAAAGGCCTAATATCATCTCAAATACAAAATGATCATATCACATTATCCTTACATAAGGCAGATATGGTGGCTTGTCGGGGATCGTTGGGGTAGCAGGTTGCTCCGTGAGTGGTCTGTCCCACATCCTATGCGTATTGGCCATGACATCAGGTAAGGAAAGGATAATACTTGAAATAATCATTATGTATTTTTCTAATTATTAAAATTTGAATAATACATATTTTGATATTATACGATCCTTCAAGTAATAATTAAGATTATTTGTTGGATACTGACTATATCATTGATTTAATATGATTAAATTAATTATACAACAATTATCACAATTTATATTTTATATATAGATTATATCTCCCTTTGAAAAATTAATTATGTGAACATGATTCATAATAATTAATTAAAATTTGAATATGATATGAAGGATCATATAAATGACATCCATCGTCTCCCGTCAAGGCGAAGGGTTATGTCGCTATGGATTAGATGCTGGAGACGCATGTTCGAAGCGACATGTCCTGCACATGGATCGGGCTCTTTGCTTCTGGAAAGAGTAAGATCGTATGCGTAGTCGCCCCAATATCGATTTCTCGTATTATTGGGGTGATATTGGATTGTGCATAGTGAGTTCTAATCCTATGATGGTTGGTTCAATTAATGATGGGTCAACATCACCTTAGGGGTGGTGGGTCCGGGTGTTAAAGATCGAATTGGGAAATGCAAGTTGGACTTGTAATGTGGAATGAGTTCCCGCTTCTTTTTATCCGAGTTACAGTTACTCATATTATTGGGATGTAACAAAGGTAAGAAAGGAGATCCCAAATCTTGCTTGAGATATAATGGTAAGTATGTCTCTTACCTTGAAAATGAATAAGAGAATGAACTTTCAAAGTTGACAAGGCAAGACAACTTTGATATAAAAATCCTTAATCAAAGTAAAATATGTATTTATACAATTATTTCTTATTCCAGATGACTTGCATTAAACCCACTCAAAACTGTACTCAATAATAACCGGTAAAATATCATGGATTGGATCCATGATCAAGATATTATACTTGCAATTGGCCATATAATGTATGTGGTTGCAATGTGCAGGTTTCCTCATAATAATGAGAAATAATATTTAGATAATAGGACAACAACCTTGGGTTTGTATGTCGCTATAGTCTTGATATCTCATCGAATGTGCTTTGGAAGTATCATGTCAATGATAATCCTAATTATCGAAAATCCTTACAGAACCTAAGAAGATATTTTGGCAGATATATGTGCTCTCAACATTTAATCATGAATAACATGGTTCACTGCATTATGCAGAATGGTAACTCGATAAGAGATGATGTACTCAAAATGTTTGAGTACCTACCTGAACCAAAGTCTTTAAGATATGATGAGTGTCATTATTCTACTGTCTATATTCAAGTCATTCATGAAGCTTCATAATATCCATATTGTATGAATTGAATGAAGCGTATATAAATGTTGAAGTGGTCTTATATTGAAATCTTTTGAGTTCAATATAAGAGATCCTTTCTCTTAAGTAGTGGTTGTTTATAGATGAAGCGGGCGTAGTGGAAGCGTGGTTCTGACCCAAGTGAGAAGAAAAGTCAAAGAGTGGAATGTACTTCTATAATTTCCACACATATGACATCCAAAGAGTTGGGTGAATGCCAAAACTGCTATAAGTTAATGTATTGATGGTATGGTTGTATAGACTATCTAGGATCCTTAGAGAAGGATTCAGATGGTGCATCGACACTTTATACATCTACATATAATCATTGAAATTGACTTGCTCATTGGATAAGATCAAAGTCTAATAACTATATCTCATTCTTCTAATAACACTTGCAGTTGTTGCATATATTTTAGAAGACTAGAAAATTTGATCTTAAGGTTTATTAGTCATCCACATTGATATTGATGCAATTGTTGAAGCAATCTTCATTGGATAGATAGACTACATATTTTTCAATGTGGGAGCCATTATTCTTAAAGAATGTCTCTATGATCTATATATTAGAATACGTTCATTGTTTATTTCTAAATGTTGGAAATAAACATGCATTCTAGAAAAGACCTATTAGAAAGAGTTATGATGGATATATTTCAGATAGTAATCTAACATCTAGAGGACTCTACTAAATTAGAAAATTAATGAATGGTTCATTAACATTTCTAAATACTAAAAATTTAAACCTTAAAAGATCAATAGGAGGATGAAGATCATTTGACAATGATATGACATCAAGCCTTGGACATATGTATGTTGATGACATCAATAGACTAGTAAGAGATGAAGCTTTAGACTGTCTGAAATTTCAAATCTTATATATTTGTGAATATTGTATTCAAAGTAAAAATTTCCAATGCACCCTTCACCGGGAATGGTGTTAGATTCTAATGTATTCAGGATCTCATACATATTGATGTATGTAGATCATTTATATCATAATAAACATTAATGATATGTGATATCTATTGATGATTATTTGTGATATGAGATTTCTTCCCTTCACCTTAGAAACCTTTGTGATGTTCAAAGATTTCATAATTTTGGTTGAAAACCAAAGTTAGAAGGAAGATGAAATGAATTTGATCTAATTAAGGTAGCAACTACCAATTATATGAATTGAAGGAATACCTTATGGGGAAAAGAATATTATTCTTATCTCACTCCTCTTGATATACCTAAAGTCAATAGATCTGTAGGGAGATGTAATTGGATCATGTGTGGTATGATTTGGTCAATGATGAATCTTAGCATAATTACCTCTTAGTTTCCAGGAATATATGCAGTAGAGACTGCATTATATATCCTTAATAACATTTCGTGGAAATATGAACTTGAAAACCCTCATAAGCTATGGTTTGGAACCTAGCTTAGTGTTGGACACTTGAATATTTAGGGTTGCTTGGTCCATAACCATATCATGGATGCAAGTAAGCTGGAATTTGGCACCAGAGAATGCTACTTCATTAAGAATATAAAGGGTGGTATTGGATATCTAATTTATGACCTTGAGATTCTTAAAAGATTTTATCTCTAATGATATGATTCTTAGAGGATAATTTTCTTGAGAATCAAGATGAAAATGAAGTAAAGGAACTCATTGAATCTTGAGAAGGTAATGAGGCCCCTAAAATCGGAAACTAAAAGGACAATTAAAGATGAACCACTCATAACTCTTGAAATTAGTTTGAGGGTGGTAAGACCACCTAAAAGGTATGGATTCCATGTGTCAGTTAAATCTGATAATGATCTGACTTCATATGATGAAGCTTTTGAGGATCATGACATGGAAAGATGGATGTTAGCGTAATAAAGTCTAAAGTAGACTTCATTTACAAGTGTTGTGTATGGAACTTTTAGGATACACCTATAAGGGTAAAACATGTTAGGTGTAAATGCATCTTAAAGAGAAAGAGGGAACTTGATGAGAAGGTTGAGACCTTCAAACATGGCTCATATCCACAAGATATACACTAAGAGAAGACATCGCTTGCGATGACACTTGCTCTTTAGTGACCATGCTTAAACCCATCAGAATGTTGCTAACTATATCTACACAGCTTGACTATGACATCTACAAGTTGGAAGTCAAGATTGCATTGCTCTATGAATCCCTCACTGAGGATATTCATATAAAGTAGCCCCTGGGCTTCATAATTGGGGAAAGTAAAATGTGAAAGCTCCATCTATGGGCTATGATAAGTTTCGAGTGGTCAAAACATCATATTTAATGAAATTATAAAGGTTATGATTTCATACAAAAACTTGATGAGCCATGTGAAGCTTAGTGGGAGTGTCATTGTGTTCATTGTGCTAAATGTAGATAATATCCTAATCATTTGGAATGATATAAGGATGATAATAAGTATTTGTTAATCTGGTTATTCCATACCTTGAGATAAAAGATCTCAAGTATACCTCTTAGATCTTAGTTCTGAACTTGTTCAAAAGCAAAGAGAAGAGGGCATTGGGACTATCACGTTAGTCGTTCACTTTGGACATATTCCATTTTTTTGAAAAACTCCACGGAAAGCTTCTTTCCCTTAAGATATGGTACCGACCTATTTAAAGGGACAACACCTCAAAGAGTTGAGGATGTGAATACCAAAGCTACATGCCCTAGTGCATAAGCTATGGGGAGCTCAGTGTGTGCTGGATGTGTACGAAGTGTCAGATGGATGCCATGCAATGGGAGTAGTAAGCTGTTACTAATCCTACTATGAAGATAAAACACCCGATTTCAGTAACAACTATATCTTCAAAGAGGACAAGACTTTTGAGATAGTGATCTCAGAGTCTTATCTTCAAGAACTTAAGACTTTATAGATAGTGATCTAAAAGGTCTTAACTGCAGATGCCTTATAAGACATAAGAGGCATCTTAGCCTTGGGAGATAGAGATCTCCGAGAATAAGGGCATTATGATAAGGATAATTGAAATTACATACTGGTTATAATGATTATTGAATTGTAGTGTTAAAGACACTATAATTGCTTTAATAAGATTGAGTATTGGTTTCATAAGATGCAACATTTGCATTGGATGCGAGCACTGTTATTAGGAGATATGTAGGCTCCATAAAAGGACCTTTCGTAGTCTATCGGGAATAGAGTGACTAGTCAGCTTACCAAGCTATTTTTTTAAATATCTTATGATTAGCACATGAGTGTGGGTTTAAAGATTAGCCTATTAATGGCTCTTCAGGATAGTGAGAGAATGTTGGACATGTGAACCCATGATGATCCATTATGCAATAAATGTTATTGCAAATATCATTCCCTAATCCGAAATGAAGATAAACTCATTTGCATAACAGGTCCCTTAATACAATTAAGGTTATGTACCATGGCCATCTTAATGATCATACAACCGTTGATTCAAATATTGAATCATAGAGGCAAGTGCTTAGATGATATCTAAAGAGTTAGATTGAGGGCTCATCAAGCACTGTCAAGTGATTGATAAGAGAGGATCTCCAGCCTAAGAAGAAGATGGCAATTCTTCTCTAAATGTTGATATCTAACCGACCTCTTGATGCAGGTCCTCTGTATAGGAATAGAGATTCGGAAGTGTTAGATAAGTTAGGTCGGAGAGTTGACTTAACGATATTGAGATAACCAAGACCTATGTCGTTATTGTCATGATATAGGCACACATCCTATGACCGGAGACAGATGTGTTACTATATGTTTAAGTATGTACATTTAGCAGACTGATAGTTCGATGATTTAATCAAGGTCTATACACCGGCGAGCTGGTGTACAAACAAGGGCATATGAGTAATATGATCTGTCAAAGGGATCATACATGTTCATTACTAAACCGGGAGACATGAGCTCACTCATGAGATATTGGGATCAAATTCCATGCACAATCATCTCTCTTTGGAGGCTTGAATAAATTTGTAGGTTTGATATATGCTTTTGGAAAGTATATGATCAATACCTGGGTAGGATATATGTTTTTAGAAAGTATATATGATCGATTACAACTCCCAATGATTAAATGAGAAACTTAACAATAAAACCCTAAAGAAGACAATGTAAATTTGATCTAAATCTTTGGGTTCATTCTGGGCCTTCCAGTATGCAGGATGTGCATGTATTAGGAATACTTAAGGGTGATGTGATCATAAATGATTGTATAATTATGATGCTTCCATTTCGAGGGAGTAATAAAACATGTTAGGATTTTAGTAACTCCTCTCAGTAGCGAAGTAACATAATCTTAGTCCAAGTGTTGGACACTGATTTGAATGTGATTCAGATGTAATGAGAAGATTAGGCTTACTACCTTGATTTAATCAAGCATCTATGAGAGGTCCCCGAGATCTCGATTTTGAGATGAGATCTCAATATCCAAGTCATTATACGTAAAACTTACGATCGCCATGTCCTTATCTCCAAGTATCCCTGGAGAAAGCACATTATTCTTGAAAGAGTCAAGAAAAATTTGCATTGTTGATAATGTATATGAGCATTTAGCAAAATAAATAATTAAATGTGGTTTAGTAAGTATGAATAATATGAATCTGATTCATATTATTTGGACACATGAGAATGGACGTCCAAGATGATTAAATGTGATTTAATTATTATAGATGTGAATAATGTGGATAGTACCATCCATATTATTCATGGATATTATAAATGTCATTTATAATATATTAGAGAGAGATAATTGTAATTTTTATTTACGAATTAATAGTTGATGTGAATTGGATTCACATTGAATAATTAATTGTAAATGCAATTTATATTTTGTTTTTTAAATGTGTGGATATGATTCACGTTCTTTCAATGGTATGATTGAAATTGTCACAAAATAATTTGGAATTATTTTGGTGAATAATTATGCAATAAAAGTTATTGCATATATGGAACTATTGTTGGAGAATAATATCTCAACAATATTTGGACGAGACCCTCTTAACATACTTGAAGGGGGAACATCCAAGTTGAGCTCCATAAACGTGGTGGTCGTCCACCCCTTATATGGAATGAGGGATCTCTATCTTCTAATTAATTCCATCTTTGTTAGTGTGATTTGAATGAAATATATTGATTTATTTCAATATATTTAATTTCAAGTAAAGCCAACAAATTTGTTGTTGGTTATTAAAACATGACAAAGGCCATGACCATTTATTGAAAGCATAAATCAATCTAAGCCATTGGATTTGTGTGCACATGGATTGTGATCCATGGACATCCAAAATAGTATAGATAGAAGGGTAGTCCTAGCCTTTTATTTTACAACATAAACGACAACAACACTCTCTCATTTTCTCATGATTCTCCACCCTCTCTCTCTCAATAATATGGTTGTCGATATTATTGACCTAGAGGATCTCGTAGTCATTGCGAAGTCGTTGTACCGCTGTATCGACTGCTCATGGATCTCCACCTTAGAAGACGTCGGATTTTGTGAGACAAAATCAGGAGATTTGTTACTTGGATCATTAACTTGGATTACGGGAAGCATGCGATTCATCCTCATGCCCGTAAGTGCGATCTACATTGGATCAGACTTGAGATAGGATGTCTCTTCATTTAGAGACTTCGATCGCAACCATGCTTCAAGAGGTAGTTCGATATCTACTTTATGATTTATATGAAATGATCTGAGGAGTGTTCTTGGAACATGTTGTTTCATCGCTTAAAAAAATTTCTATTGATGTGAGAAACTAATGCGACTAGTCACTCCCGATCACGTAGGATGTAATCTTCACACGTCCGTGATGCGCTTAAGGTTCTTTCCATAACCTTTGTCTATTGTAGTGGTCAGTTCACATTATTAGGGTCAACCTGAACCTAGGTGGGAAGTGAGATCTTCGGTGTAGAGTGCTCATCCTACCAACGTGACACCTGATTGACATCAACCCTCATGTCGTCCGTCTTGTTGGCATGGTCCTCTGGAGTTGATCTAGAATCTACTAGAAGTCCAAGGTGCATATATTGGATGGTCCAGCTTCTTGCCTCTAGGGAGGCTACTGGTGCTGATAACCACATGTTGGTCATTGATTGTAGATCTGCTGTTGGAAGTTTTGTTGTGGCTAGTAGTACGTTAGTTGACCTAATGTTTTGTCCTGATGGCCCTACTGAAACTACTACCTCTGTTGTGGTTGTCGGTAATGGTTGGACATTATTGACATTATGCAGGAGCGGAGTTGGTAGGATCGATGGTGTAACACCCTCCATTGACATCCCACACTTGTGAAGATTCCTCGTAAGCTACCTCGACTAGTGGCCCGGTCCGCTGGTATGCCTGGACATGGTATAGCTCCTGACCGGTGTATTATCCCTGCATAGGATGCTCATGAATGTGGTGAACTCGACGCATGGGATACAGAGATGTAGACAAGCAGAAAGCCTTAACTAGGCTACCTTCTCATCTAAATCTTCCACCTACTTTGGTAATTTAGTGAGCTTGTGGAGGTCACCGACTTTCTTGGCCATATGCTCCATTGAAGTCAGCATATCGAAGAATCCCCATATTCGGAATCAGGTCCTTTTCTACCTTTATCATGGTTCTCTTTCCCCCCTCGCCTAGTACTTGGGCAAGAGGAGCCTGGTGGTAGGCTCTGCTAGCGGTCTGGAAGCGACTAGTATCTGCCATTTGTTCAAAGATGTTCCAGATAGTATATGTGTTCTTGTTTAGGTAACTTCATCCACAGGAATCGCTCATTAACCCTTGCATCTGAAGGGTGAGTCCTCCAAACAAGCTATATACGAGGACAAGCTTGGTAATCTCATGATAGGGACATTTCTGCAATAGATCTTTAAATCTCTCCCATGCTTCATGAAAGTGCTCATGAGTGAACTATGTGAAGCTTGTAAATTGTGCTCTCATATGGTTGGTATGGTTCAGAGGATAAAATTTCTTCAAAAATAAATCCTTGAACTGATTCCACACGGTTACTACCGTCCCAAAAAAATCAACCAGTATGTTGCCTCCTCTGTCAAGTCAAAGGGGATTGTCAGATATAATCATGATCGACCTGAGGGTTACTCCACTTGTCACATATCATTTGAAACTCATGGGAATGTGAAGGTTTCTTCTAGTTCATTCCCTTTGAATTTAGGAGTAGTGACAAAAATACAGCTTCGGTTTATATGCTTCCTGTGGTGGTTCTGGCCGAAGCCAGCTCTATATATGATTCTTTGCAGAGTTTTATGTGTCTCTCATTGCCTCATCTTCTCCTCCTGTAGCTCTCAAATGGTTCAACTCATCCCTCAGGGTCTAGTTCGTTTGTTTTTTTGTTCCGGCCTAGCCAAAATCTACTTAATGGGATCATTCTGATCATCCTTTTCATATATTGTCCTTTTGGGCAGCATCTCTACTTCCTCTTCTTCACTGTCAATGAAAAGTGGAATCATGAAGCTCTTGTCGAAGAAAAAGAACTAGAGGCATCGAGGCGAGGGTCACTCTCGGTGCTAGAGGAGAATAGAGCATTGGTCTGGGTCTGACCATACCCTAACATTAAAGGATGATTTCCATTTCCTGGAAGAGTGTCGTCTAGGAATCGGTTGGGTCCACGAAGAGAGTCATCGAAGACCAAGAAAGATGTGAGATTTGGAGCGCTTAGTGAAGTGTTTGTGGAGTCCGAACTAACATCGCTCAAAATTTCCATCTTTTGATTTCAAAAGATATGAGTTGGAGCACAGTATTCAAGTCAAGTGGTGAGAGAGTCTGTGAAGGCGTGTAATACACAATCTTTGCATACACACAATTCAACCCCAGGTTCACCAACTTGAGACAGTGAATGTCGCAAAGTTTTGACAGATTATCTTTTCAATTTTAAATTGATGACAATACAAGCTTGGAAATCGTTACACACAAGAGAGTCTCCCTGATGCCCGGATGTAGTTCTACTACCCCTCAATCAAACAAGTAATCTGCATGGATTGTCGGGTTATATCACATCCCTAAAAGAAATATCAAACTTGCACGCTCAAAATGTCTTTCTATGGTCAGATGTGAGCGCTTAGAGCTCATAAAACCGACAAGAGTCGGATCTAGAGACTTAGGGCGCATGTCCAGGGTTTTGGGCACTAACCTTAAAGCTACGTCGTCACCCACTCATATTCTGGAAGTAAGTACCTCTATACAAGGATCAATGTTACTCTCCCGTAAGGCAATGGTATCCAAAATTTCTATCCATTTAGTCAACCAATAATGTTTAATAGCCCTTATTTCATTAAATGATAACTTTATTTTATGTTCAGAACCAAGCATGTCTACCGATCAGTCTCAGTTTTCTTTTAATCCTAAGTGAGAAAGCATTGAGGAAGGAGACAGAAAAGCCGATGCAATTTGATAAAACAATGATGTGTGCTTAAGTAGAGATACTTCCAATTATCCTCGCAATCTCCATGTAATATGCCAAACGGAATTGAAATGTACACTATATGCATGCCAAGAAAACTACTTCTACATAGATAGTTCTATTAGAGAGTAAAGAACATGTTAATATTTGGCTAAGTAGAACGTCAGTGCATATATTTAACGTGAATGTGTAGACATAAGACTATGAGCGTAAAAATAATTCCTAGTAGATCTAATAGTCGATGTGTAGTCCTACATCTACGTCGAGCACCACAATAGGCCCAATGGGTCGAGTGTTCAGTTTGGATACAAGCACGGGAATCCAAACGGGAACCGTTGGAAATGAGCAAAATATTTACAAATTATTTACAAAAATAAAAAAATCTCTCTCTAGAAAATGAAAACAAATTCTTTGTGCCTTCTCAATGGGCTCGGTCCATAGAATCGCCCGCCTCCGGTTGCTTCGAGTTGCGTTGGCCTTAGAGAAAGCCGATCTGAGTCTACCGGGTTCCTCGCACGAAAAAGAGAGATGAATGTTAGAGAGAGAGAGAGATAAGAAAAAATGCTAGAAAATAGATTGAGAAAATATGCACAAGAAAACCGAGGTTGGACTACCTACATATGGAAAACCTAAAATCTAAAACTATTTAAAAATTAACCCTAAATAGTATACCTCCCCGACAACAGTGCCATCTTGAAAGATCGTCAGATCCCTTTATTAATATGTCATTTTTATTGTAGCACAAGAGTTCAATGAGCGATCAAAAACCATGCTAAAATTAACATGAAAATAAATCTCAATTAGGCAATTATTTATTTTACTTGGATAAGTCCCAAGGTCTAACTCAGGGAGGTAATACGAGAGTCTAAAGCTAATTTCTAAAATAATCCAGAAATTTTAGGTTTTCAGAAAAGAAGTGATTTTTAATGTTTTTATTTACAAATTTTCGTGGATTTATAATTAAGAGATGCAATTAATTTAATCAAATATGATGCATGGATTTTGAAAATATTTTAAAACAGAAAAAATAATGCAATGCTAGATGTGAGGGAAAATATATAAAATATAATGCTATTTTTATTTCTTTTTAAATGATGATGTGAATGTTGTAATGCATGGATGAATGCAGGAACAAGCAACCAAGCAATATAATTCAATGAGTTACCCCTTGATTAATTTCAAAAATAATATGATAATGAACACTTAAATTAATTCGACAAGCAATGTCCCAAATTTCCACAAGTTATTGAGCAATAGAAATCGATGATAGAGATTAAATGTGCTCAATATCAATAAAGAAATTCCATAATTTATTCAAGTCATTCAGAGACTCAAATTGTGAAATTAATTATTCAATATAATAGAGAATGGAATGAGGTTCAAACTGACATAAGGTAACATAAAAATCTGATGAATGATTCAGAAGTTACGAATAAATAGGTCCAGGAGCATAAATCTGATATAAATAAATGTAAATGTTTGCAATTTAGCCCTTCTGAGGAGGTCTTTGCAATTTGCCTATCTCAAAGGGATTCCATGTGTAATTTACCTCATATAGGGGTATACACATGATTTATTGAAAACTTAGGGGTGCAACTGCAAATTTGCGCCAAGGTCATGCACAGGACAAACGTGATTGGGATTCTTTGGAGTCCTGAGTAAGTGTAAGGGCCCTGGCGCAAGATACCCCAACGTGTATGCATGGTGCGATTGGTTCGGGTGGCAGCTCGATCCAAGCCTCCACATGGCTCTTGCTCCTTGCTCTGGGGTTCACCCTTGGCTCAAGGCTCAGGTGGGAGTTTGTGGATGGCTGTGATGATCTCCCTTGGTTTAATCAAGTAGCTATTGTGAAGGCATCTATGGAATTTCTAGATCAGGAACGTTCTTGATCTAATGATACAAGTGGCACATTTGTTTTCTCCCTCTTCTTCCTTAGATGAACTCCTCCGTTGTGGGGAGGGGGGTCTTAAGTTTGTCGTGCGGAGGAATGAGGGTGCCCTAGTTGCCAACACATGGCCAAGGGTCGTCGGAGTAGGTGCTCCTCTTCAACTTGTGTCTACAACAAAGATGGGCTTGATCTTGGAGAGGAGCTCGACCTTAAAGTTAATTGTCGAGCTTAGAGATATGATGGGGAAACAACGACTCCAACGGAGATGAGGGATTCAGAGCAGGTGGCTCTGACCTTTCCAAGGTCGGAGATGGAGAGGGGTAAAAGATATAATATTAAGTAATGCAGTGGAACGAAGAAGATGACGGTGGTGGGCGGAGGTCCGTGACAGAGGCGTTGATTGAGTGCGAAGAATAGGGGAATAAGAGGGGAAGTAGAAAGAATTAAGAAGTAGATGAAAGAGAAAAGAAGAAAAAGGAGAGGAGGAGGTGAGGGGTGGAATCATCTGATAGGTGTGAAGGATATGGGGAGATCCTTAAGCGCATCACGGAAGCGTGAGGATAGCATCGAATGCGATCGAGAGTGACGAGCGTCTTACTACCCTTATTAATTTAATCAAATTAATGGTCAAATTAATCGTTGTGTCGTTCGTTTCAGTCGGATAATGAGAGCTTATCAAAAACCACTTTTAATTAAAAATCAAATTAATTTTGAGCAGCATTTTTTTTACTTGGGCAAGCCCAAGGTCGAACTCAGGGAGGCAGCTGTCTCCTTAGGTAGATTTTAAGCAACTTTCCAAGGTCGGATTTTCAGAAGGTAATTTTTTGGTATTTTTCAATTTTTATGCGAAGACACATGCAAAATCGAGCCAGTTTACAAGTTAATTTAAAAAAGTGATCAAATCAAGTCCAAAAATTGTGAAACTTGGCCAGATGGTGGAATGCAATGAAATTAAGCTAGGCTATTTTTTTAGATTTTTCTGACACTAGATGAATTTACAGTGAATTTAAAACGAATGCAAGGTGATTTTGACTAAGTTAATTTTAATAAATACCAAATCATAATATTTTCATATTTAAAAATTATCCTAGATAGATCTAAGTGTGAAGAATCCGAGAAAATTAATAGACCTAATATTCTATGTGAAATGGATCAATTAAAAATTGATTAAAGAAATCACTAAATGATTTATTCAGACCTCGGGGTGCGTGCAAATGAGATGATTTTTGGTCACACTATAAATCTAATTATCCTAGGTCACACTATAATTTTTGGTGATTTTTTAAGTCATCAAAGAGAAATTACTACAAATTAAAAGGCATAAATGGGCAAAATATGACAAAATTCCACCAATTAATTAATAATAAAATCCACTTTTCTTAGAAAATATGTCAAGTGTCACATATGAAAGAGGACAATTTAAGTTACACTATGCTATTTTCAAACTTGAAAAATGAGTTAAAATGAATGCCTAGAGATGCATGCAAAGACTGGGGCCTAACTGCAATTACAGGAACTAAATTGATAAAAATTAAACATGCTGACAGGGACTAATATGCAATTACCTATAATAAGGGGGTAGGTATGCAAAATACCCACAGAACACGTGCGCCTCACGTAGGGGCTCCTAACATGGACTGGAATGTAAATATGAAAACCTCCAGGGGGCTCGCTGCAAAATACCCAGGCCGCACGTGAAAACCACATGGGGTCCCAGGCTCGGTTGGCTTCAGAGGCTCGGGCTGAGGCTCGGATGACTCTGGAGGCTCGGACTCGGCTCGGACTAGCTTCGGGGGCTCCGAGCCTAAAGGTCAGGGCGGAGGCTCGGAGGAGGCGACGTGGCGCGATCTGTACCGCTAGATCAAGTGTAGATCCAACGACCTCTGATGGCTGATGCGTGGCGCGATATGAACCGTTGTATCAAGATAGATCAACGGTGTCTGGAGCTCGCTGGAGATGAACACGTGGTTGATCGAGGGTCGCTAGATCATGAGAGA
Organism: Ottelia alismoides; assembly: GCA_037367405.1. Taxonomy (NCBI): domain Eukaryota; kingdom Viridiplantae; phylum Streptophyta; class Magnoliopsida; order Alismatales; family Hydrocharitaceae; genus Ottelia; species Ottelia alismoides. The sequence continues at coordinate 90,493 of JAZKJV010009685.1, read as the reverse complement.
TCCAACGACATCTAGAGCTCGAGGCGAGTGGCGACGTGGCATGACGTGGGACGTAGGATCCTTCTGATCATGTGGCTACGGAATGAAGGCGACATGGCATCCTCCTGACCGTCCGATCAAGAAGATCAGACGGTTGTTGCTCTTCGTCTTCAACTGGTCCGCCGCCTCCTGTAGCGGAGATGGCTGAGCTCCGATGCAGGGGCTCTGGCTCCGCCTCCTCCTCTGGTAGTCGGAGAAGCTCACCGGTGGCTCCCAATTAGCTGGAATGAATCGTGGAGGTGTGACGGAGCCGTCGGGGTTCTCAGCTGAGGCTGAGATGATCTGGAGAGCGGCGATGACGAAGCTCGAAGGAGCTCATACGAGGCTTCCAGCCAGTCGAAGAGGGAGTACATGCAGGGGTTAGTGGAATAACCGAGGCATGCGAGTGTGTTCGTGGGATGACCGTGAGTGTGATGCAAAGCGACTGGGGTGAAGTGGGTGAACACCATCGTGTCCCTCTGCCGTGACCGGCGGAGCAGTAGTCGAACATGTTGCAATAGAGCGTGGAGATGAACGGAGGGGTGCGTGAAGATGGGAGCTTCGAGGTGAAGCTCAAGCGATGGTCGGTAGATGGTGATATTGAGCGGAGAAGCGGAATAAAATTAGAGAAAATCGTAAGGAAGAGAAGTAGTGATCGGAGAAGATGATGGAGGAGTCTACCTGGGGTCATAAGCTCAGATGAAGGCTTCTGGGTCTTCACTCAAGGGTCGGTAGTGTCCTGAGATCGTGTAGCGCCGGAGCTGCGACATGGCGGAGGTGTGCCGTGGATCTCACCGGAGGTAGTCGACCGTCTTCACTCGATGTTGCGCCTAATCGTTGTCACCACTCAGGGAAGCTTCCTGTACTAGCGGATGAGGCTGACAGTCGACGGTAGGAGCGTATTTAAAGGTGTAAGGTGACGGCGTAGGTGGCGAAGTGGTGGAGTTGGTGGACGTCGCGGAGCGAGGTGGAGGGTGTTCATGGTATTCGAGGGGGACGACGAGGATGAGGGAAGAGTGGGGTACGTAGTGGTGGTTCCTGGGGACGGAGATGGTGGTCGGAGTGGATCCCAAAATAGAAAGGGGGCGGCCCTCGTGCACGGTGGGCGACGTGGGGCACGGGGCTTGTGGGAGGTAGAAGACGACGCCTTGGTCGTTGGATCGAGTGATCCGACGGCCAGGAGAAGGGCAGAATGATGCGGCTGAGATTGAATCAGCGGGGGCGAGATCGAGGGCGCATGGTGCACCAAGTGGCGGGCGTGGGTCGAGGCGCTAGCGTGCGGCGGAGATGAAGCCATGGGGTTTGATCGAAGGGTTGAGAGGCGTTGCGAGATGAATGTCCAGGATAAGAAGTTTCTGGCGAAGATCAGAGGGCGTAGGCATCGCCACGTGGCACAAGGAGGGCGCGGCGCTGGCGAGCAGTCTAGATTAGATCAAAGGTTCGATCGGGCGGCTGGGGAAAGTTGCGATGATGAACGGCCCAGATCAAGAGAGTGAGAGAGCGATCGAATGGCGGAGATGGCAGGGCGCGTGGCGCGCAAAGGAGCGGGCCGCATGGCGCACTCAGAGGGCGCCACGTGGCCTGCTCTGAATGGATGGAAAAGAATATGAATTTAGAGAGAGAAGGAGGCCGAATTTGGAAAAACTTAAAACATGAAAGTTGTAGATCTCGACAAGATCTACAAGTTTCATGTTGACCAAAAATGATGATGATGTCAAATATGATGCAAAATTACAAGAGTACTAATATACATACAAATAGTATACAAAGGGGCCCAAAAACCCAAGTTTTGCATACGAGCTCTGAATTGAATGAAATTGATCTCATTTTAAAGGTCTCTGGATGTGTATTAATCTAAAGGTTAGTAGACTAATTTGGAGGTTGTATGAGGTGGATATTGGCATTCTAAGGTCCAGGTTCTCCAACTAGGTTTGGGGCTTTATTGGGAAATTTACAAGATAGGAAATTTTTGGCCTTCTTCCCTATATTATTAACTAGTAGTATACACAGTATAAGGAAGGTGTTATTTGATTATAGAGGGGATATAATTAGGTGAATTATTGGGAGTATTTTACAAGTGGATTTTACAAATGAATTGGCTTCTTATTTAATGCAAATATGAATGATAAAATGCATATATTGTGGATTTATGCATGAATGCTATTTATACAAGATAAAGGGAAATATGCTGCTAAATACTCGGGAACAAGGCTCTATTTTCAACTTTTAGAGTGATGAATCACGGATTCATCAACTCCCTATACTTAAACCTTGCTCGTCCCCGAGCAACTAAATGAAATGCAAGAGTGAAATAATTTTGGGTTCCATACCAAGGTCATGAACAAAAGTTGATAATGGAGCTTGACTCGACCTTTTGATTAATTGTGTGGTGGAACCTCATTGGGATCTGATCTTAAGACCTAACAAACTTCAAGTTCCACAAGTCTTCTATTCAAGACTCCTCAATAGTCAGGTCAGAACAAATCCTCAAACGCAAATTTCTGATGACTATGATTCTTACTTATACTGTGCAAGTGTAATATAGCTCTCCACATCAGAAATGGCTAAGAAACAGCCTCCTCTAACAAGGTAACTCTAGTTACCCGGTCCAGTAACTCTTTCCTCGAGGAGCGGGGTATTCCCTTCTAAGTTCAAGTGCGACCAGCTCAAGAGGAGGGGTGGAGAAAAGAATGGACAGTAGCCAGTGTAGCTACCTATCCCGGGATGCCTGACCAGTGTAGCCAAGTCATCCAGCTGCATTTTCTTTGCTAATATACATACTCCGACAGGTATTTTATTTTCTCTTGGACCTGTCTGATTTTTTTGGAGTTTTTGCATTTTTTTCAAAACTATATACAGAGTGCATCATGTACATCAGGAGTTTTTCCTCTTGAGCCAGTAGACTATCCCTCTTTTGAAGCATTAAACCCACAGCGTCCCGTCTTTAGACGTCAACACCACCAGGCTAGGTTGAGATGCACTACCCTCCCTAGAGGAGGACGGATGTTTCCACCCGTGTGCTACTCCAAGCTAAAGGATTCTACTTCCTTACCACCTCATAAATGAAGAGCTACGTGCATGGTGCTTGTCCAAGTTAGGTCACTATCTATAAGAATCATGTGCACACATGAGATATTCTACTTAGACTGATTAAGATGTCATGTGAACATAGACTTGCGGACTCAAAGAATTAAGTCACTTGACCTGAGAAATCTTAACTCCAGTTCTTATAAGGTTCCTCTGAAATTAGGTGGATTAAGGTCAAATCAAGTCCATCCTCAATATCTACTCATAACTTGGTTCAGAACCCACTAGCTTGTCATTTTGCATATGCAAGATATGCAGATGAGAGGTGCAGATGACATGCTATGTAGATGCATGAAAATACAAGACTCTTTTTCTTTTCTTTTCAGATGCAAAGATGATGTGCAAGAGTAAATAAGAAGCCTTTGATTTTTTCATTTTTTAAATTGGTATACCTCCTATGGTACAAGTGTTTTATGAGTACTATACAGATTATACAAGTGTATTTTACATAAAATTTTCTCCAATTTTACCCATCCCATAATTATTACGAAAAATATACAAAAATACGTGAAAGTGCGAGCTATGGGTAAAGTATATATGTAATATATACACGCCCCCTATACTTAGCATGTGCTATGTCCTCAAATCATGGAAAGCAAGGAAAAAGACATAGCTCGTGCTAAGCGTGAGAGAACCAACAGAGCAAAAATGTATAGAAGTCATCCTGCCCCTCTATACTTAGGCGCTGGCAGCCTAAATGTAGAAGAAGATCAAAAAATTGGTTCCCCCTATACTTAGGTTCATGTCAGCCTAAGTATAGGACTGGAGTGAGTATGAGGACCGATGTGATCTGGAGGATGTACAGTGAACAGACTCAATTGACTCATCGCCCCCTATACTTATGATCTGATCATCCTAAGTATAGTCATAGATGGAGATAGATGAAGTTGGGGTGAGTGATTAGAGTCGTGGGAGGGAGAGGGCAGAATGTACAAGAATGATGGATATGTACAAGGATCGTGGACTGAATCTTTCAAGATGTTGCTGATGGTGAAAGCTCACTGCTGCAAGGTCCCATGCATGGCTCGATGTATGTCTGCTAAATCTGTCCCGTGCATGAATACAATATCCTCAACATGGACTAACTGCTCGTTGGTTTCGACGAAGTGCTTCAACAGTTGTCCATTCACTAGGAATGTCGGTGCGTCATCTGCGAGATCTGAGATCTCAACACATCCACTATCATGTACCGCACGGACAATGAATGGGCCCGTCCACTTGGACTTCAACTTGCCTTGAAAGATCTTCAGCCTTGCATTAAACAACCATACCTTCTGTCTAGGTTCAAAGGTCTTTCGTCTAATATATCTATCGTGCCAATGCTTAACCTTGTCCTTGTACACCAAATTGTCGTCGTATGCACGGTTTCTGACTTCCACAAGCTCATTCAGATCCATTTCTCTCTACTTATGCCCAAGGTGTGTGTTCCAATTGACCTTCTTGATTGCCCATTCTGATTTATGCACTAACTCTGCGGGCAAGTGGCATGTCTGTTCGAATACCATCCGGAATGGGGAGGTTCCTAATGGTGCCTTGTAAGCTGTCCTATAAGCCCATAGGACTTGATCCAAGATCTGAGACCAGTCCTTCCTGTCGGGGCGGACAAGCTTCTGCAATATAGTTTCACCTCCCTATTCGACACCTCAACCATAGCATTAGTCTGTGGGTGGTAAGGACCAGCGACACGGTGTTCGATGCCGTAGTCCTTCAAAAGTTTCTTCACTTCTCGGTTCACAAAATGGCTACCTCCATCTGATATCAACATTTTGGGGATCCCGAACCTAGAGATGATATGCTCTCTGATGAATTTACAGACAATCCTGCTGTCTGCTGGCTCGTGTCGGGATAGCCTCCACCCATCTGGATAGGTAATCTACCGCAAGAAGGACGTACTCGAGTTCGTGGCTTACAGGGAATCGACCCATGAAGTCGATGCCCCAGGCGTCAAAGACATCACAAATAATGACAGGCTGCATCGACATATCATCCTTGGAACCAACGGTTCCTCCCATTCTCTGGCATACTGGACACAACTTCGCAAAGGTGATGGCATCACGAAACAGAGTCGGCCAGTAAAAGCCACACTGAAGTACCTTCCATGCTGTCCTCTTCCCGGAGTGGTCTTCCTCCAAGCTGTGACATAAAGAAAGGACACTCTGGTATTCCTACTGAGGAATACACCGTCTCCAGACACAATCCGACCCTTCAAAGAAAAGGATCGGATCCTCCCAATAATAGTGTCTAGCGTCCGACTTTAGTCAGTCAATGTGGCTCTTGGGCCAATCCTCGGGAACCTTCTTGGAGTCAAGATAGTTCACGATATTGGCATACCATGGGAGTGATTCGACAACAAAAATCGACTCGTCAGGGAAGGAGTCTCGAATTGGTGAATCCTCGGAAGTATTAATATCTTTGAGACAGGAGAGATGATCAGCTACTACATTCTTCTTTCCAGGTTTATCACGAATATCCAAATCCAACTCTTGGATAAGTAGAATCCACCTAAGAAGACGTGCCTTCGCGTCCTTCTTTTCCATCAAGTGTCGTAGTGTTGTGTGGTCAGTGAACACGATTACCTTGGATCCAATTAAATGAGATCTGAACTTGTCCAAGGCAAACAGTACCGCAAGCATCTCCTTTTCCGTAACTGTATAGTTACGCTGAGCGGTATCAAGCACTTTGCTTGCATAGTGGATTGCAAACCGGACGCCATCCCTTCTCTGTCCTAACACATCCCCAACAGCAAAATCCGATGCATCCGTCATGATCTCAAAAGGTAGAGACCATTCTGGGGATTGTAGGATCGGGACGTCCATGATCATTCCTTGCAATAGCTTAAAGGCCTCAAGACATTTGTGATCAACAATAAACTTCATGTCCTTGCCTAAAAGCTCAATTAGCGGTCGGGCAATCTTAGAAAAATCCTTGATAAATCTCTGGTAGAATCCGACATGCTCGAGGAAAGACCGCAACTGCTTAGCGTTGGTTGGTGGCTGGAGTCGTCTGATCACATCCACCTTGGTAGGGTCAACCTCCATTCCTCTCTTAGAGATGGCATGCTCCAACACAATGCCCTCCATCACCATGGAGTGACTTTTCTCCCAGGAGAGCACCAGATTAACCTCACAACAGTGTTTGAGGACTCGGTCTAGATTCCTAAGACAGGAATCAAAGGAATCGCCGTAGACCGAGAAGTCATCCATGAAGACTTCCAGGAATTTGCCAACCATTTCAACGAATACAGCAATCATGCACCTTTAAAAAGTACCTGGAGCATTGCATAACCCAAAGGGCATGCACCTTAAAGCATAGGTACCAAAGGGGCATGTGAACGTGGTCTTTTCCTGGTCCTCCGGAGCTATGGCTACTTGATTGTAGCCCACGAACCCATCCAAGAAGCAGAAGAATTCTTTCTCCACTAGTCGCTCTAGGATCTGATCAATGAACGACATGGGGGAATGATCCTTCTTCGTCGCAGCATTCAGGCATCTATAATCCACACAGACGCGCCACGACGTGGGCACTCGCGTCACATTCTCCTCTCCGTCCTCGTTGGTGGTCGTCTGAATTCCCGACTTTTTCTGGACAACATGGATCGGGGCCACCAATTTAGAGTCGGAGATGAAATAAATGAAACCCGCATTGCACCATTTCTCTATCTCCTTCTTCACTACCTCTCGTAAATTTGGATTCAAACGACGTTGGAATTCACGGGATGGTTTAGCTTCATTCTCCACGTAGATATGGTGCGAACACAGAGCAGGATTTATCCCGTGGAGATCGGAAATGCTCCAGCCTATCGCCTTGCGGTTTCTCTCCAGGATCTCTAGCAAGCTAGATTCCTACTCCTCGGTCAATCACGAACTGATGATGACCGTATATTTCTTCTCATGACCTGCAAGGAAGGCATATTTGAGTGTTTTGGGTAAAGGTTTGAGCTCAGGTAATGTGTGATCGTCTAGGAAGTCTGGCTCAATCAAATCTGGATTAGTGTTGAAAGTAGTTGGATCTGTCTCTAAAATTACTGCCACCAAGTCATTCGACTCTGGAGTCGGATCGTCAAAGGTCTCCATGCAATCGACAAAAGCTGTGTCCGACTCGTCATCCTCATCTTTTGATTGTCCTAAAGAGGGAAGGACTGACAGTCCCAGCAGGGCCTCTAAGTCATCGAAGATGTAGGAGGATGCAGGTTCTGAGCTGTACTCGTTTCTGAGGACCTCGCAAAATGACTCATGCACAAGATCATCTCCGGAGGGGAGGGACTCATCAGTGCTGGCTGGGTTCTGTTTCCATGGCCCAACTATGTCTACATGGTCACAGTCTGCTCCGGATGAAGAGTACTCGGTACTGGATTCAGAATCAGGTCTTTGCCATCTGGTTTGCTTCATCTCAAGTTCCTCATCTCTATCTGGAGTTTGGAACTGGATCTTCCCAATCTTGTAACCAAACAAGGCCCCCGCTGTTCTGAGGAAGGGTCTGCCTAGTATGATCTGGGAGTCTCTCCAATTACGAGGGGTTTCCATATCAAGGACGGTGAAGTCCACCATGTATTCTTGACCCTCGACTTTGATGAAAACATTCCTCAATTCTCCTTGGGACCTCTTGGTTGATTTATCAGCGAACTGAAGGAGGGCTCTATATTTCCTAAGAGGTCTGAGATTAAGCTGCTCATAGAGGGTTGTAGGCATTAAGTTGATTGAGGAGCCGTTGTCAAGGAGAGCCTTCCGAAGCGTGTTTGAGGCAAAGACCCACCTCGACTTCATCTCGTGGAGCTTAGGATCAACCTCGGACTTTCAGGTAGCCTTTATTTCCTCCCTAGTTCAAGTTATCTCGAATCTTTCATCTACCCTCCGCCAGCTCTGACCCACCGGTCGGAACAACATCAGTCTCATCCACTCATTTAGATTTACTTCCCCGTTCACCGTCACCCCTCCTTCGCAGTCTGATCACCCAAATCTTGGCTATCCAAGCCAAGATTAGGTCTAGGTTCCTTCTGCCGCCTCGCCGGAACCTCCCATCACCATTCTTCGCCATCTTCTTTTAATTTAGGTCAAATAACCTTGGCCAGACACTCCTCCGAGAAAGCGCTTTACCCCGCAGGTCGTCGCGCGTGAGGATACACTCCAGATCACCTCATTCTAGCTTCGACGGAGGTCGCCCAGGTCACGCACCCCGTCCAGGAGATCCGACCAGTGGCTAGTTCATCCAACCCTGCCACCTGACGCGGAGGAGCGTCGCGAGTCGAACCTGATGAGCCACGAATTCGGCCCTCTAAAAGTGTTGTTTTAACACTTGGTATTGTCATCGCAGTCGGGCCGAAATGGGTCATCAAAAGACCATCTCATTTAAATATAGCAATCAAAATAAGATGGTCATTTTTTTACTTCACAAGAAACCAAGGTCGAACTCAGGGACACGAGCCTCTCTCGTATTATCCAAATTTTTATCTATTTAACTAAGTGTGGAGTGATAAATCCATAGGTCAAATCATGCAAGAAGACACAACAATGTATTAAAGCAAAAGTAAACATGCATTTTTTAAATTTATTTTCATCATGCAAATGAATGCTATGAAATGCAGTGCAATACAAGCAGTATGCCCTAGATCAGAATAATGAGCAACTTTAACAAAAGTTGATTTAAGGTTTAATTAAGAGTCAAGCTTGATAAACAAGTTAAATTAGGCACAAGTTAAAGCTTGAAGAGACACATGACTTCTAAAATAATACAATGAAAATCTTCGAGTCCAAAATAACAATTAAGCATGCCATTAGAAAGATCATCAAACGAGCTTCGAAATGGAACTGAAATCAACTGAAACGAAAATACGATGCTCAAGATATACAATAAATATGACATGGGCATAACTGAAAGAAAACATGAAATAAAATTGCAGACAGGTCCCTGGGAGGGACTAAAATGTAATAACAAAAAAGATCGGGACCTTCCCTGTAAATAACCCCCACGTACAGGGGCATTTTTGCAAATTTGAAAACCCACAAGGGTATCAATGCAAAATTCCCAAGATACGCGTGAGCTGCACGTGATCTGGACCTGGATGCAAATTGAAGACTTCGGTGGGCGTTTCTGCAATTTGCCCAGATACGCACGTGCTAGGCAGGTGCCATCTAGGCTTGGAGGACGGAAGAGGCTCGGCGCTGGTTCGGCGAGCCTTGGGTGCTGGCTCGGGCTCGATGTAGCTTCGGTTAGGCTCAGGAGCTCCAAGCCTAATGGCTCGGATGCTGAGGCTCGGAGGTGCTCTGAGTCTGACACGTGGCTGGCTCGGCGCCATTGGATCACGAGGATCCAATGGCATCTGAGAGAGCGCTCTGGGCGACGTGCCTGCATCCAATCCGTCAGATGGTCGTTGGGCGAGGACCATCTAACGGCCACTGTACTTCCTCCTTCATCTTCAGCTGGCGGAGGGAACCGAGCTCCGGTGAAGGAGCTCCAGCTCCGCCGCTCGCTCTCGGCCACGGTGGGCCTCCCCAGAGCATCATGGACGATCACCGATGTAGCGGGGAGCTCGGGGGAGTCGCTGGACATTCTGAATCGGCTCATCGAAGCTCATAGGTCGAAGGCGAGGCTGTCGAAGGTTGCTCCGATGGTCTTCCGACCATTGAAGGAGATCCACCTGCAAATTAGTTCGAAAACTTCTGTGCGTGCAAGTGAGCAGGACATGTGTTCGTGAGTGAAGATGAGGTTCCATACGAGCGGATGGAGGTGATGAACCGGAGCTCCTCCATCGGAGAGGGTGGAGGAGATGGGTCGGATGTGGTCAGAGGTGAAGAAAAGAGTGAGTGTGAGTGGAGGTGTGCGCGTGAAAGGGGAATGCACGGCGGAGCTTGAGGAGTGATCCACGGAAGTCGGAGATGGGTGTAGCGACCTGGAAAATTACGCAAAATAAGATGAAAATCAGACGAGATCTGAGAGGTCTTACCTGATCAGAGATGGTGGCGGTGGCTTGTGCGCGAGCTCCAAGGTGGAGCTCTGGTCTTCGCTGGACCTCCTCAGCTGGTGGAGGCAGCTCGAGCGGGCTCTAGGCACCGCAACGTCTCCATGATCAACGGCGGGTCGACATCGGGGGAGATGGTCATCTTTGCTCGATCCATTCGCCTCGCCCTGTCACAGGGAGGCGGAGGAGGGTTGGGCCTCTCCCCGCATAAAGGTGGACGGGGGCAATCGACGGAGGGGGCATGGTATTTGAAGATAGGAGTGGTCGATTCCAGGTGGTGATGGACAAGGTTTGACTGAGATCGTGGAGCGTCTGGGAGTGGATCGAGATTAGTGGAGACATGTGCGAGGATCATGGATGATAGGAGAAGGTCATGGGGCAGGTGGGTAGTGGAGGTGGTGGCTGGAGACGGTGGGAAAATAAAAAGGGGCAAGTAAGTGTGCGACGTGGAGAACGTGTGGGAGAGGAGGGCCGGAGGTGGAAGACAAAGTCTCGGCCGTTGGATCTTACGATCCAACGGCCCAGATCGAAACGCCAAAGAACGGTGTGGATTAGGCTTTGGACGTCACGATCAAAGGGTGGCGGAGCTGCCACGTGTCGCTCTGGAGGCGAAGCACGAGCGGACGGCTTGGATGTGATCCAGACTTGATCAAATGGCTGAGGCGCGTGTTTGGAAGAAGCTGCTGTGATGGAAAGTTGAGGGCGCGATCAAGTGGTGTAGCAGGCGACACGTGGTGCGATATGGTTAAGGAGCGAATGGGCAGACCAGATCAGAGATGGGTGCTGATCCGACGGCTAGGAAAATGAGCAGATGTGGAGAGAGCTGGGCCGTTGGATCAGGAAAAGATCCAACGGCTTGGAATGGGGGCGGATAAGACAAGGAGGGCGGGCCACGTGGCTCACCCAGAACAGGCCACGTGGCCCAATCAGATTATTGCATACGTAATTTCAATTTTTGGGGAGCTTAATGGCCGAATTTGAGAAAACTCAAAACATGAAAGTTGTAGATCTTGATGAGATCTACAAGTTTCATGTTGACCAAAACTGGAGATGAGGTAATCTGTAGATACAAAATATTTTTGAGGGTATTTTCAAGGCTAAAAATATCACGTATTTTAGTTTTGTGAATTTTTTGTGATTTTTAATTTATTAAGGACTCTGATAATTGCAGGACTTTATCTGGATTTTATTGACACAAATTTAAGCAAGGGGGTTAATAATGAAAAATTAAGATGATGAAATTGAGTTTCATCACCCCCTATACTTAAACTATGCTCGTCCTCGAGCATCAAAGAAAATGAATAAGCTGGATTAACCCCCTTGTGCATGTGAATACATGATCCAATTTGTTCAAGTCGACTTTACTTTAGAGGTCCAAAATTCTAGAGTTCAACCCAGCCTTAATCAAGAGGCACCCAATTCCTCTAATTCTCCAGACTCTCTCTGATGTACATATATACTAAGGATATGAAATTTAGTGTTGACTGCAATTCCGAGAGTAGAGTCAACTCGTCACCCAAAGTCTTGTTCCAAGAAATTCTCCTAAGGGCCCAATCCTCAACACTTGGGAATAAATCAAGTCTTGCATCCACTCTACCGTCTCTTTAGTTGTCAGACTTCGAAAATGAAGATGGATGGCCAGTAATGGAGGGCATGGGATTGTGTCATTTCTTCTCTCCCTCTCATTGGAACACGGATTCTCTCTAGTGCCTTTTTACGCAATACTTTTTTTTGGTGTTGATCAGTGCGTCTGTCAAGAGAAGTTGGAGTCGTCTGCACTTGTTTTCCTGGGAATACACCAGGGTGTGTCTCTTTTGAGTACCTATTGTACCTTCGACACCTAGACTTGTAGCATTTACGATGCAGAGCCCTTTTTTGGTGCAAGCCCGACTCCTAGTCCTAATAGCAGTGGTCCAAGTGGACACTTTGGAAAGCTTGGGAGAGCTCGCCTTTGGTGGAAGCTCTTTGATATTTGGCTTTGTGGATTGAGAGCTTTTCTTTGACATTTCATGTATTTGTAGTAATTTTGGCTAGCTCCACTGCTTTTACCAAGAGTTGGCGCACACTGATCAACATTTTTTATTTAATTCACACCCATACACTTAGGTCAATGTGAAGAGAATAGTATAAGAACCAAGTTCTCATACTAGCTATGATTGCTGACACTCAGGTTTCATGAAGCTTTCAAAGATTTTATCCCATCCTCGAGCATCATTAGATCAAATCCAAACTCGAATTCCTCATCCCAATCCCTCGGGTGAAAAGTCAACTCATCTCATCAAAACCGCAGTCGTGCATGCGATGTGCTGATCATATTCTTTTTGTCTGAGACTAAGCATGAAATATAGCATGCAAATCTAGAAACCTAGGGAAATGTGGATGATTAAGTCTATGACCCTGATGGCTAAGGCTGGTTAACCTAAAATCTCATAGACCTTATAAAACTAAGTTTCCTTGATCATTTCAGATCATGGGTGGAAGTGTAAGTGTAGAGGATTAATCCAGTTCCTTCATTCAAAAACATTTTTTTAGACTTCAAGAGATATTAGGACTGCCTAAACTCAATTAAGCATCTGCATTCAGCCAGTAGGGATGTAAGTACAGGCCGAAGCATGTTGCTTGAGGACGGGGCCTTACGCGATGTCCTCTAAACCATCCAATCTGCTAAGGGCGAACCCTCACTAAACGTGGCTACTTAATTGGGCTTAGTAGTCATTAATGGCTCCTAAAGGATTTTTGGGGTTTTCTCATTTTTATGGATTTTAATAGAAGGTTAAAACAAAGGTTAGACTCAACATTCCTTGAAAAGAGATAGAAAACTTTTCAAAACCATCCACACAAATAAAAAGTTTTCAAAAGATTTTCAAAAGATTTTTTCAAAACAAGGAAAAATCATTTTCGAAAATATTTTTATCAAAGTAGTGTAACATAGTATAGAAAAAGCCGTGAAAAACATTAGAGTCCTCTTAATCCAAAGAATTTTACTTTAGCCAAAAAGTTTTAAATTTTTCAAAATTTTCAGATTATAGCTAAAGTAAGTATATTGTAAATACGGTATACCCCCATACTTAAACTTTGCTATGTCCTCATAGCACTAGATGATACAAGTCCATAGGTCCATTTAAATATAAAGGAATATACGGGAGCTAAGAGGGGCTCCCCCCTATACTTAGGTTAGAAAGAACCTAACTATAAAGGCAAGGAAAGGAGAGTAGAGAAAATCACGGGGACTCGGGTCCCCCTATACTTAGGCTGAGATTAGCCTAAGTATAAAGATGGAATTTAATGTTGGAGAGATCCAAGGTGAACGAAGAAGAAGGATGGATTTACATGTGAGCGGATGAATCTACGGAGATGGATGGAGTGACTAAAGCTTTAGGGAGTGTATCGAAGCAAACATGGCTCAATCAAGCAAGCAAGACCCTCAAATTCACCAACTCACACATGAAACCAACCGAGGTTGGTTTATTGTCTTGTCGGTTTTATTGGCGATAAAACATTTGATGTTTACGCGGAGAAAAATATTAAGTGAAAATCAATGCGTAAACGAGGGTGTTGCTCTCCCAAAACCAAATTTTACTCCATTTTTGATTGACTTGCAATTAACAATCCCAATTTTTTTCTTAACGTTATCACTGCTTAATGTGAGCACATAAACCAAGCATTCATCATCTACCATCCATTCCCATTTTCCATTAATCCTAGGTGATCAAGCTAGGAGGGAAAATCGAAAAAAAACCATGCATTCGATAAAAACATGATCTAAGCTAAGCGATAAAACATGCAGTGACTTGACAAAAATCCGTGAAAAACTTGGGCTGATTTTAAAATCAAAATCAATATGTATGCAAGTCGATCAAAAAGCCGCACCTAACATGCTTCTATTAGCGTGAAAAATTATCTTTTAATTTTGACTAAGTGAAGCGATGCTACGTGCGTCTTGGATTAAGGTGTGTCCTACCTACGAGCAAGCACATAAAAATTTGAATTTTAAACTAAGCTCGGAGAGCCGCATGCCTGGTCCTAGGTCGACACTCAAGTGGGGACGATCCCCACACAACCACAATCATTCGATTACAATCGTGAGTCTTCGATCGAAGACCGTTGTAAAAGACGAATTATTACAAGAATGGGAAAATGCGAGACATTTTTTTCTTTCTTTTCTATTTGCTCCAAGCAAGCTTCTGCGGCTCCTCGCAGTGGGAAGCACCAGCTCCTCGCCTCCTTGAGTGATCAAGGGACCTGCCACAGAGACAAAAGATTAGAGATCAAATATAAAAGAAAAAAAATTAATGCAACATAAATGAACAAGTTGAGCTAAAAAAATGAAATACTTAATTAAATAAACAAAATTCCAAATAATATAAGAAATGAGCCGTGTCCCTGACAACAACGCCATTTGATGAACCGCGAATTCGGCCCTCTAAAAGTGTTGTTTTAACACTTGATATTGTCATCGCCGTCGGGCCGAAATGGGTCATCAAAAGACCATCTCATTTAAATATAGCAATCAAAATAAGATGGTCATTTTTTTTACTTGGCAAGAAACCAAGGTCGAACTCAGGGACACGTGCCTCTCTCGTATTATCCAAAATTTTATCTATTTAACTAAGTGTGGAGTGAGAAATCCATAGATCAAATCATGCAAGAAGACACAACAATGCATTAAAGAAAAAGTAAACATGCATTTTTTTAGTTTTATTTTCATCATGCAAATGAATGCTATGAAATGCAATGCAATACAAGCAGTATGCCCTAGATCAGAATAATGAGCAAATTTAACAAAAGTTGATTTAAGGTTTAATTAAGAGTCAAGTTTGATGAACAAGTTAAATAAGGCACAAGTTAAAGCTCGAAGAGACACATGACTTCTAAAATAATACAATGAAAATCTTTGAGTCCAAAATAACAATTAAGCATGCCATTAGAAAGATCATCAAACGGGCTTTGAAATGGAACTGAAATCAACTAAAACGGAAATACGATGCTCAAGATATACAATAAAGAAGACAGGGGCATAACTGAAAAAAACATGAAATAAAATTGCAGATAGGTCCCTAAGAGGGACTAAAATGTAATAACGAAAAAGATCGGGACCTTCCCTGTAAATAACCCCCATGCACAGGGGCATTTTTGCAAATTTGAAAACCCTCGAGGGTATCAATGCAAAATGCCCAAGATACGCGTGAACTGCATGTGATCTGGACCTGGATGCAAATTGAAGAACTTCGGTGGGCGTTTCTGCAATTTGCCCAGATACACACGTGCCAGGCAGGTGCCATCCAGGCTCGGAGGACAGAAGAGGCTCGGCGCTGGTTCGGCGAGCCTTGGGTGCGGGCTTGGGCTCGATATAGCTTCGGCTAGGCTCGGGAGCTCCAAGCCTAATGGCTCGGACGTTGAGGCTCGGAGGTGCTCTGAGTCTGACACGTGGCTGGCTCGGCTCCATTGGATCAAGAGGATCCAACGACATCTGGAGAGAGCGCTCTGGGCGACGTGGTTGCATCCAAACCATCATATGGTCGCTGGGTGAGGACCATCTAACGGCCACTGTACTTCCTCCATCATCTTCAGCTGGCGGCGGGAACTGAGCTCCAGCGAAGGAGCTCCAGCTCCGCCGCTCGCTCTCGGCCAAGGTGGACCTCCCCAGAGCACCATGGACGATCGCCGATGTAGCAGGGAGCTCGGTGGAGTCGCTGGACATTCTGAATCGGCTCATCGAAGCTCATAGGTCGAAGGCGAGGCTGTCGAAGGTTGCTCCGATGGTCTTCCGACCAATGAAGGAGATCCACCTGCAAATTAGTTCGAAAACTTCTGTGCAAGCAAGTGAGCAGGACATGTGTTCGTGAGTGAATATGAGGTTCCATACGAGCGGATGGAGGTGAGGAACCGGAGCTCCTCCGTCGGAGAGGGCGGAAGAGATGGGTCGGATGTGGTCAGAGGTGAAGAAAAGAGTGAGTGTGAGCGGAGATGTGCGCGTGAAAGGGGAATGTGTGGCGGAGCTCGAGGAGTGATCCACGGAAGTCGGAGATGGGTGTAGCGACCTGGAAAATTACACAAAATAAGAAGAAAATCAGACGAGATCGGAGAGGGCTTACCTGATTGATGGAGGCGGCGGCTTGTACGCGAGCTCCAAGGTGGAGCTCTGGTCTTCGCTGGACCTCCTCAGCCGATGGAGGCAGCTCGAGCGGGCTCTAGGCGCCGCAATGTCGCCTTGATCGGCGGCGGGTCGACACCGGGGGAAAAGGTCATCTTCGCTCGTTCCATTCGCCTCCCCCTGTCACAGGGAGGCGGAGGAGGGCTGGGCCTCTCCCCGCGTAAAGGTGGACGGGGGCAATCGACAGAGGGGGCGAGGTCTTTGAAGATAGGAGTGGTCGGTTTCATGTGGTGATGGACAAGGTTTGACTGAGATCGTGGAGCGCCTGGGAGTGAATCGAGATTAGTGGAGACATACACGAGGATCATGGATGATAGGAGAAGGTCGTGGGGCAGTTGGGTAGTGGAGGTGGTGGCTGGAGACGGCGTGAAAATGGAAAGGGGCAAGTAAGTGTGCGTGGTGGAGAACGTGTGGGAGAGGAGGGCCGGAGGTGGAAGACAAAGTCTCGACCGTTGGATCTTGCGATCCAATGACCCAGATTAGAGCGCCAAAGAACGACGTGGATTAGGCTTTGGACGTCACGATCGAAGGGTGGCGGAGCTGCCACGTGTCGCTCTAGAGGCGAAGCACGGGCGGACGGCTTGGATGTGATCCAGACTTGATCAAATGGCTGAGGCGCGCATTTGGAAGAAGCGGCTGTGATGGAAAGTTGAGGGCCCGATCAAGCGGTGTAGCAGGCGACACGTGGCGCTATATGGTTAAGGCGCGAATGGGTGGACCAGATCAGAGATGGGTGCTGATCTGACAGCTAGGAAAATGAGCAGAAGTGGAGAGAGTTGGGCTGTTGGATCAGGAGAAGATCCAACAGCTTGGAACGGTGGCGGATAAGACAAGGAGGGCGGGCCACGTGGCTCACCCAGAACGGGCCACGTGGCCCAATCAGATTATTGCATACGAAATTTCAATTTTTGAGGAGCTTAATACCGAATTTGAGAAAACTCAAAACATGAAACTTGTAGATCTCGATGAGATCTACAAGTTTCATGTTGACCAAAACTGGAGATAAGGTCATCTGTAGATACAAAATATTTTTGAGGGTATTTTTAAGGCTAAAAATACCACGGATTTTAGTTTTGTGATTTTTTTGTGATTTTTAATTTATTAAGGACTCCGATAATTACATGACTTTATCTGGATTTTATTGACACAAATTTAAGCAAGTGGGTTAATAATGAAAAATTAAGATGATGAAATTGAGTTTCATCAGAACCCCATTGCCCGATCGTCCATCGGAGTGTCGGATCACCGACGGTTCTCCGGTGAACTTCGCCTAGGCGGAGTTCTTCCAGCATCTTTCTCCACTGTCAGATCATCACCAGCCACCAGTTTATATCCAAGCCATCCATCGCCTGCGCTTGTCAGGCCGTTGGATCTGACAACTAACGGCCCCGTACGCCCTACGTTCGCTTCTTCGTTAGGTCATTGGATCCGCCAGGTGTCAGTGCCAGAGCCACTCGTCTCCAGCCAACCAGAGCACGCCACCTATCACCCCATGTGAGCCACACACCCGCCTGGGTAATTTGCTCCATTTCCCTTGCGTTATTTCTTTTTATAGTTTAGTCTGTAAAATAAAAACTGCACTGTGGACTATTTGCATTTGTGCCCCTGTAGTTTTTCGTATTTAAAGTTTAGTCCTTCCTATATGGCAGCACGTGCATCGTCACGTGTATAGATGGGATATTTGTATGTTTGGCCTTGGAGTTAGTGGATGTTATGCTTTGACAATATAGTTTCTTTATTTGCATTTATACCCCTATGCATGATCATTTTGGACATGTGCTGAAATTGTGTGAAAATTACAGTAGGCCCCCTAGGCTTTAGATGCGTGTTCTTATTTAGTCCCTGGAGTTATTTTCTTTGCTTACAAGTCCATGTGTGCTGTGCTTCTTTGATTGGTCTAAATAAATAGCAAATCTCGTCCAAAAATTATGAAATTTTGAAACATGGCTCTTGCCATGGTGTAGGAATTTCTAGGAATTTTTGGGTTCATTTTGTTTCCATTTGATATTTTTAAAAATTCAAAAACATTAAAAATTGCTTCTGTCTAATTTTAAAAATCAACTAAAAATATTAAAAAACCTCTAAAAAATCCAAAAAAATTACCGATAGCTTGTCTTCTTGTGTTTTTGATTCATTCTAATTTTTGTTGTATTTGGATTTATAAAAACCTTAAAAATTGAAAAACACTAAAAACATTAGAAAAATCATTAAAAATTCCAAAAAAATTAAAAAAAATGCATTTCAGTTTCTGTAGTTAGCTTTTATTTTTAGTTTACAATAAAATTGTTGCTCAAATTTTATAGCTATTGAAGTATTTTCAAATAGCCTTTAGATTCTGGCTGCACATTGTTTTGTATTTTTGGTCTTGTTTCATTTTTATAAAATTAACTAAAAATCAGAAAAATCCAAGAAAAATACCAAAAACACTTGACTATTTAAAACCAAAAATAATTTTATTTTGATTTTATGATTATTTTTTGTGTGTTAAATAAATATTTGTTTGTGCCTTTTTTATTTCTTTACACCTTTTATTACTTTTAAAAATTACAAAAAACTTTTGCAAAACCAAACATCCACCTTTTTATTTTGATTCTTTATTTTTTTTATATTTTCGACTACTTCATAGGTTTACCATACCATGCTCCTTGTGTTCGACCCTGGTAGCTATACCAGGTAAAATAAAATAGTGAGACTGCTACATTTGCCTCATTTATTGATTTTTTATTTAGGTGGTCTTTGTTTTCTTGATAGAGCCCGGTCCGAGAGGTTGAGCTCGCAACGACCATTGATATCTTCTTACCTTAGTCGCTCGGGTCGCTCATCACGGTGGGGCTTGACGCTGTAGGAGAGCAATCTGGGAGGGCGATTGTGGAAGGGAGATCGCCACCGACAGTGAGGTGGAGGGAGTTCGGGCTGATGACGGAAGCCATCGATTGGGGTTGGGCGAGTTGCAGTGGATCTAGAATGACTTCGGCAATGGTCAATGGGGCTTTCCGGGAGCAGGCGAGGGAAGAAAATAACGCCAGACACGGAGGATGGAGATCTTCCGTGGGTTTGCGATGCGGTGGGAGGAAATGGGTCGATGGGTGACGGTGAGGGGATCCAATGATGAAGAGAGGGGGCAAGTGCCCGAGAGAATCCAAAAGGAATACATACATGGTGGTGCTGGAGGAGGAGGGGATGGATAGGGAGCGGGAGAGGCGGAGGAGGGGGGACATCTGAAAGAGGGTCCATCCAGAGAGTTGGTCGTCCTTGGCGGAGAGGGGGAAGGAGGCGACCTGGACGACAAAGCGAAGAGGAGGACATAAGATGTCATTGTGCTCAAATTTTAAGGGTAAATTTGGAATTTCAAATGAGGCCGGGTGGGTAAATTTTGCAATTGGCATGTATTGAGGGGAGGGTGGTTAATGTCACCTGTAGCAGCTTGACGTGTTTTAAAATGTTATATAGAGTAATAAAAGGGTAAAATGGGAATTGTGGAAATTAATAGTGGGGGAGCATTTACTAAATAGCAAAAATGGAATAGACGGATAGTTTTTTTTGATTTCACAGCGGGTTAAACATTCTTTTCTCTTTCTCTTCGGGTGTGTTAGATTTGCCGACATATGAGAAAGAAAATAGCTCTTCCATCCATTAGTATATTACAAGCAGGAGGTCTTCCACCGTCCTCCATTTTTTTCTGTTTTCAAAATTCCATTTGTATCCCGATCAGTTTTTTGCATCAGTTTTTTGTCTTAACATTTTTATTTCCCGTACAACAGAGTCTGTTGCATTCCCTCTTGCAGCAGACGATCCTCTTGCTTCTTGACGGACACGGATCCTCTGTTGTGTGTTGTCCCTGCTGTAAATGGGGGAGCCGCTCGATCTTGATCGAGCGGTTCACATGATTAGACACGGTACGGGCCCACAAAAAGTGCAAAATCGTGCGAACTGCTCGATCAAGATCGAGCGGTGCACATGCATACAGCAGAGTCTGCTGCATTCCCTCCTGCAGTAGACGATCCTCTCGCCTCTTGACACGTCTCACATCTTTTGCTCGGTGCATACCCACCGACAAGCTGACGATGAATCCACGCCCCATCACCCTCGGCCCTTCACCGACTATGGCTACAAACATCTTCATCTTCCCTCAGCAAGTGTTGGCTCGAGGACACCCGCACATCAACCTCTTCCCTCCCCCTCCGGATACTAGGATTTCACTGAACAATACATATATGTAGTTTTAATCTCCGTCGAGGGATTTTCCTAAGTCACCAAACCACCATCGAGGGACATCCATTCCAGATTATAGTGATTATATCTTCATTGGGAAGTGGGGAGTCATCGACGACGGACATTGCGACGACGAACCTGGGCTTCTTCTACCTCCAGGGCTTCTTCCTAGGGAGGAAGATTATGTTGTGGAGGGGATTCTAGAGGGTGAAGAAGAGGGAGGTCTTGGCATACATGGATTCCTGACTTTGCAGTTGACCGACTCAAACGGAATCCCTTGGTAGAGCGAATACATCCATGTTCGTAAGCCGAAAGATATTAGTGTAGAATACTCACAGTTGGAAAATGTGCTCTAGATCATCGACCGGTTTGGGAGTTGTTCCACTAAATTATTGCTGGGTAAATCACTGAACATGAGTAGTAAAATTAAATCAGACCAAGCTTACATGGGTTAATTTTATTCCGAATAATAACTTTTACTCATGTTGCAATATATCGAGATTAAAAATCCTCTCCATCCCAATTGGCCTTTAAGTGGCTCTACAGAAGTCAGATGTGTTTCTATAATGATAGGGAACAAACACTGAGTTTACTGGTTAGAAATAGGATTATGACATCGAAATAATTAAGTCCGACTGTGATGTTGTTATGCTGCGTTCAGAGTTGTATCAATGGTTGTCATTATTTGTCCTCTAATAATATGGACTAATAGTAAGAATATGATGTAACACTTATAAACAAATAACTATTAAGCTCAAAATGATAGGAAATAATAGTAAAAAAATGAGTGGGCTCATCTCATCTCAAATGGGCATAGGTCTCATTGGATAATTTTCCTATATATGTATACATATATACATACATACATATATACATACATACATACGTACGTACATACACACATACATACATACACACACACACATACATACATACATACATACATACATACATACATATATCTTCATTTTTAATTTTGGTTACAAAATTTAATGCATATGAAATTTCACAAACATGTAGTTCTAATATGCATGAATAGATCCATGCAAGGTAGACATCAACGTCAAGGGAATCAAACTTAAGGGAAACATCAATGTGTCGTGTGAATATTGAAAAAAAGGGAAAATGAACAAAATACAAAGGCATGCGATGGTAAAAAGTCCAAGGCTTATACCGAAAGGTAATAAAAAAATACAGTATTGTCTGCAAAGGGGGGAAAATCAGAGAAGTATGCAGCCATACCCAGAAAAACCTCAGAATAATTCCATAAGAAGCCAAAAAAAGAACTGAAAATGCAACCTTTGGAAACAAAATTGAGAAGAAACAAAAATAAGGCATAAAAAACACCATCTACAAACATATCAAAGAAAGTAAAAAATAATCTACAAGTCAAGAATACCAAAGGTGCCAAGCGATGGCAACAACAACTTTTATATTATATATCTTGTGGAAAATAATCAAACTACATTACAAAGCAATTATGAAAAAATATGAGCAGAAGAAATTTTTTCTCAAACAACAAAAACCAATATAAATATCCTTTCTAGGTTAGAAAAATACATTAATGGTCGATTCAAACAAATAAACCGAAATAGTTTTGAATGTATATAATCCTAATAGTGAATACTCGTGCTTTACACAGGTGAATGACATAGTAGCGGTCGCATCGACAAAGATATAAATTAGTAAAATGGTATATATGCATTAAACATCCTTTGTGTTTGTAGAGCTCTGGGCAATGGTCACAAAAATAAAATTGTCACATAAAAGTGATAAAATTTTTTAATAGTTATTGCTAAGTATATAATTATAAGAGAAAAGGGAGGTCGTTCTTTATAATAGCCAAGTTGGTTGTTACACGAAGCAGTTTCTCTTATTTTTTATTTTTTTTCAAAATTTATACCATGTATATTCATGTATATATATCCCTCCTACATGTCATTCAAATTTCGTGAGAAACAAAGACTCATATGCCCTCCATCTAGAACATGTAAATTTTAGCGGTCTGAAATTTGTTGTAATCGACATGTTCTAGATGGAGGCTTAAGAGTCTCTGTTTCTCACGAAATTCGAATGATATGTAGGAGGGATATATAGATGAAAATATATTGCGGAAATTTTGAAAAATAAAAAAAAGGAGGCGGTGTAGTCTCCTGGAGATCTGTGAAGCAGACCATTCTAGCTCTATCCACCTTTGAGGCCGAGCTGTGTGCTTTGGACACCACTGGAATTGAGGCTGAATGGCTAAGGGAACTTCTGTCTAAAATTCTCATGGTAGGTCAGCATGTTCTTGCGATCTCGGTACATTGTGATAATATGACCACAATTGCCAAGATCAAGAGTTCAAAGTTCAATCAGAAAACAAGGAGAAACATACAAATCAGACTTAAGACGTTAAGACGCCTGATTTATCAGTCCAATCTGTGGGAGCTGGAGATACAGGAATGGCTCATTGATCTCCCCTATGAATATCGACGACTTGGCATCCCACTCCTGGAAATCGGATGTGCTCTTCCATATTTCAAGAATCGAAATCTGCATAATAAAAAAATTAGCCTATGGATTAAGAGAGAGAGCAAATCCATTACCTATTTCGGGTAGAATATGAGGAATCAGCGTAGTAAATGGGGAAGTGGAGGCACAGAGGGCTCGAGGAGAGAGCGAAGAATGCTAGGGCTTTGTAGGATAGGGCAGATGATGTTAGGGTTTCTCGCAATCCCAACATCTTGAGCGGGAGGAAGTGGATCAGTGAGATCACCAGACGGCGAGGGGACCCGACGAGGAAGGACGGTGGCGGAGGAGGTCGAGGGAGAGATGGGTTGATGGCATTACGGCGATGAGGGAAGGACCTAGAGGGAGGAGTGCAAGGGGGTTAGTGGAAGATGTTACAGCTAGAGGAGTCATGGAGGGAGGGCTCACACTCGACGGAGAGGACGGTAGAGGAGACAAAGGAGTGGATGAGGTGGACGAAAAGATGGAGCACGATCGAAGGGCGACCAGAGCGAGGGTTGGACATGAGATGTAATGTGATTTCCTCGAATGTTGATGGTAAAGATGGGATGACGATTGTGGCGAGATTGGTAAATTCGAAATGTGATGGGAAAAATTTAATGGGTGGGGGATAAGATCTCCTGCTTAATATATATGAACCCCCTATGGTTTTAGGGAGGAAACCCCAAAGGTCACATTTTCCACGGAGAATAGGGAGGTAGTATTGGTCATCGATATCCTAATCATCGCCCTATTCTTCAAGATCATGCAGATCCTTCGAGATTTTCGAGTGATTTTGTCGACGTAGCAGAGACACCGATGATGGGCTTCATGTGACCAGGAAAAGAAATGGTTTGGTAAAGGCGGCACTTTTCTGCAAGGAGAAGATACACCTTCATGGAAGGAGAAGAAGCGATCGAGGGGATCATTGGATCCGATGAGGGTGATTCTGGTGTGGATGAGCTCGAGTCAGGACTTCAGTAGATGGCAATGAGGGGAGCGGTCAAAGTAAATAAGGAAGCGTCTGCCAAGAACGAAGGCAGGGGTTGCGATAGAGAGGGGATGGAGGGAGGGGCTGTGGATGAAATCGGGTATCTCTGGATTGACAGACATAAACTGCATGAATTCAATAACATAAGGGTAAAATCGAAAGGAAGCAGATCTAGCATGGGTGAAATTGGAATTTGCTTATAGAAAATTAATGTTTTGTCGATGGGGCTCCTCCTTTACTTATATTACTGTACTGGGGGAAGTTATTTTGATGAAATCATCTATGTAATAAAACTTTTGATTAATTATTGTAATCATATTTTTAATTGAAAAAAAATAATCATATTCATATATGATCTATATCTATATCTGCAAATTAATAGAATCTCGTAAAAACATTGTTATATGGTGCAACCAAAATAAAAAAGAACATTTACATTCGCTTAAAGTTGAATACAATAATAGGTGAATATGAATATATTTTTATCCGATGAAGCCATACGTACATGCTATTTAATATATAAAGAATATCTTGGGTGTGCAAGGAAAGAACGACATGTCAAATATAATGGATCAAATGATTTGGACAACATATCTGTACAACAGGAAGCAATCCTTTTCATGTTGTATTGAAAGGCTCCGGAGCATCTCATATACACATAAGAGGATTATATATATTTTCGTACATGTGAATATATATACATATATAGGAGAAACTTCAAATGCCTGGGTCTCACCATTTTTATGGTGAGCCATCCATCTCATCCCTCTACTTTTAATCAAATTGCTGGAGTTAATGATACAATAATTAATTTATTTTAATGCTCAAAACCCCATTTTGGTCATATTGTCACATTCTAAATATAGAATGTGACAACCACATAACCTAAATTATCTCCCTCTCTCTCTCTCTCACATGGCAACGTCTTTGAGATGGAGACGGCCTGTGGCTGAGGAGGCTGGAGATCGACGCGACGTCCGATAAAGGTAGAGGAAAGGGAGGCAATGGGTGCAGAGGAGTTTTCTTCTTCTCTCATTTTCTATCCCTTTTCTTATTGCAACCACCTCATATGGCACCTTACAGTACGACGACATCATCCAGATTCGTGTTTGTTGATGAGGAGGATGAGGGTGTTGTGCAGAGGAGAAAGCTCGTGCAAGCGGTGGTGGTCGAGCATGGAGGTCGCAACGCGTGGTGATGGCGACGAAATGTGGTTGTGCCACTGCGTGCAAAAGGAAGAGGATGGAGGTTGCATTTGGAGGTGAAGGTGGAGAGCAGATCATGGATGGCCAAGGTGGAGGATCACACATGGGAAACGAGGCACTGATTTACATTGTGGTTTAATTATTTTACATATATGATTTTAATATTTACACTTTGATTCACTTTTTTTTACAAATCTCTTTTTTTTTCTTATTTTGCAGAGCTCTGCGTGAATTTACAAAGGAGCGAGATATAGTTACAACGATTCATGGAATTTTTACAAAACAAAAATACACATTTACAAAAAAAAAGTTGAAGTTCACAAGAAGAAAATTACTCTTACAAAACTCATTGGAGTTACAAAATGAATGTACCCATTTACAAAATGGAAATAACCATTCACAAAATGGAAATACAGTAAAACAATGAAATTATTAATGAAATTACAAAGAGAAAAGTATATTTTACAAAAAACTCGTTGAACTTTACAAAGCTATGGTTGATTGCATATCGTTTGGAACAAAATTAGAAAATAATCAATAAAGGCATTCGTGAAAAATACCAAATCGAGAAAAAGCTTAGAATGGCAATTGAAAATCAATAAATGAAACTCGAATTTAATGAAATCGAGATGACGAAAATGCCCTTTTGGATGAGTTTTTTGATGCAACCGTCAGATTGAGATCTGACGAATCTTATCGATGGCTCACCACATTATTGGTGAGACTCCACCTCATTTGAAAGGGTCTATATATATATATAATATGGGAATTACTCATAGGACGAGTAAAATGAAAACACTAAGAGGCAAGATATCTAAAACATATGTCATCAAAGACGTTTTAGTTCATCAATTCCTAAAACACGCTGGAAGAAAATATGATCTGATCTAATTCTGATAAATCCTGTAGCTAAACTTTGTTCATCATAAACCAGTGATGTGTGCCCGATCTATCTATAACATATATTAAGCAGGGGAGCTACCGACATTCAATTAATTTGTTACTCGCAAATTCCATTTATGTCCCCCTCCATTGCTTTCCCGTCCCCTGCATAATCTGGTGTTGCCCCTGTCCGTCATGTCCCACCCCATTTGATCTCGCTATCTGTCCCGTCCATTCTTCCACCGCCTCCGACCTTCCATTCCTGCCATCTTCCCCTATGCAGCTCATGTCTAGGGCTATCCCTCCCTCCCCCTTCCCCTCCTCGATGCTCGCCTCTCCGGCTCCTACCTGCCTGCCATAATGTCGTCGAAGGTGGCTCCTCTCTAGATGCTCCCCTCCTTTCCATGCCTTCACCAATGGACCTACAACTCCATATTTGAGGATGAACCCGCCTACAAACTTCTCGTCTCTAATCGGATACCCTCTCCTCCGCCTCCTCCATAAACACACCTCAAGCGACAACCCTAGAGCTGTTCCCCAAGCCTTGGCATCCAACGAGTTGGTGGCTGACCCGGTCGTAGCCTAACCTAGCGCAACACGGATGTGCGGCTTCCCAACACCCTCTTACACACACACACATGACTGAGAAGATCCTCCGTGAGTCCTGCGACCACTCCTGCCACATCACCTTCCAAACCCCTTCCCTCCTCCAAGCCCGCCTCTCCGGCTCCTCCCTGGAGGACCTTCCCTTCGATCGCGTCGTCACCATTGCCAACCTCATCGTAAAAATCTTTTGCGGACTTGCCATACATTTTGTCGATCTCACCAACCCGGAAAGCCTACCTCTTCCCATATGAGGCGGAACGAACAGAGAGCCATTTGGGAGCGACTGTTCTCACCAGAGATGAGCTTTCAAGATCGAACGAGAAGGAAAAGAAAAGAAGGTTCCCACAGAAGAAACACACACAAATTATGGGAGAGCGATGGAATCGAGAGGAGAAGAAACACATACAAATTAAAGAAGAGCGATGGGATCGGGAGGAGAAGATGGAGAGACTGTGCTACTAATCGTCGAAAATGGCCATGTGTATTTGAGCGCCATTTGCCACGAAGATGAAGAAGAGAGCACATCGAGCATGGAAAGCCCTTGTGCTTGCTCTGCCACTCTCAAAATATTATTAATTTGCCTTCAGATAAATAATTATCCTATTTCAGATAAATAATTATCCTATTTTTGTTTGGATTCTCCATGTGGTATGGGTAATTAGACGTGATTTATAATTCGAGCTTCGAGGAATAGAGTTGTTTCTAAAGTAATCTGATTAAAACAAGACTTGTATATGCAGACTTGCATATGTAATTTGTGATGTCAGTATTACCTTCTTTGCCCCCACTGGGAATATTGAAACTTATGATGGTCGAGAATATTATTCTCATTGGATCATCCATCACAATCTCAAGCCTGGTGATTGTTCTATCCACGAATATCCTACTATGTAAACATCTAGGGTACCAGGTGTGTAAGAGCATTTTTGAAAATGTCAGCAGTTTGTTAACAAAAAAGAGTGTAGTCTGAATAATTCCTCCGTGGATCGCATCTTTCACGAAATTATAATCAACCTCCATATGCAATGTTCTCTAATGAAAGACATTCTAGAGGTATTCTGGATCAACTACAGATACACCCCCACATTCGTAAACCTTCGATCTTTGGAGCCCTCTCACCTGTGCATAAATAATCCTCCCTCAACCATTTTTAAATTAAATACAATTTCTATATATTAAAGAACAATGCACATTCAAAAATTGACTGGACTCTTGACCACTAAGATAAAATAGCTATAAACACAATATTTGAGCCAAAATTGATAGATTTGTATACCGATCATCATAGATTCAATCTATGCGATTGCGATTTTATATGAGAAACACAACAAACTCTATAGAAAAATGATCTCTTCCTGACAAAGTCTTCTTCATTGTCAGCATTGGACCAAGGAGATCATGGTAGCAAAGTTATTTTTTTTAGGTGAGTAGTTATATCATTGTTCTGTATAGTGCATATTACGTATAATTTTCTTTGAAATCTATTGTATGAGTGAGGAGATTTTAGCAATGATTTTAGCATATATGCAATTATATACCTGGTTATATATAATATCTAGAAGGTGTTTTTGTAAGCGTAGGCTTATAAAAGACATCTGTTGGCATTCGAAAATACATCAAGATTCATGCATGAGGTAAATAAATTACAAAAAATCTATGATTCTATATATTACAAAATATATACAGTGACATTTGTAATAAATACACGTGTAATGTAGAGGTGATAACACAATATATTGTAAAAATATAGAAATTATCTATAAAATTATATATTTTAAGTCTCTCAATCAAGTTCGTTTAAAAGTTTATAAATAAATATTATTAAGATAGTTCAGTGTTATAGATATATGATGTTCGCAATCAAACTTGTAGAAAATGAAACAACAATATAGAATATTTTGAGTATTAGATGGTACATTTAATTAGTACATAATCGTCATTGTTCTAACAACTATTACAAGAAATCCGACATTCAATGTGAATGCTAAGAACCAACAATAATTTTGAAATGAAAATTTATTATAATTAGAGGCCGGGGAGGTTGTTCTATGTAACAGCCAAGTTGGATGTTACACGGAGCAGTTTCTCCTATTTTTTATTTTTTAAAATTTCCACAATGTATTTTCATCTATATATCCCTCCTACATATCATTCGAATTTCGTGAAAACAGAGACTCCTAAGCCTCCATATAGAACATATCGATTACAACAAATTTCAGATCGTTAAAATTTACATGTTCTAGATGGAGGGCGTAGAAGTCTTTGTTTCTCACGAAATTTGAATACATGTAGGAGGGATATATATATATGAATATACATGGTATAAATTTTGAAATAAAAAATAAAAAATAAGGGAAACTGCTTCGTGTAACAACCAACTTGGCTATTATACAGAACGACCTCCCTTTTCTCTTATAATTATATACTTAGCAATAACTATTAAAATTTTTTATCACTTTTATATGACAAATTTATTTTTGTGATCATTGCCCAGAGCTCTACAAACACAAAGGATGTTTAATGCATATATACCATTTTACTAATTTATATCTTTGTCGATGCGACCGCTACTATGTCATTCACCCGTGTAAAGCATGGGGATTCACTATTAGGATTATATACATTCAAAACTATTTCAGTTTATTTGTTTGGAATGACCATTAATGTATTTTGCTAACCTAGAAAGGATATTTATATTGGTTTTTGTTGTGTGAGAAAAATTTTCTTCTGCTCATATTTTCCATTTTTGCTTTGTAATGTAGTTTGATTATTTTCCACAGGATATATAATATAAAAGTTTCTGTTGCCATCGCTTGACACCTTTGGTATTCTTGACTTGTAGATTCTTTTTTACTTTCTTTGATATGTTTGTAGATGGTGCTTTTTATGCCTTATTTTTGTTTCCTCTCAATTTGTTTCCAAAGGTTGCATTTTCAGTTCTTTTTTTTTTTTGGCTTCTTATGGAATTATTCTGAGGATTTTCTGGGTATGGCTACATACTTCTCTGATTTTCTCCCTTTGCAAACAATACTGTATTTTTTTATTACCTTTCGATATAAGCCTTAGACTTTTTACCATCGCATGCCTTTGTATTTTGTTCATTTCCCCTTTTTTTCAATATTCACACGACACATTGATGTTTTCCTTAAGTTTGATTCCCTTGACGTTGATGTCTACCTTGTACGGATCTATTCATGCATATTAGAACTACATGTTTGTGAAATTTCATATGGATTAAATTTTGTAACCAAAATTAAAAATGAAGATATATGTATGTATGTATGTATGTATGTGTGTATGTATGTATGTATCTATGTGTGTATGTACATACGTATGTAGGTATGTATATATGTATGTATGTATGCATGCATGCATGTATGTATGTATGTATACATATACAAGAAAATTTTCCAATGAGCCCTATGCCCATTTGAGATGTGATGAGCCCACTCATTTTTTTACTATTATTTCCTATTATTTTGAGCTTAATAGTTATTTCTTTATAAGTATAATATCATATTCTTACTACTAGTTCATATTATTAGAGGACAAATAATGACAACCATTGATACAACTCTGAACGCAGCATACCAGCATCACAGTCGAACTTAATTATTTCGATGTCATAATCCTATTTCTAACTAGTAAACTCAGTGTTTGTTCTCTATCATTATAGAAACACATCTGACTTCTGTAGTGCCACTTAAAGGCCAACTGGAATGGAGAGGATTTTTAGTCTCGATATATTGCAAGATAAGTAAAAGTTATTATTCGGAATAAAATTAACCCATGTAAGCTTGGTCTGATTAATTCTACTGCTCATGTTCAGTGATTTACCCAGCAATAATTTTTAGTGGAATAACTCCCAAACCGATTGATGATCTAGAGCATATTTTCCAACTGTGAGTATTCTACACTAATATCTTTCGGTTTACGAACATGGATGTATTCGCTCTACCATGGGATTCTGTTTGAGTCAGTTAACTGCAAAGTCAGGAATCCATGCATGCCAAGACCTCCCTCTTCTTCACCCTCTGGAAGCCCCTCGGCAACCTAATCCTCCTCCCTAGGAAGAAGCCCTGGAGGTAGAAGAAGCCCAGGTTCGTCATCGCAATGTCCATCGTCGACAACTCCCCACTTCCCGATGAAGATATAATCTCTATAATCCGGAATGGATGTCCCTCGATGGTGGTTTGGTGACGTAGGCAAAGCCCCCGACAGAGACTAAAACTACATATTTGTATTGTTCAGTGAAATCCTAGTATCCGGAGGGGGAGGGAAGAGATTTCCATGCAGGTGTCCTCGAGCCTACACTTGCCGAGGGAAGATGAAGATGTTTGTAGCCATAGTCGGTGAAGGACCGAGGGTGACAGGGCGTGGATTCGTCGTCGGCTTGTCGGTGGTTATGCACCAAGCAAAAGATGTGAGATGTATCAAGAGGTGAGAGGATCATCTGCTGCAGGAGGGAATGTAGCAAACTCTGTTGTATGCATGTGCGCCGCTCGATCTTGATCGAGAGATTCACAAATTTTGCACTTTTTATGGGCCCGTACCATGTAAAATCATGTGAACCACTCGATCAAGATCGAGCGGCTCCCCCGTCTACAGCAGGGACAACACATAGCAGAGGATCTGTGCCCGTTAAGAAGCGAAAGGATCGTCTCTTGCAGGAGGGAATGCAGCAGACTCTGCTGTACAGGAAATAAAAATGTTAAGACAAAAAACTGACGGAAAAAATGATCGGGATACAAATGGAATTTTGAAAAGATAACCAAATGGAGGTCGGTGGAAGACCTCCTTCTTGTAATATACTAATGGATGGAAGAGCTATTTTCTTTCTCATATGTCGACAAATCTAACACACCCGAAGAGAAAGAGAAAAGAATGTTTAACCCGCTGTGAAATAAAAAAACTATCCGTCTATTCCATTTTTACTATTTACTAAATGCTCCCCCACTATTAATTTTAGTTTCCACAATTCCCATTTTACCCTTTTATTTATTAAAACACGTCAAGCTGCTACAACTGACATTAACCACCCTCCCCTCAATACATGCCAATTGCTAAATTTACCCACCCGGCCTCATTTGAAATTCCAAATTTACCCTTAAAATTTGAGCACAATCACATCTCATGTCCTACTCTTCGCTTTGTCGTCTAGGTCTCCTCCTTCCCCTCTCCGCCAAGGATGACCCACCCTCTGGCTGGACCCTCTTCCAGATGTCCCCCCTCCTCCGCCTCTCCCACTCTCTATCCATCCCCCTCCTCCTCCAGCACCACCATGTATGTATCCCTTTTGGATTCTCTTGGTCACTTGCCCCCTCTCTTCGTCATCGGATCCCCTCACCGTCACCCATCGACCCATTTCCTCCCACCGCATCGCAATCCCGCGGAAGATCTCCATCCTCCGCATTGGCATTATTTTCATCCCTCTCCTGCTCCCGAAAGGCCCCATTGACCATTGCCGAAGTCATTCTAGATCCACTGCAACTCATCCAACCCCAACCAATGGCTTCCGTCATCAGCCCGAACTCACTCCACCTCACTGTCGGCGGTGATCTCCCTTCTACAATCGCCCTCCCAGATAGCACTTCTGCAGTGTCAAGCCCCACTGCTGAAAAACCTCATGAACTCTTGTACAATTTACAAACTTGTCTATAAAGCAAATTGATGAATACTCATTCATCACTCTTTATTCTTTTATTTTAGCTATTTATCTTTGCAAAACACCATGTAGATAGCTATAAATATAATAAATTATCAAATAGGCATGCTTGTGAAAATATCAATAATTAGCATGTATTTGTGAAAAAAATAAAATAATAAAGAAATAAAGAAAAAGAAGGAAATATTTAGAATTAATATTGAGTGACCTAAACCCAAGAGAGGACCCAATATGGGCCTGATCGCCAAATAAAATAAGTAGAGTGAGATAGGGCCATTCAACCTTGTGTAAAATTCCTTCTTTTGTACATATTTTATTTTCACTAAAATTGAATAAAAATATGTTTTTCTTATTTTGTATATATTTCTAAAATAAAATATAAACTAGAAAATAAAATAAAGTAAAATCATTTCTCTCTCTACCATGTACATATACCATGTATATATGTATCTATTATTATTTATTTCACCCTTGTAAATAGACAATAAAAATAAAATAAAAATTATTTGATACTCTAAATTTTATGTTATAAATAAATAAAATATTAAATTCAAGTATTTGTACAAATAAGAAATAAAAATAAAAGTATAAAATACATAGGTATTTTATACATGTATATAATATAATATAATGTATATAACATAATTTATTTTTAAGAAAAATAAATAAAAATCACTAGCAAAATAATTTGAAAATAAACAAAAAATTTTCATTTTGTGAATATTTTAAAATAAAATCATTTCCTATTTTTATTTAATTTCTAAATAATTTTGACTCCGAATAATCTGATTGGTCCATGGGGGAACGTTGACCTCGATCAACAGCCTCCCCTGGACCACTTCCCCCGCGGATCCGATCCGCGCCCGATGTTCTCCGATTTATCCCGGATCGATCCGCCCACCTTTCCTCTTGAATCGAGGCTCCGATTGTCGAGGAGCGATCCGTGTTTCACGCCCGATTCTTCCTGTAGGTATCTGCTCCTCGATCCGTGCGCTTCAATCCCATTCTTCTCGGACCTCCTCAAGTATTTAGTCTTCTGGAGCCGCCACTTCTTTCCTATCTTTGGCCTTCCTCCTCGTCTCCGATGAGCTCCTCCTATTCATCTGAGTGACATCTGATGCGAGAGAGAGTTGTAGCGACGTTTTGAGTGCCGGGAACCTCAAATCCAGCGAGCTTTTCGTCGTGCTCCCCCACCAGCGAGCCCGAGCCTCTGAAAGCGTCGAACCATTGAGGCAAAGACCCCCAGAGGTCCACGACCTCCATCCCAGACGAATGCATCCACCAGGTAACCTAGATAGCCTTTAGTTTCCTTTGATTTTGAGTTTTTCGATTCCGGCCACCCTACCTTCGTCGGACCATCCCGTGTACTGCGACCACCATTTGCCAATCCGACCATCTCATCACCTTCATCAGGCCTCGTTCCACCTTCTGCACCCCTTACCCCCTGATTCATCCCGGAACAGGATATCATCCTTCCTCCGCTGTCGCCTTGCTGGAAGGCTCCACTCTGCCTCGCCCCTTCGCCCATTCCGCCCGCTAACGGGTCGAGGCATTTTGCCCTCGACCAGCTTTCGTCCTATGCAGGTTTGACCGAGAAAGGACCTCATCTGGAGGCCCAACTGCTGAAGCACAGGAGCTCCAGGTCGTTCATGTCGCCGGAGTCTTCCAGGATCTCCCGGCCTCATCGGAGCCCACTAACAGCTGCGGACCACCTTCAGCTTCATTTCGCCCATCCTAGCAGCTTTAGAGGACCCTCCAGCAGTGTGTATCGATTGAGCGAAGCTCGCCGGCAGTGAGTTCTTCGCGGTTCTTCCAGGAGCGGTTCCAGCCGTCCGATCGAGCATCCTCGCCAGGTTTAATCTCAGCCATCCTTCTACGGGGAGCTCTCAGATGTTGGATCCATCTTCGGATCAGATCTGGTGCGTCCATCGCCAAAGGGGTATCACCCATTCTCCACCATCCGATCATAAGTGAATCCCCCTCGACTGTTGGATCTGTAATAAAGGGTAATTTACTTTTAGGCCCTTTCCACTTTTTATATTTCAGTTTAGTCCTGTAAATATTTTTAGGAGTTGTTTTTATTTTGGATAAATTGCATTCAGGACCTCGTGTTTATTTAGTTTGCAATTTAGGCCCTCTGAATGTAGTCCATGTGGTCTGTCATGTGCTTTCTGGCATATTTGCACAATTGCTCCTAAACATCATGATTGTTACTGTTTAATCTTTTTATAAATAGGAATGGCATTTATGCCCCTGTTTGTGTAACTCACATGCCGACCTCGTGCGGCCCTGGGCTTTTTGCATTTTCAGCCCTAAATTTCTTGCACATGTTATTATTTGGCCGAATAGTTTTCCATACAAATGGGTCCCTATGTGCTGTCCATGTTTGATTGGTTGAATAAAATAGCAATTCTCGCCCAAATTTCATGAAATTTGGACACGTGGCCCTTGCAACTGTGTAAACATTTATATTAATTTTTAGGCCCATTTTGTTTTCATTTTCTATTTAAAATTCAAAAACATTTGATTTTGCTTCTGTCTAAATTGAAAAATCCACTAAAATATTAAAAAGCCTCTAAAAATTACAAAAAAATTGTGGTTTGTTTCTTTTGTTGTGTTTTTATTCTTTCAAATTTTGTTTGGTTTGGACTTGTAAAACCCATAAAAATTAAAAAACCTTGACAAACTCATAAAAATTATTAAAAATTCAGAAATAAAATCAAAAAATGCATTTTCACTTTCTTTAGTTAGATTTTGATTTCTAGTTTACAATAAAATTGTCTCTGGAATTTTATAGGCTATTTAGTTATTTTTAAATAGCCTTTATATTCTGGTTGCACATTGTTTTTGATTTTTAGCCTTATTTCATTTTTAGAAAATTAACTAAAAATCATAAAAACCCGAGAAAAATACCAAAAACACTTGAAAAATATATATATAACTTAAAATAGTTTTATTTTGATTTTTTGAGTATTTTTACTCTTTTAAATATTTGTTTTGTTGTGCTCTTTTGAGTTCCTTTATTCATTTTCTTTATATTAAAATTAAAAAAAATTGAAAATATAAAATCCACCAAAAAAATCTTTTATTCTTTTTATTTTGATCCCCGACTACTTCGTAGGATTTTCGTCAATCCGTGTTCCTTGTGTTCGACCCTGGTAGCTATACCATGTATAATAAAATAGCGAGACCGCTATTTACATTATTTGCTTGATTTTTACATTTGGTAGTCTTCTTGATTTTCTTGTTGAGTGAGCTTCGTGGTTCGGGTCGCAACGACCCTGATTTACACCTTTACCCGTATCGCGAGGATTTCCCTTGCTCATCAGAATGGCGCCACTGTCGGGGAGCATGGCTTAGTAGTCGGCTTTTTGCGGCTTTTGTTTCATCTTGATTTGTTCCTTGCTTCTTCCGTTTCTGTTTTCACCCCAAGTCTCGTATAGGATTATCTTTGCTATACATAGGATGCACCTTATCCTAAGTGTAGGGGGTGTAAAACACCAAGTTGTTCCCTTTTGTTCTGTTTCATTACTCCTGTCGTTGCCTATACTTAAAGATTCTTAACCTTAATTATAGGGGGAGTGATGTCGTTCCCTTTCATATTGTATATATTTGTCTTCTTTTCCACCTCTGTTTTGCTGCCTATACTTAGGGATCTTTTACCCTAAGTATAGGTGAGGTAGACCATGTACATTCTTTCACTCGGATATCCCTTTATGTACAACCTGCTATATTTAGGATTACTTGATCCTAAGTATAGGAGGACACCTCGAGATTCTCTTCCATTTCTATTCTTTCATTCGTCGTTGTAGTATAGCCTTTTTTTTCACTTCCCTATACTAAGCACAAGTTATGTCTTCTTTATCGCTCTTGATTCACTCTGACTACATCGTTCGAGCTAAGTATAGGGGGTGTCGTATATATTTCATATATACTTTAGCCATAACTCATACATTGTGTGAGTGTGTTAATAAATAAAATGGCTAAAATACTTAAAAATCCATAAAAATTAAAAAAATCTTGTTCATAAAAGTCTTTATTGCACATACATAGCTATTTATAAAAATTATTTTTGTACAAATGTTTGTAGAAATCTTTTGTGTAAAGAGTTTGTAAATATTTTGATATGAAAATTATGTATATAGTACAATTTTTGTAAAATATTTGAAAAATAAAAAGTTTGCAAAAACCCTTGTGTAAATTTGTGTAAATACTTTGCAAAACTTTTGCATTCATGCACACATCCATGTTTTCAAACATTTTCAAAAATTTTGCATACTTTCAAAAATTTTGTAAAAACTGCATCTTTATAAATATTTGTACAATTTCCTAAATCATAGTTGACATTTAACTTATCTTGGAATTAAATTGAAAAATGGAGCTTGGTTAAGTTATTAATCCACCTAATTCTAAGAGGAACCTTAAAAGGCTTAGGGTTGAGACTTTTCAGGTCCATGGTGACTTAATTCTTTGAGTCCACTAGGCTATGATCATATGTCATCTTGATGAGCCTAACTTAAACACTTAACAACGCACACATGACTCTTACAGACAATGACTTTACTTGGACCAGCACTTTACACCTAGCTCTCTACGGATGAGGTGGTGAGGAGGCAGTCTTCTTTGACTTGGGGTAGCATATGAGGGTAGTACTTCTAGACGGAACCTCTCTTCTTCTTATAGTGAAGGAAGTGCATCTCAACTTGGTCTGGTAGCCATGAGGTCTAAAGATAGGAGTTGTGGGTTGCAATAATGCTGCAAAAGAGGGATAGTCTACTAGCTCAAGAGGAAAAACTCATTATGTATACATGGTGCACCATTATGCACATCCAAAAAAATGTGCAAAAAGAAAATAATAACTCCAAAAAAGTGGTGGGCCTGAGAGAAAATGATATTCCCACCGGAGTGTATATAGTTCAATAAAGCAAATCTTATGTTACCCATGCCTATCTCATGAAGCTTGCAGCAGGGAGACTTAGTTGCACTGGTTGAGCTCCCAAGGATACGTGGCTACACTGGCCATGGTCCATTCTCTTCTTCCTCCTCTTCTTGAGCTGGTTGAACTTGAACTTAGAAGGGAATACCTCACTCCTCAAGGAAAGAGTTGCCAGACTAGGGTATTAGAGTTACCTTGTTGAGGGGGGTTGTCACTTTGCCATTTCTGAGGTGGAGAGATATACATCACTTACACAGTACAAGAAAAGATTCATACTCATCAGAGTTTGTGTATGTAGACTTGTTCTGATCTGGATTATTGAGGAGTCTTAACCATAGATTAGTGGAACTTAGAGGCTATTAAGTTTTAAACCTAAGTCTAAATAAGGTTCTGACAAATTAATAATCCAAAGATCTGACTGAGCTCCCTACTTCAATTTATTGAAGACAAGTTTAATAATCAGTATTGATTCATCTTCCTTCCCTTCTTTTTCTTTTTCTTTTTTTACTTCTTCTTCAAATAAGTGTTTGTTAAGGGACTAGCAAAAGTAAAGTATAGGGGGTGATGAATACTCATTCATCACTCTTTATTCTTTTATTTTAGCTATTTATCTTTGCAAAACACCATGCGATAGCTGTAAATATAATAAATTACCAAATAGGCATGCTTGTGTAAATATAAATAATTAGCATGTATTTGTGCAAAAATAAAAGAATAAGGAATTAAAGAAAAAGAAGGAAATATTTAGAATAAATATGAGTGACCTGAACCCAAGAAAGGGCCCAATATGGACCTGATCGCTAAATAAAATAAGTAGAGTAAGTTAGGGCCATTCAACCTTGTGTAAAATTCCTTCTTTTGTACATATTTTATTTTCACAAAAATTGAATAAAAATATGTTTTTCTTATTTTGTATATATTTCTAAAAATAAAATAAAAACTAGAAAAAAATAAAAATAAAATCATTTCTCTCTCTACCATGTACATATACCAAGTATATATGTATCTATTATTATTTATTTCACCCTTGTTAATAAACAATAAAAATAAAATAAAAATTATTTTATACTCTAAATTTTATGTTATAAATAATAAAATATAAAATTGGAGTATTTGTATAAAAATAAGAAAATAAAAATAAAAGTATAAAATACATAGGTATTTTATACATGTATATAATATAATATAAGGTATAAAACATACTTTATTTTTCAGAAAAATAAATAAATATCACTAAAAAATAATTTGAAAATAAATAAACATTTTTTATTTTGTGAATATTTTGAAATAAAATCATTTACTATTTTTTTATTTAATTTCTAAATAATTTTGACTGTGAATAATCTGATTGGTCCACGGGGAAACGTTGACCTCGATCAAATGCCCCCCGGACCACTTCCCCCACAGATCCGGTTCGTGCCCGATGTTCTCTGATTTATCTCAGATTGATCTGCCCACCTTTCCTCTCGAATAGAGGCTCCGATTGTGGTGGAGCGATCCGTGATTCACGCCCGATTCTTCCTGTAGGTATCCGCTCCTCGATCCGTGCGCTTCACTCCCATTCTTCTCGGACCTCCTCGAGTATTTAGTCTTCTGGAGCCGCCACTTATTTCCTATCTCGGTCCATCCCCCTCATCTTCGATGATCTCCTCCTCTTCATCTGAGTGACAGCTGACGCGAGAGAGAGTTGCAGCAAGGTTTTGAGTGCCGGGAACCTCAGATCTGGCGAGCTTTTCGTCGTGCTCCACCACTGGCGAGCCCGAGCCTCTGGAAGTGTCAAACCATTGAGGCAAAAACCCTCAGAGGTCCACGATCTCCAGCCTAGACGAATGCACCCACCAGGTAACCTAGATAGCCTTTAGTTTCCTTTGATTTCGAGTTTTTCGATTCCGGCCACCCCACCTTCGTTGGACAATCCCGCGTACTCCGACCACCCATTTGCCAATCCGACCATCTCATCACCTCCGTCAGACCTCGTTCCACCTTATGCACCCCTTCATTCCCCCTGATTCGTCCCGGAATAGGATATCGGCCTTCCTCAGCCGTCGCCTCGCCAGAAGGCTCTACTCCGCCTCACCCCTTCGCCCATTCAGCGCGCTAACGGGTCGAGGCATTTTGCCCTCGACCCAGCTTTCGTCTTGTGCAGGTTTGACCGAGAAAGGACCTCATCTGGAGGCCCAACTGTTGAAGCACAGGAGCTCCAGGTCGTTCACGTCGTCGGAGTCTTCCAAGATCTCCCGGCCTCATCGGAGCCCACCAGCAGCTGCGGACCACCTTCAGCTTCATTTCACCCATCCTAGCAGCTTCAGAGGACCTCCAACAGTACGTATCGATCGAGCGAAGCTTGCCGGTGACGAGTTCTTCGCGGTTCTTCCAGGAGCGGTCCAAACCATCCGATCGAGCATCCTCGCCAGGTCTAATCTCAGCCATCCGTTTACGGGGAGCTCTCAGCCGTTGGATCCATCTTAGGATCAGATCTGATGCATCCATCGCCAAAGCGGTGTCGCCCATTCTCCACCATCTGACCATAAGTGAATCCCCCTCGACCGTTGGATCTGTAATAAAGGGTAATTTACACTTAGGCCCTTTGCACTTTTTACATTTCAGTTTAGTCCTGTAAATATTTTTAGGAGTTGTTTTTGTTTTGGATAAATTGCATTCAGGACCTCGT
Organism: Ottelia alismoides; assembly: GCA_037367405.1. NCBI lineage: Eukaryota > Viridiplantae > Streptophyta > Magnoliopsida > Alismatales > Hydrocharitaceae > Ottelia > Ottelia alismoides. The sequence continues at coordinate 50,621 of JAZKJV010009685.1, read as the reverse complement.
GTTTATTTTATTTACAATTTAGTCCCTCTGAGTGTAGTCCACGTGGCCTGTCACGTGCTTTCTGGCATATTTGCACAATTGCTCCTGAACTTCATGATTGTTACTGTTTAATCTTTTATAAATAGGAATGGCATTTATTCCCCTGTTTGTGTGACTCACGTGCCGACCTCGTGCGGTCCTGGGCTTTTTGCTTTTTCAGCCCTAAATTTCTGCACGTGTTAATATTTGGCTGAATAGTTTTCCATATTTGCAACTGGGTTCCAGTGTGCTGTGCATGTTTGATTGGTTGAATAAAATAGCAATTCTCGCCCAAATTTCATGAAATTTGGATACATGGCCCCTGCCACTGTGTAAAAATTTATGTTAATTTTCGAGCCCATTTTGTTTTCATTTTATATTTTTAAAAATTCAAAAACATCTGATTTTGCTTCTGTCTAAATTGAAAAATCCATTAAAATATTAAAAAGTCTCTAAAAATTCCAAAAAATTGTGATTTGTTTCTTTTGTTCTATTTTTTATTCCGTAAAATTTTTGTTGATTTAAATTTGTAAAATCCATAAAAATTGAAAAACCTTAAAAAACTCATAAAATTATTAAACAATCAGAAAAAATAAAAAAATGCATTTTCACTTTCTTAAGTTCCATTTTGATTTTTAGTTTACAATAAAATTGTCTGGGAATTTTATAGCTATTTAGTTATTTTTAAATAGCCTTTAGATTCTGGTTGCACATTGTTTTTCATTTTTAGCCTTATTTCATTTTTAGAAAATTAAATGAAAATCATAAAAAACTGAGAAAAATATCAAAAACACTTGAAAAACTATAAAATCCAAAAATATTTTATTTTGATTTTTTGAATATTTTTCTCTTTTAAATAATTGTTTTGTTGTGCTCTTTTGAGTTCCTTTATTCATTTTCTTTATATTAAAATCACAAAAAAATGAAAATATAAAATCCACCAAAAAAATATTTTATTCTTTTTATTTTGAGCCCTGACTACTTCATAGGATATTCGCCAATCCGTTCTCCTTGTGTTCGACCCTGGTAGCTATACCAGGTAAAATAAAATAGCGAGACCGCTATTTACCTTGTTTGCTTGATTTTTACATTTGGTGGTCTTCTTGATTTTCTTATTGAGTGAGCTTCGTGGCTCGGGTCGCAACGATCCTAATTTACACCTTTACCCGTATTGCGACAGTTTCCCTCGCTCATCAGAATGGCACCATTGCCGAGGAGTACGGCTTAGTAGTCGGCTTTTTTGTGGCTTTTGTTTCTTTCACGGTTTTCGCGGCTTTTCATTTTCTTTTGTTTTCTTTTTTTTTTGTTTGTTTTTGTTTGTTTTTATTTCTTTTTATTTTATTTGTGTTTATTTTTATTTTTTTCATTTATTTTTGTATTTTATTTTATTTTATTTCATTTTTCATAATAATTCGGGTCTGACATATTCTTGTTTGACTTTCTTGCGAGGGCATGAGGACTGAGGCGGCTTTCTTTGGAAGCCGACACAACCGCGGGATTCAGAGGCGACTTCTTTTCTGCATAGAGCCGTAGGAGAGCGCGAGCGACCCGAACAAGAGATTGGGAGCTTAGCTTATTTTTCATTTCCAGACTATTTATATTGTAATAATACAGGACCAACAGGGACAGCTCAGAGACTCTTGGTTGACTTTTCGGAGTCTGTTTCACCGAGCATCGGTGTGCTGGGGGATCTCACCGTGTTTTGGTTTTCATCGTTTTATTTTTTTATTTCACGTGGATTTTTGTGCTTGAGCCCCCTAGACATAGGTTTCTATTTGATTGAGCCAGGTAGCATTAGGTCCAAAGCTCCTAAAAAGAATATTTGTTCCTATAGAACACGCTTGGACTTAGACAAATAAACCGGTGCTTCACGATAATAGAAGTTTCTATTTAGGATGGTTCTCGCATTGCATCCATATAGTTTAGTTTAAATTTATGTGTGGATCCATATTGCATGTAGATTAAAGGTACACCTTCTATCTCGTGCATGCATTCATAGATTTCATCGCGCATCGGCTTTTCCGTCTTCTACCCTCTGTTTTCTGGACTTGGGAATAAAAAGGAAATCGGAAAATTCGTTAGATGCTATTTGATTTTTGAAAAATACCTAAAAACAAAAACAACAAAATTGGACTGGTAATTAAACTTGATCTTAAAGACACTAACCAAATAATTTGTCTTGGGAGAGCAATCCCCTCATTGATTGGTTTGGATGAGCGAGAGATTGACACGCACCTTAGGCTAGAGCCATATCCGACCCTTCTTCAGACTATTGATTTTGAGCTAGTCGTTCTTCAGTGAGATTGCTCCCGTCTCCGGTAAAGCGGGCCGCAATATCCTTAACAGAGCGAGCCAATCAGGTAGCCGATAAATGGTTTGCGGCTTGTACTGGCTGGGAAAGATCTAGCTTGGGATCGGGATAGTCTCCTGGGGGCATTGGATTACTATCAGCTAACTTAATCGCTCTAATAGATTGTTTGATCACCTAAATAAAAACGACAAGATAAAAGACCGAACTTTCACGGTCATCAGCTTTGTGTGCGTAGGTGAATCAGGGGTTTTGCTTGACTGATCCTGTTTGTTTGCCAGATCCCATCCGCCTTCTTCTCCTCTATCTATATTCTTTCCAGTCATCTATCTTTTTTCCTCCCACCCTCCATTTATTCTTCTTCTTCTTCTTCTTCATGTCTACCCCTGGATGATGGATCGCCCTCCATTCTTGCCGACTCTTAGGCTTCTCCATCTTCTTCCCATAAGTCCAATCCACCTTCGAGGGAGGTCGGAACTCCGACCGACCTTCCATTCTCTCCCACCCTTACCCACCATTCTTCTTGGCATGCTACGCTAGACGTCCGCGAAGATCAGACTAACCACATGCGAGACCCGGACGATTCCATTGCTGGGATGAGAGTGCACTCCACACCCGATCACAGAGAGCACATGCGAGTATCAGATACCTTCAACGACAAGATGAGGAATGAGCATACGGACTAGGAAGCTCAGTCAGCTTCTACATTCAGTTGCTTCATTCTTGACTTGCCAAAATTCTCAGGGGAGGTGATCGAGGAGCCATATCTTCATCTGGCCGAGTTTGAGGAGTTCTGCGAGATCCGGACATATTCGGATATCACTTCGGAGAAGCTGATGTTGAAGACCTTCCCATTTTCTCTTCAGGGGCAGAGCCATGAAATGGCACAGACGATTGGGAAGGAGATTCACTATATAGGGAGAGCTTCGCCTAGAGTTTCTACAGAGATATTATCCCCAGCGTAGTGCAGATATGATGCGGTCTGTTATCACAGATTTTTCAGTAGACCCCCAGGAGCCAGTTCATGATGCATGGCTGAGGTTTCTTGACCGCTTGAGGAGATTTTCAGATCATGGACTTTCACCGACCAACCTTATCGAGATCTCCATGAGGGGGATGACCGCTGCTCAGATAGCACTGGTAGTGACTTCATGTGGTGGTTCACACCGCAGTTCCAACATTGAGTTACTTGATGCCATCTTGAGATCACTTTCACAGACTCCATCTTCACGAGATGCATTAGTCGGGACAACACATGACGATGATGCAGTACCAGTAGGGTGTGCCGCACTTCATGAGGATACACCTTCTACACACCAGATCGAGGACATGGATTCTGCTGCACTACAGGCAATAGAGGAGATGACTGCCATAGTGGAGGTTCTGACCCAGAGACTGCTCGAGTTTCCGTTGGTCTTCCAGCTAGAGGTCGAGTCAGACCCGTACTTTTCAGTTGACGAGTCTTGGATATCGGATCTTCTGATATTCTAGGAGATAAAGGAGCCCACGTTGCTATAGCCATCAGCCCAGATATTTCAGTGTCCATGCCCAGACAACTCAACTTCTAACTTGTAGAGATACTTCTCCCACATAGACAGACATCATGACTCAACGCAGCAGCCAGAGCTCGATACGGGATTCCACTATGAGATGCCAGATATAGATAGTCCCGTATTCGAGCCTGGTGTCCTCCATTTCGATGAGACAGATACACTTTATGAGGACCAGATGATATCCAGCACTGCCGCAGCTGGAGGATCAGTCCCAGATACTTCGACAGCTTCCACGTTATTGACCAGCGTTATTTCAGATTTCCAAATCATTCAGAAGCAGACTTTAGCTGATGAAGTGTTCATGGTGCGAGGAGTGGGTGCTTGCCAGTAGCGCAGATTCCGAGTTAGACTCCGATCCTTCCTTTCTCACCGATGATCTTGCATTAATCCCCGAGGGTTATCTGCGGGAGGATGCACCATACGATGCGTACTCGGTTTCACTTTCTGAGAGTGTATCCGATCTGTCGAATCACGAAACCGAGTCTTCTGATCTTTCTGATTCTGAGTTGTCTCACCTCGACAATGTTAGCAATGTGAGCCCGAGGCGAACCATTCCTACAATAAATGTTATTGTAATAAATGATTTATCAATAAAAGTTATTGATTATGTTTTACTCCCTTTCTGATATTGAATGAATGAATGCACTATAAGGTCCCTCTGTACAATAAGGGTTATGTACCATGGCCAACTTGATAGTCATACAGTTGTTGATTCACTAATTGAATCATAGAGGCTGATGCTTGGATGAATATCTAAGGAGTTAGATAGAGGACTCATCCAGCATCATCAATGATTGACAAGTAGTGATCTCCAATCTGAGAAGGAGATGGCAATCCTTTCTCATTAGGCTGATATCTGATCGACCTCTTGATGCAGGTCCTCTGCATGGGAATAGTGATTCGAAGGTATCAGATTAGTTGAGTCAATGGGTTAACTTAACGAGAACGAGATAACCAAAGTCCTATGATGATTATTGTCACATCACAGGAAAACATCCTCTGACCAGAGACAGATGTATTGCTATATGTCTGAGTGTGTACATTTGGCAGACCAATAGGTTGATGACCTAACCAAGGTCTATACACCGACGAGCTGGTGTGCATGTAAGGGCATATGAGTAATACGATCTCTCAAAGGGATCATACAGGTTCACTTGTGAACCGGGAGACATGAGCTCAGTCATGAGGTATTGGGACTGATCAAATTTCATGCATGGTCATCATGCTTTAGAAGCATGATATGAATTTGAAGGTAAATATATGCTTTGTGAAAGCATATGATATGTACCATATCCCAAGGACCAAGATTGAGAAACTTAATGATCAGACTATGAAGATGATAGTGTAAAAGTGATCTATATCTTCATGATGATCATGAGTCTTCCAGTATGCAGGATGTACAGGTATTAGGAATACCTAAGGGTGATTTGATCATAAACGATTGTATAACCATGACGCTTCCATTCCGAGGGAGTGATGACACAGGTCTGGATTTTAGTGACTCCTCTCATTAGAGAAGTGACCTAATCTTAGTCCATATACTGGACATTGATCTGAATGAGATTCAGATGCAATGAGAAGATTAGGTTTACGGTCTTGATTTAATCAAGCATCTATGAGAGGTCCATGGGATCTGGATTTGAAATGTGATCTCAATATCCAAGTCACTATACGTGGAACAATACAATTGCCCTGTCCTTATCTCCAAGTATCTGAGGAGAGACAACATTGTTCTTGAATGGTTCAAGAATAATTCCATAAGATTTAAGCATTGTGAAATTGATAATTAAATGTGATTTAATTATCATGATGTAAGAGGAATTATCCAATATAATTAAATGTGATTTAATTATTATGGATAAGAATAATGTGGATAATAATATCCAATTATTCATAATATATTATAAATGTGATTTATAATGTATTAGAGAGATCCAATCATAAAATCATAATTTATATTTGTAGATTAATTATTAATGTGTATTGGATACACATTGTCGAATTAATTGAAAATGTAAATTATATTTTGTTTTGGGTTGTGAATGTGATTCACAATTTTCCAATATCAAGATTGCAATATTCCCAAAATTAATTAAGAATTATTTTTGGTGAATAAAATCCCAACAAATAGTTGTTGGAAATAAGTAGAGAGAAAATCAAGGAGATATGCAATCTCATGGAAATCCATGAGATTGCCCTCACCATATGGGAAGGAGGTGGCGGCACCCAATTCCCTTGTGGGATTGGTGGCCGTCCACTCCCTTTTATGTGGATGGATGATCTCCTTTGTATTTCACTCCTTATTTGATTGATTTAATTTGGTATTAATATATATTTGATTTATCAAATATATTTAATCAAAATTAAATCACAAATTGTTGGATTTTACCAACAACAATCTTGACCATTGGATTGACATAAATCAATCTCATCCATTGATTTTTATATGTCCCATGGATTGAGATCCATGGATCCCAAAACCCTATAAATAGAGAGGCATACCTTGCTCTCTTGGACATGCTATTGTAGCACACATCTCTCTCTCTTTCTCCTCACATGCCAGCCCTCTCTCTCCCTCTTCTTGGTGGCCGTCCACCATACCCTAGAGGAGAGAACCGTCGACGCCTAAGCCACCGCGCTGCCGCTTCGACGCTCTACGGTTCTCCATCTACTTGGAGTGCTTCGCTCACGAAGGAGACGTTCGATCTCGTGCGACGAGATCAGGAGCAACCGTGCTTGGATCAACTTGTTGGATTGCGAGGACAACGCGACTCATCCCTGCGCTCGCAAGCTGTCTTTCCGACGATCGAACTTGAGATAGGAGGTCTCTTTTCTTAGAGACTCGATCAACCACGCTTCAAGAGGTATTGCATTATACTTGTTGTGGTTATAGATGAAACGATCGGAGAATCATTCTTGGATCATGTGGTTTCATCACATGAAAATTTTTTAAATTCCGCTGCACCGAACAACTAGTGTGACTAGTTGTTCTCTGTCATATCCGATAGGATGATCACGCTTCCGTGATGCGCTTGAGGATTTTCCATATCCTTCAAGTGGTATCAGATCCTTAGGTCGACGGTTTCGAATATGATTCGCTAACCGAGGACGACCTGGGTTCGTTATGGTCGCGAAAGTTTTTATCGCATTTGATTTCGCATATCTGTTTAGTAAATAATTTAGGCCGTGTTTAAAATGTTTAAGCACAAATTATTTCCTTGGATTTTGTTCCCCATTAAATAAGGAAACCATTGGATCTGAGTTTGCATAAATCGGATTTCGTATGCTCGAGATACGGTTGTTTTAATGAACATGTATGCACTGTTGCGGGAACTGTAGATCTGAACGTGATTAAAATGTTAATTAGTGTTTAGACTTGCCTCGAAATGCGTGAAACATCACTTGTATTCTGTCCTAAATCAAATTAGCAATCCATAAAAATTGATTTTGTCTAATTTGGATTTAATATGATTTAGATATGCTAATTTTAGTAAGTAGGGGTCATTGCTGAAATTATATTCCTAATCAAGAACCATGTGATTGTCAATTAATGAAATTAATTGTTAATTTCAAGAAATAATTATGGAAAATATTTGAGAAATATTGGAAGATGATTATTTCCTCAATTGACTTGGCCTCAACCAATTAATTGATTAGATTTGATCTAGATCATAATTGGAAACACAATCATCAAACTTCTTGCTTGAATATGATTGGGAATTTGTCTAGCAAATTTCCTTATAAACAAAAATTGTTTTGATTACTATATGGTATAATTTCGTTGAAGAACTGATGATCATCTCAAGTACAAATTAATCTATTTGGCATTATCCTTTCCCGAGGCGGATATGGTGTCTAGTTGGAGACGCTGGGGTAGCGGGTTGCAACGTATGTGGTCCGTCCCACTCTCGCCGGTACTGGCCATGACAGCGGGTAGGGTCGGGATAATGCCGAAGAGATTAAGATGTATTTTTTAATTATTAAAATACGAATTAATACGTACTTTGAGAATAATACCATATATTCAAGTATAACAATCATGTTTGATTGATTGAATTGGATTGATAATTAATTTAATATGATTAAGTTAATTATGTCCAATTAAAATACTCTAATATTATTAGAGTTGATAATTCCCTGGAAGAATTAATTATATGAATGTGATTCATGATAATTAATTAAATCTGAATAAGAGGTAGAGGATCACATAAGTGACATCCATGGTCTCCCGTCAAGGCGAAGGGTTTCCGTCGCCAGGGATTGTATAATGGAGACTCTTGTACGAAGTGACATTTCCTATATACAAGCGCATATGGATCGGACTCTTTGCTTCTCGAAAGAGTAAGGCCGTATGCGTAGTGACCCCAATATCGGATCCTCATATTATTGGGGCGATATTGGATTGCGCATAGCGAGTTCTAATCATGTTGACAGTTGGTTCAATTAATGACGGGTCACATCACCTTAGGGGTGGTGGAGGCGGGCATTAAAGACTGAATTGGGAAATGCAAGCTGGACTTGCAAGGCGGAATGTGTTCCCGCTTCTCTTTATTGGAGTTGCAGTTTCTCATATTATTAGGATGTAACAAAGATAAAGAGGAGATCCCAGTTCTTGCTTTAGATATAGAGGTAAGTATATCTCTTACTTTGAAAGTGATTAAGGGAATGAACTTTCAAAGTTGATAATGCAAGAATAATTTGATTTAAAAACCTTAATAAAATATCATAAAATTGAATATATGAATATATGTTCTAATATAGTGCATTCTCAATTTCAGAAAATGAAGTCCATGAACCCACTGAGCAGGCTTTGGAGGTCAACCAACTGACCGGATCAAATTACTCGGATTGGATCCGTAATTTGGAGCTTGTACTCTTGGCGGAGGCATCAGTTATGTGCTCTCAGAAGACAAGCATGAAAACCCTAAATCTAAGGAAGAAAAGCATTCAATGACAAGTATGATGAGGATCATGTCTTGGCTAGATGCTATATCTTGGGTTCTCTCTCCAATGTTCTTCAGAAACAACATGTGGAGATGAGTACTTGCCAAGAAATCATGCAGAGTCCAAAAGATATGTTTGGTGACATTAACCGCGCCCAGCGGTACAATGTTATGAAAGAAACTCGTTCGCTGCAAGATCCAGGAAGGGACTTCGGTCCGTGAACATGTACTCAAAATGTTTGGGTACTTATCGGAGCTGGAGGACTCTGGGGGCAACAATGGATGCAGACATGCAATCCGATTTCATTCTGCTGTCGTTGCCCAAATCTTTCAATAACTTTTGTGGTGTCTTTCCACATGAATAAGCTGGAATTGACAAATGATGGGCTTCTTGCTGCATTAAAGTCTGCAGAAGATGTGATGAAGAAAGATGGTCCCCGCTGGCAATGCAATGGTTGCACAGGTCAAAGGAAGCGCGGTCGGAAGCATGGTTCTCGGAAGGGCCCAGCCCAGAAGAGAAAGAAGAAGGGACAAAGTGTTGGCTCGTCTTACAATGCATCCACTCAAATGGTGTCGAAGAAAACCGACGTCTGTCACCGCTGCAAAAAGCCAGGGCACTGGAGGCATAATTGCTCGGATTACTGAAGTCGGTCGACAAAGGTAAAGTCCCAGCATGTATGAAATCTACTTTTATCATTGAAACCAGTTTTCTCATTGGACGAGAAGGAAGTTGGGTTGTTGATTCTGGTGCTTCTGTTCATGTATGCATTTGTTGCATTTGTTTCAGGAAACTAGAAAACTTGAAGAAGGGGAGATAGTCATCCAGATGGGATCTGATGCAAGTGTTGCAGCAGTCGCCTTCGGGACTTGTCGGCTATCATTATCTAGTGGAAGAGTCCTAGTACTTAAAGAGTGTCTTTATGTACCTAAAGTCAGAAGGAATTTAATATCTGTATCTAAGCTAGTTAGAAGTGGATATTCGTTCTTGTTCTGTAATAAATTAGTCATAAATCGTTATGATAAATATATTACAGATGGTATTTTGACTTCTGGAGGACTCTATGAATTGTGCATTGATAAATGTGTTATGAATGTTACAAGCACTAATAAAAACCCTAAAAGATCCAGGGAGGATGAAAATCTTTCAAATGAGATTTGGCATCAAAGGCTTGGTCATTTGTCTATTGATAAGATCAATAGATTAATTAATTATGGGCCTTTAGATTTTCTACAGGTTCAACCTTTGCCTACTTGCAAGAATTGCATTTGAGGAAAAATGACCAGGATGCCTTTCGTAACAAGGTTACAAGATGCGAAGGTAATATTGACCTAATACATACTGATGTATGCGTCCCTTCAGTATCGCGACTCGAAAATGGATATCGATATTATCTGACGTTTATTGATGACCATTCGCGATACGGGTTTATCTTCCTATTACGTCATAAAATCTGAAACCTTTGAAAAGTTCAAAGAATTCAAGTCTTTGGTTGAGAACCAAACCGTTAGGAAGATTAAACGAATTCGATCTGATCGAGGTGGTGATTACCTCTCAGATGAATTTTAAGGAATACCTTAAAGAGAATGGAATTATTTCCAATCTCACTCCTCCTGGAACTCCCAACTTAATGGTGTTGCTGAAAGACGCAACAGAACCATCATGGATATGGTTCGTTCAATGATGGGCAAAGCACATTTACCACTTAGTTTCTGGGGATATGCAGTAGAGACTAAATATATATCCTGAATAAGATTCCTAGCAAATCTGTACCTAAGACTCCTCATGAGCTCTGGTATGGAACCAAACCTAGTGTTAATCACTTGAGAGTTTGGGGTTTCTTGGTTCATGCGAAGAACGTGGACGCAAGTAAGCTGGAATCTCGCTCTCGTGAGTGTTACTTCATAGGGTATGTTAGAGATGGTATTGGATACCAACTCTATGATCCTGAGACTCAAAAGGTTTTTGTTTCCAGAGATGTGATATTTCTAGAGAATGATTTCCTTAAGGGTCAAGATAAATATGAAGTAAAGGAACTCATTGAATCCCCGGAGGATTCTGAGCTTCCTGAAACAGAAACTGAAGAGATAAATAAAGATGAAACACCCATACCTCTTCGAAGGAGTTCGAGGGTGGTTGCACCACCTGAAAGGTATGGATTCCATGTGTCAAGTGAGCTTGACAATGATCCTACTTCATTTGATGAAGCACTCGCGGATCATGACATGGATAGATGGATGCTAGCAATGAAATCAGAAATTGACTTCATGCATAAGAATGGTGTATGGACCCTAGAGGATCCACCTAAAGGGGTAAAACCCATTGGGTGCAAATGGATCTTCAAGAGAAAGAGGGGACCTGATGGGAAAGTAGAGACTTTCAAGGCACGGCTCGTAGCCAAGGCTACACACAGAGAGAAGGCATCGATTACGATGAGATATTCTCTCCTGTGGCTATGCTTAAATCCATCAGGACATTGCTGGCTATAGCTGCATATCTTGACTATGACATCTGGCAAATGGACGTCAAGACGGCTTTCCCTCAATGGATACCTCGAGGAGGATATCTACATGGAGCAGCCCCAGGGCTTCATGACTGAGGATGGAAAAGTATGCAAGCTGAAGAAATCCATCTATGGACTCAAGCAAGCTTCTCGTAGCTGGAACATCAGATTTGACGAAACCATAAAGAGTTATGATTTTGTGCAGAATCCTGATGAACCTTGTGTATACAAGAAGCTTAGTGGGAGCGCCATTGTTTTCATCGTGCTTTATGTAGATGACATCCTTATCATTGAGGAATGATACAGGGAGGATGACCAGTGTGAAGATTTGGCTATCCCATACCTTTGAGATGAAAGATCTTGGAGAAGCCTCTTACATCTTGGGTCTGAAGTTGTTCAGAAACCGAGAGAAGAGGATATTGGGATTGTCACAACATGGATACATTAAGAAGATTCTTGAATGATTCCGTATGGATAGTTCCAAGAAAGGATTCCTACCCTTAAGACATGGTATCCACCTGTCTAAATGAATGGCTCCTCAAACTATTGAAGAAAAAAAAGCCATGGCTGGATGTCCTTATGCATCAGCTGTAGAAGCTTAATGTATGCCATGATGTGCACCAGGCCAGATATCTGCCATGCAGTGGGAGTGGTAGGTCGTTACCAATCCTGCTATGGAGAACAACACTGGAATGCAGTAAAGAACATATTTAAATATCTAAGATGGACGCAAGATTACATCTTGGTCTATGGAGATGGTGATCTCCACGTCTTGGGATATACAGATTCTGACTTCCAATCGGATATTGATGATCGAAAGTCAATATCAGGGTTTGTGTTCCTGTTGAATGGTGGTGCTGTGAGCTGGAGAAGCAAGAAGCAGGACACTACTGCAGATTCAACAATAGAAGCCGAATACATTGCCGCATCGGATGCTGGCAAAGGAGGCAGTGTGGTTGCGCAAGTTCGTGCAGGAGCTTGGCGTAGTTTCCTCTGATACTCCCATCCCGTTATCTGTGATAACACGGAGCCATTGCCTAGGCGAAGGAACCCAGATGGTATCAAAAGAGTAAGCACGTAGAAAGGAAATACCACATCATTCGAGAGATTCAAAAGCGTGGTGACATCATCATCACCAAGGTGGCCTCTGTCGACAACGTTGTTGATCTTCTTTCCAAACCTCTGACACAGAAGGTTTTCGACCAACATGTAATGAGTATGGGTTTAAGGATTGTTCCTGAATGGTTCTGAGGGCTAGTGGGGGATTGTTAGCAATGTGAGCCTGAGGCGAACCATTCCTACAATAAATGTTATTGTAATAAATGATTTATCAATAAAAGTTATTGATTATGTTTCACTCCCTTTCTGATATTGAATGAATGAATGCACTATAAGGTCTCTCTGTACAATAAGGGTTATGTATCATGGCCAACTTGATAATCATACAGCTGTTGATTCATTAATTGAATCATAGAGGCTGATGCTTGGATGAATATCTAAGGAGTTAGATAGAGGACTCATCCAGCATCATCAATGATTGACAAGTAGTGATCTCCAGTCTGAGAAGGAGATGGCAATCCTTTCTCATTAGGTTGATATCTGATCGACCTCTTGATGCAGGTCCTCTGCATGGGAATAGTGATTCGGAGGTATCAGATTAGTTGAGTCAATGGGTTGACTTAACGAGATCGAGATAACCAAAGACCTATGATGAATAGTGTCGCATCAGAGGCAAACATCCTCTGACCAGAGACAGATGTATTGCTATATGTCTGAGTGTGTAAATTTGGCAGACCAATAGGTTGTTGACCTAACCAAGGTCTATACACTGGCAAGCTGGTGTGCATGTAAGGGCATATTAGTAATATGATCTCTCAAAGGGATCATACAGGTTCACTTGTGAACCGGGAGACATGATCTTAGTCATGAGGTATTGGGACTGATCAAATTCCATGCATGGTCATCATGCTTTAGAAGCATGATATGAATTTGAAGGTAAGATATATGCTTTGTGAAAGCATATGATATGTACCATATCCCAAGGACCAAGATTGAGAAACTTAATGATCAGACTATAAAGATGATAGTGTAAAAGTGATCTATATCTTCATGATGATCATGAGTCTTCTAGTATGCTGATGTACATGTATTAGGAATACCTAAGGGTGATTTGATCATAAACGATAGTATAACCATGACGCTTCCATTCCGAGGGAGTGATGACATAGGTCTGGATTTTAGTGACTCCTCTCATTAGAGAAGTGTCCTAATCTTAGTCCATGTACTGGACATTGATCTGAATGAGATTCACATGCAATGAGAAGATTAGGTTTACGGTCTTGATTTAATCAAGCATCTATGAGAGGTCCATGGGATCCGGATTTAAGATGTGATCTCAATATCCAAGTCACTATACGTGGAACAATACAATCACCCTGTCCTTATCTCCAAGTATCTGAGGAGAGACAGCATTGTTCTTGAATGGTTCAAGAATAATTCCATAAGATCTAAGCATTGATAAATTGATAATTAAATGTGATTTAATTATCATGATGTATGAGGAATTATCCAATATAATTAAATGTGATTTAGTTATTATGGATAAGAATAATATGGATAATAATATTCAATTATTCATAATATATTATAAATGTGATTTATAATGTATTAGAGAGAGCCAATCATAATTTATATTTGTAGATTAATTATTAATGTGTATTGGATACACATTGTCTAATTAATTGAAAATGTAAATTATATTTTGTTTTTGGTTGTGAATGTGAATCACAATTTTCCAATGTCAAGATTACAATATTCCCAAAATTAATAAAGAATTATTTTTGGTGAATAAAGTCCCAACAAATAGTTGTTGGAAATAAGTAGAGAGAAAATCAAGGAGATATGCAATCTCATGGAAATCCATGAGATTGCCCTCCCCATATGGGAAGGAGGTGGCGGCACCCAATTCCCTTGTGGGATTGGTGGTCATCAACTCCCTTTTATGGGGATGGATGATCTCCTTTGTATTTCACTCCTTATTTGATTGATTTAATTTGGTATTAATATATATTTGATTTATCAAATATATTTAATCAAAATTAAATCACAAGTTGTTGGCTTTTACCAACAACAATCTTGACCATTGGATTGACATAAATCAATCTCATCCATTGATTTTTATATGTCCCATGGATTGAGATCCATAGATCCCAAAACCCTATAAATAGAGAGGCATACCTTGCTCTCTTGGACATGCTATTGTAGCACACATCTCTCTCTCTCTTTCTCCTCACACGCCAGCCCTCTCTCTCCCTCTTCTTGATGGACGTCCACAATACCCTAGAGGAGAGAACCGTTGACGCCTACGCCATCGCGTTGCCGCTTCGACGCTCTGCGGTTCTCCGTCTACTTGGAGTGCTTCCCTCACGAAGGAGACGTTCGATCTCGTGCGATGAGATCAGGATCAACCGTGCTTGGGTCAACTTGTTGGATTGCGAGGACACACGACTCATCCCCGTGCTCGCAAGCCGTCTTTCCGATGATCGGACTTAAGACAGAAGGTCTCTTTTCTTAGAGACTCGATCAACCACGCTTCAAGAGGTATTGCATTATACTTGTTGTGGTTATAGATGAAACGATCCGAGAATCGTTCTTGGATCATGTGGTTTCATCACATGAAAATTTTTTAAATTCCGCTGCACCAAACAACGAGTGCGACTAGTCGTTCTCCATCGTATCCGATATGACGATCACACTTCCGTGATGCGCTTGAGGATTTCTCCATATCCTTCAGATGACCCTCGCGAGGATGAGCCGATCTTTGAGATATTCGATGATCTATCTGGTTGTTCTCCATTATGTGTATTGGATATCAGTTTTTGTAGTGAGTCTCCTGATATTGACTTTCCACACCTTTTTGAGACGGTGATTAACGTGGAGGATTCCATGACTGATCTTTCTCCACGTTTGATTTCTTCGGCTCTACACTTCCACTCCATTCTGATCTTGAGCCTATGATATCATTTGTGCTATCGGATCCCGATTACATCTTCCCATATCCTTGCCCGATAGCAGACACCCGCCTGATTGCTTACTTGGGTATCTTCATTTACATTGTTGATTTCGTCGTTGTTCTCATGTTGAGACTACGACGACAGTACGGCATTTGCCTTACAGATGTCGTCCTAAACCTTGATACCGCATTGTCCTAGCCTTTGTGACAAGCTAGGGGCGTAAAATCTAGCGCTTGTTGAGAGGCACCTCAACATTGTACTCTTTGTATATACGTGTTTCGTCTTGATTTGTTCCTTGCTTCTTCCGCTTCTTTTTTCACCCCAGGTCTCGTATAGGATTATCTTTGCTATACTTAGGATGCACCTTATCCAAAGTATAGTGGGGTGTAAAACTCCGAGTTGTTCCGTTTCATTCTGTTTCATTACTTCTGTCGTTGCCTATACTTAAGGATTCTTCACCTTAAGTATAAGGGGAGTGATGTCGTTCCCTTTCATCTTGTATATATTTGTCTTCTTTTCTACCTCTGTTTTGCTGCTAATACTTAGGGATCTTTTACCCTAAGTATAGGGGAGGTAGACCCTGTACATTCTCTCACTCGGATTTCCCTTTGTATACACCCTACTATACTTAGGATTACTAGATCCTAAGTATACGGGGACACCCTGAGATTCTCTTCCATTTCTATTCTTTCATTCGTCGTTGTAGTATAGCCTATCTTTCTACTTCCCTATACTAAGCACGAGTTATGTCTTCTTCATCGCTCTTGATTCACTCTGAGGACATCGTTCGAGCTAAGTATACAGGGGTGTCGTATATATTTCATATATACTTTAGCCATAACTCGTACTTTGTGTGAATGTGTTAATAAATAAAATGTTGAAAATCCTTAAAAATCCATAAAAAATTAAAAAAAAATCTTGTACATAAAAGTCTTTATTGCACATACATAGCTATTTATAAAAATTATTTTTGTACAAATGTTTGTAAAAATCTTTTGTGTAAAGAGTTTGTAAATATTTTGATTTCAAAATTATGTATATAATACAAATTTTTTGTAAAATGTTTGAGAAACAAAAAGTTTGCAAAAACCCTTGTGTATATTTGTGTAAATATTTTGCAAAACTTTTGCATTCATACATACATCCATGTTTTCAAACATTTTCAAAAATTTTGCATACTTTCATAAATTTTGTAAAAATTGCGTATTTGTAAATATTTGTACTATTTCCTAAATCATAGTTGGCATTTAAACTAGCCTGGAATTAAATTGAAAAATGGAGCTTGGTTAAGATCTTAATCCACCTAATTCTAAGAGGATCCTTAGAAGGCTTAGGGTTGAGACTTTTCAGGTCCACGGTGACTTAATTCTTTGAGTCCACTAGGCTATTATCATATGTCATCTTGATGAGCCTAAGTAGAACACTTAACAACACACACATGACTCTTACAGACAATGAATTTACTTGGACAAGCACTTTGCACCTTACTCTCTACGGATGAGGTGGTAAGGAGGCAGTCTTCTTTGACTTGGGGTAGCATATGAGGGTAGTACTTCTAGGCGGAATCTCTCTTCTTCTTATAGTGAAGGAAGTGCGTCTCAACTTGGTCTGGTAGCCATGAGGTCTAAAGACAGGAGTTGTGGGTTGCAATAATGCTTCAAAAGAGGGATAGTCTACTGGCTCAAGAGGAAAAACTCCTTATGTATGTAAGTTGCACCATGTATATATGTTGTACATTTGCACATCAAAAAAATGTGCAAAAAGAAAAGAATAACTCCAAGAAAGTGGTGGGTCTGAGAGAAAATGATATTCCCACCGGAGTGTATATAGTTCAATAAAGCAAAGCTTATGTTACCCATGCCCATCTCATGAAGCTTGCAGCAGGGAGACTTAGCTACACTGGTTGAGCTCCCAAGGATACATGGCTACACTGGCCATGGTCCATTCTCTTCTTCCTCCTCTTCTTGAGCCGGTTGAACTTGAACTTAGAAGGGAATACCCCGCTCCTCGAGGAAAGAGTTGCCAGACTAGGGTATTAGAGTTACCTTGTTGAGGGGGGTTGTCACTTTGCCATTTCTGAGGTGGAGAGCTATACTTCACTTACACAGTACAAGAAAAGATTCATAGTCATCAGAGTTTGTGTATGTAGACTTGTTCTGATCTGGATTGTTGAGGAGTCTTGACCATAGATTAGTGGAACTTAGAGGCTGTTAAGTTTTAAACCTATGTCCGAATAAGGTTCCGACAAATTAATAATCCAATGATCTGACTGAGCTCCATACTTCAATTTAATGAAGACAAGTTTAATAATCACCATTGATTCATCTTCCTTCCCTTCTCTTTCTTTTTCTTTCTTTTTTTAGTTCTTCTTCAAATAAGTGTTTGCTAAGGGACTAGCAAAAGTAAAGTATAGGGGGTGATGAATACTCATTCATCACTCTTTATTCTTTTATTTTAGCTATTTACCTTTGCAAAACACCATGTAGATAGCTGTAAATATAATAAATTACCAAATAGGCTTGCTTGTGTAAATATTAATAATTAGCATGTATTTGTGCAAAAATAAAAGAATAAAGAAATAAAGAAAAAAGGAAATATTTAGAATAAATTTTTGAGTGACCTGAACCCAAGAGAGGGCCCAATATGGGCCTGATCGCCAAAGAAAATAAGCTGAGTGAGATAGGGCCATTCAACATTGTGTAAAATTCCTTTTTTGTACATATTTTATTTTCACTAAAATTGAATAAAAATATGTTTTTCTTATTTTGTATATATTTCTAAAAATAAAATAAAAACTAGATAAATAAAATAAAAATAAAAAAATCATTTCTCTCTCTACCCTGTACATATACCATGTATATATGTATCTATTATTATTTATTTCACCCTTGTAAATAAAAATAAAATAAAATTACTTTATACTCTAAATTTTATGTTATAAATAAATAAGATACAAAATTGGAGTATTTGTATAAAAATAAGAAAATAAAAATAAAAGTATAAAATGCATAGGTATTTTATACTTGTATATAATATAATATAATGTATATAACATAATTTAATTTTTAGAAAAATAAATAAAAATCACTAAAAAATAATTTGAAAATAAAAAACATTTTTCATTTGGTGAATATTTTGAAATAAAATCGTTTCCTATTTTTTATTTAATTTCTAAATAATTTTGACTCTAATAATCTGATTGGTCCACGGGGAACGTTGACCTCGATCAACTGCCCCCCTGGACCACTTCCCCTGCAGATCCGGTCCGTGCCCGATGTTCTCCGATTTATCCCGGATCGATCCGCCTACCTTTCCTCTCGAATCAGGGCTCTGATTGTCGAGGAGAGATCCATGATTCACGCTTTCTTCTTCCTGTAGGTCTCCCCTCCTCGATCTGCGCGCTTCACTCCCATTCTTTC
Organism: Ottelia alismoides; assembly: GCA_037367405.1. Taxonomy (NCBI): domain Eukaryota; kingdom Viridiplantae; phylum Streptophyta; class Magnoliopsida; order Alismatales; family Hydrocharitaceae; genus Ottelia; species Ottelia alismoides. Next base: position 31,866 of record JAZKJV010009685.1, on the reverse strand, counting down.
GGACCTCCTCGAGTATTTAGTCTTCTAGAGCCGCCACTTCTTTCCTATCTTTGGCCATCCCCCTCGTCTCCGATGATCTCCTCCTCTTCATCTGAGTGACAGTTGATGCGAGAGAGAGTTGCAGCGAGGTTTTGAGTGTCGCGAACCTCAGATCCGATGAGCTTTTCGTCGTGCTCCTCCACCGGCAAGCCCGAGCCTCTGGAAGCGTCGAACCATTGAGGCAAAGACCCTCAGAGGCCCACGACCTCCAACCCAGACGAATGCATCCACCAGCTAACCTAGATAGCCTTTAGTTTCCTTTGGTTTCAAGTTTTTCGATTCCGGTCAACCCACCTTCGTCGGACAATCCCGTGTACTCCGACCACCCATTTGCCAATCCGACCATCTCATCACCTTCATCAGACCTCGTTCCACCTTCTGCACCCCTTCATTCCCCCTGATTCATCCCAAAACAGGATATCGGCCTTCCACCGTCGTCGCCTCGTCGGAAGGCTCCACTCCGCCTCGCCCCTTCGCCCATTCTGCCCGCTAATGGGTTGAGGCATTTTGCCCTCAACCCAGCTTTCGTCTTGTGCAGGTTTGACTGAGAAAGGACCTCATCTGGAGGCCCAACTGCTGAAGCACATGAGCTCTAGGTTGTTCACATCGTCGGAGTCTTCCAGGATATCCTATCCTCATCGGAGCCCACCGGCACCTGCGTACCACCTTCAGCTTCATTTCGCACATCCTAGCAGCTTCAGAGGACCCTCCAGCAACGCGTATCGATCGAGAGAAGCTTGCCGATGGCGAGTTCTTCGCAGTTCTTCCAGGAGCAGTCCCAGCCATCCGATCGAGCATCCTCACCAGGTCTAATCTCAGCCTTATGTCTACGGGGAGCTCTCAGCCGTTTGATCCATCTTAGGATCAGATCTGGTGCGTCCATCTCTGAAGGGGTATCGCCCATTCTCCACCGTCCGATTATAAGTAAATCCCCCATGACCGTTTGATCTGTAATAAAGGGTAATTTACACTTAAGCCCATTGTACTTTTTACATTTCAGTTTAGTCCTGTAAATATTTTTAGGAGTTGTTTTTATTTTGGATAAATTGCATTCAGGACCTCGTGTTTATTTTATTTGCAATTTAGTCCCTCTAAGTGTAGTCCACGTGGTCTGTCACGTGCTTTCTGGCATATTTGCACAACTGCTCATGAACTTCATGATTATTCTGTTTAATCTTTTATAAATAGGAATGACATTTATGCCCTTGTTTGTGTGACTCACGTGCCGACCTCGTGCGGCCCTCGGCTTTTTGTATTTTCAGCCCTAAATTTCTTGCACGTGTTATTATTTGGCTGAATAATTTTCCATATTTGCAATTAGGCCCCTGTGTGTTGTGCATGTGGGATTGGTTGAATAAAATAGCAATTCTCGCCCAAATTTCATGAAATTTGGACACGTGCCCCCTGCCACTATAAAAATTTATGCGAGCCCATTTTGTTTTCATTTTCTATTTTTAAAATTCAAAAACCTCTGATTTTGTTTCTATCTAAATTGATAAATCCATTAAAAATACTAAAAAGCCTCTAAAAATTCCAAAAAAATTGTGGTTTGTTTCTTTTGTTGTATTTTTGATTCTGTCAAATTTTTTTATTTGGACTTGTAAAACCCATAAAAATTGAAAAACCTTGAAACAATCATAAAAAAATATTAAAAATTCAAAAAAAAATAAAAAAATGCAATTTCAATTTCTTTAGTTAGATTTTTATTTCTAGTTTACAATAAAATTGTCTCTGAAATTTTACTGGCTATTTAGTTATTTTTAAATAGCCTTTAGATTCTGGCAGCACATTGTTTTTTATTTTTAGCCTTATTTCATTTTTAGAAAATTAATTAAAAATCTGAGAAAAATACCCAAAACACTTGAAAAAACATAAAATCCAAAAATATTTTTATTTTGATTTTCTGAGTATTTTTGCTCTTTTAAATAATTGTTTTGTGTGCTCTTTTGAGTTCCTTTATTCATTTTCTTTATATTAAAATTACAAAAAAAATTGAAAATATAAAATCCACCAAAAAAATTATTCTTTTTATTTTGAGCCCCGACTACTTCGTAGGATTTTCGCCAATCCGTGCTCCTTGTGTTCGACCCTGGTAGCTATACCAGGTAAAATAAAATAGTGAGACCACTATTTGCCTAGTTTGCTTGACTTTTACATTTGGTGGTCTTCTTGTTTTTCTTGTTGAGTGAGCTTCGCAGTTCGGGTCGCAACGACCCTGATTTACACCTTTACCCGTATCGCGACAGTTTCCCTCGCTCATCAGAATGATGCCATTGTCGAGGAGCGCAGCTTAGTAGTGGGTTTTTTCACGGCTTTTGTTTCTTTCGTTGTTTTCACGGCTTTTTCGTTTTCTTTTATGTTCTTTTTCTTTTATTTTTGTTTTTGTTTGTTTTTGTTTGTTTTTATTTTCTAAATTTTTTTTGTGTTTATTTTTATTTTTTCATTTATTTTTGCATTTTATTTTATTTCATTTTTCATAATAATTCTGGTCTGACACATTCTTGTTTGACTTTCTTACGAGGGCCTAAGGACTGAGGCGGCTTTCTTTGGAAGCCGATGCCACCACGGGATTTAGAGGCGGCTTCTTTTCTGCATAGAGCCGTAGGAGAGCGTGAGGGAGCTGAACAGGAGATTGGGAGCTTAGCTTAGTTTTCATTTCCAGACTATTATTATTGTAATAATACAGGACCAACAGGGACAACTCAGAGACTCTTGGTTGACTTTTCGGGGTCTGTTTCGCCGAGCACCGGTGTGCTCGGGGGACCTCACAGTGTTTTGGTTTTCATCATTTTATTTTCTTTTGTTTCACGTGGATTTTTGTGCTTGAGCCCCTATACTTAGGTTTCTATTTGGTTGAGCCAGGTAGCATTAGGTCCAAAGCCCCTAATAAGAATATCCGTTCCTATAGAACACTCTTGGACTTAGAAAAATAAACCGGTGCTTCACGATAATAGAAGTTTCTGTTTAGGATGGTTCTCGCACTGCATCCAAATAGACTAGTTTAAATTTATGCGCGGATCATATTGCATGTAGCCTATTGGAGAAAGGTATGCCTTCTATCTCGTGCATGCATCCATAGATTTCATTGTGCATCAGCTTTTCCGTCTTCCTCCCTCTGTTTTCTAGACTTAGGAATGAAAAGGAAATCAAAAAATTCGTTAGACGTTGTTTGACTTTTGAAAAATACCTAAAAACAAAAATAATAAAATAGGGACTGTTAATTAAACTTGATCTTAAAAGACACTGACCTAATAATTTGTCTTGGGAGAGCAATCCACTCATTGATTGGTTTGGATGAGCGAGAAAGTGACACGCACCCTAGGCTAGAGCCATATCCGACCCTTCTTCAGACTATTGATTTTGAGCTAGTCGTTCTCCAGTGAGGATCGCTCCGGTCTCCAGTGAGGTCGAGTCAGCCCCGGACTTTTCAATTGACAAGTCTTGGATATCAGATCTTCTGATATTCCATGAGATGGAGGAGCCCACGCTGCTACAGCCATCAGCCCAGATATTTCAGTGTCCATGCCCAGACGACTCAACTTCTATTTTGCAGAGATACTTCTCCGACTTAGACAGATAACATGACTCAGCCCAGCAGCCAGAGCTCGATACGAGATTCCACTATGGGTGCCAGATATAGATAGTCCCGTATTTGAGCTTGGTGTCCTCCATTTTGATGAGACAGATACACTTTATGAGGACCAGATGATAGCCAGCACTGCCGCAGCTGGAGGATCAGTCCCAGATACTTCGACAGCTTCCGCATTGTTGACCGGCACTATTTCAGGTTTCTAAATCATTCAGAAGCAGACTTCAGCCGATGAAGTGTTCTAGTGTGTGGAGTGGGTGCTTGCCAGTAGCGCAGATTCCGAGTTAGACTCTGATCCTTCCTTTCTCACCGATGATCTTACATTACTCCCCGAGGGTTATCTGCGGGAGGATGCACCATACGATGTGTACTCGGTTTCACTTTCTGAGAGTGTATCCAATATGTCGAATCATGAAACTGAGTCTTCTGATCTTTATGATTCTGAGTTGTCTCACCTTGACGACCCTCGCGAGGATGAGATGATCTTTGAGATATTCGATGATCTATCTGATTGTTCTCCATTATGTGCATTGGATATCAGTTTTTGTAGTGAGTCCCTCCTGATCTTGACTTTACACACCTTTTTGAGATGGTGATTAACGTGGAGGATTCCATGACTGATCCTTCTTTCTCCATGTTTGATTTCTTCATCTCTACACTTCCACTCCATTCTGATCTTGAGCCGATGAAATCATTTGTGCTATCGGATCCCGATTACATCTTCTCATATCCTTGCCCGGTAGCAGACACCCGCCTGATTGCCTACTTGGGTGTCTTCATTTACATTGTTGATTTCGTCGTTGTTCTCATGTTGAAACTGTGACGACAGTACGGCATTCGCCTTACAGGTGTCGTCCTGAACCTTGATACTGCATTGTCCTAGCCTTTGCGCCCAGCTAGGGGCGTAAACTCTAGCGCTTGTTGAGAGGTGCCTCAACATTGTACTCTTTGTAAATACGTGTTTCGTCTTGATTTGTTCCTTGCTTCTTCCGTTTCTTCTTTCACCCCAGGTCTCGTATAGGATTATCTTTGCTATACTTAGGATGCACCTTATCCTAAGTATAGGGGGTGTAAAACACCGAGTTGTTCCCTTTCGTTCTGTTTCATTACTCATGTCGTTGCCTATACTTAAGGATTCTTCACCTTAAGTATAGGGGAAGTGATGTCGTTCCCTTTCATCTTGTATATATTTGTCTTCTTTTCTACCTCTGTTTTGCTGCATATACTTAGGGATCTTTTACCCTAAGTATAGGGGAGATAGACCATGTACATTCTCTCACTCGGATTTCTTTTGTGTACAGCCTGCTATACTTAGGATTACTTGATCCTAAGTATAGGGGGACACCACGAGATTCTCTTCCATTTATATTCTTTCATTCGTCGTTGTAGTATAGCCTTTCTTTTTACTTACCTATACTAAGCACGAGTTATGTCTTCTTCATCGCTCTTGATTCACTCTGAGGACATCGTTCGAGCTAAGTATAGGGGGGTGTCGTATATATTTCATAAATACTTTAGCCATAACTCGTACTTTGTGTGAGTGTGTTAATAAATAAAATGGCTAAAATCCTTAAAAATCCATAAAAATCAAAATTTTTTCTTGTTCATAAATGTCTTTATTGCACATACATAGCTATTTATAAAAATTATTTTTGTACAAATGTTTGTAAAAATCTTGTGTATAAAGAGTTTGTAAATATTTCGATATCAAAATTATGTATATAGTACAAAATTTTTGTAAAATGTTTGAAAAACAATAAGTTTGCAAAAACCCTTGTGTAAATTTATGTAAATACTTTGCAAAACATTTGCATTCATGCATACATCCATGTTTTCAAACATTTTCAAATTGTAAATATCTGTACAGTTTCTTGAATCATAGTTGACATTTAAACTAGCCTGGAATTAAATTGAAAAATGGAGCTTAGTTAAGATCTTAATCCACCTAATTCTAAGAGGAACCTTAGAAGGCTTAGGGTTGAGACTTTTCAGGTCCATGGTGACTTAATTCTTTGAGTCCACTAGGCTATGGTCATATGTCATCTTGATGAGCCTAAGTAGAACACTTAACAACGCACACATGACTCTTATAGACAATGACTTTACTTGGACCAGCACTTTACACCTAGGTCTCTACGGATGAGGTGGTGAGGAGGCAGTCTTCTTTGACTTGGGGTAGCATATGAGGGTAGTACTTCTAGTCGGAACCTCTCTTCTTCTTACAGTGAAGGAAGTGCGTCTCAACTTGGTCTGGTAGGCATGAGGTCTAAAGACATGAGTTGTGGGTTGCAATAATGCTTCAAAAGAGGGATAGTCTACTGGCTCAAGAGGAAAAACTCCTTATATATATATATATATATGTTGCACCATGTAGATATGTTGTACATATGCACATAAAAAATGTGCAAAAAGAAAAGAATAACTCCAAAAAAGTGGTGGGTCTGAGAGAAAATGATATTCCCACTGGAGTGTATATAGTTCAATAAAGCAAAGCTTATGTTACCCATGCCCATCTCATGAAGCTTGCTGCAAGGAGACTTAGCTACACTGGTTGAGCTCCCAAGGATACATGGCTACACTGGCCATGGTCCATTCTCTTCTTCCTCCTCTTCTTGAGTCGGTTGAACTTGAACTTAGAAGGGAATACCCCGCTCCTTGAGGAAAGAGTTGCCAGACTAGGGTATTAGAGTTACCATGTTGTGGGGGTTGTCCCTTTGCCATTTCTGAGGTGGAGATCTATACATCACTTACACAGTATAAGAAAAGATTCATGGTCATCAAAGTTTGTGTATGTAGACTTGTTCTGATCTGGATTGTTGAGGAGTCTTAACCATAGACTAGTAGAAGTCAGAGGCTGTTAAGTTTTAAACCTAAGTCCAAATATGGTTCCGACAAATTAATAATCCAAAGATCTGACTGAGCTCCATACTTCAATTTAATGAAGACAAGTTTAATAATCAGCATTGATTCATCTTCCTTCCCTTCTTTTTCTTTTTCTTTCTTTTTTTACTTCTTCTTTAAATAAGTGTTTGCTAAGGGACTAGAAAAAGTAAAGTATTGGGGGTGATGAATACTCATTCATCACTCTTTATTCTTATTTTGTAGCTATTTATCTTTGCAAAACACCATGTTGATAGCTGTAAATATAATAAATTACCAAATAGGCATGCTTGTGTAAATATCAATAATTAGCATGTATTTGTGTGAAAAAAAAGAATAAAGAAATAAAAAAAGAAGGAAATATTTAGAATAAATATTGAGTGACCTGAACCCAAGAGAGGACCCACTATGGGTCTGATCGCCAAATAAAATAAGTAGAGAGAGATAGGACCATTCAACCTTATGTAAAATTCCTTCTTTTGTACATATTTTATTTTCACTAAAAATTAATAAAAATATGTTTTTCTTATTTTTGTATATATTTCTAAAAATAAAATAAAAACTATAAAAAAATAAAAATAAAAATAAAATCATTTCTCTCTCTACCCTGTACATATACCCTGTATATATGTATCTATTATTATTTATTTCACCCTTGTAAATAAAAAATAAAAATAAAATAAAAATTATTTTATACTCTATATTTTATGTTATAAATAAATAAAATATAAAATGTGAGTATTTGTACAAAAATAAGAAAATAAAAATAAAAGTATAAAATACATAGGTATTTTATACATGTATATAATATAATATAATGTATTTAACATAATTTATTTTTCACAAAAATAAATAAAAATCTCTAAAAAATAATTTGAAAATAAATAAACATTTTTCATTGTGTGAGTATTTTGAAATAAAATCATTTCCTATTTTTTATTTAATTTCTAAATAATTTTAACATTGAATAATCTGATTGGTCCACGGGGGAACGTTGACCTCGGTCAACTGCCCCCTGGAAAAACTTCCATCGCGGATCCGATCTGCGCCCGATGTTCTCCAATTTATCCCGGATAGATTCGCCCTCCTTTCCTCTCGAATCGAGGCTCCGATTGTTGAGGAGCGATCCGTGATTCACACATGTTTCTTCCTGTAGGTATCCGCTCCTCGATCTGCGCGCTTCACTCCCATTCTTCTCGGACCTCCTTGAGTATTTAGTCTTCTGGAGCCGCCACTTCTTTCCTATCTTTGGCTGTCGCCCTCGTCTCTGATGAGCTCCTCCTCTTCATTTGAGTGACAGCGGATGCGAGAGAGAGTTGCAGCAAGGTTTTGAGTGCCGGGAACCTCAGATCCGGCGAGCTCTTCGCCGTGCTCCGCCACTGACGAGCCCGAGCCTCTGGACGCATCGAACCATTGAGGCAAATGCCCCTGGAGGTCAACGACCTCCAGCCCAGATGAATGCATACACCAGGTAACCTAGATAGCCTTTAGTTTCCTTTGATTTCAAGTTTTCTGATTCCAGCCACCCCACCTTCGTCGGACCATCCCACGTACTCCGACCACCCATTTGCCAATCCGACCACAACATCACCTCCGTCAGACCACGTTCCACTTTCTGCACCCCTTCATTCCCCCTGATTCGTCCCGGAACAGGATATCGGCCTTCCTCCGTCGTCGCCTCACCGGAAGGCTCCGCTCCGCCTCGCCCCTTCGCCCATTCCGCTCGCTAACGAGTCAAGGCATTTTTCCCTCAACCCAACTTTCGTCCTGTGTAGGTTTGACCAAGAAAGTACCTCATCTGAAGGCCCAACTGCTGAAGCATAGGATCTCCAGGTCGTTCACTTCGCCGGAGTCTTCCAGGATCTCCCGGCCTCATCAGAGCCCACCAGTAGCTGTGAACCACCTTCAGCTACATTTAGCCCATCCTAGCAGCTTCAGAGGACCCTCCAGCAGCGCGTATCGATCGAGCGAAGCTCGCCGGCGGTGAGTTATTCGCGGTTCTTCCAGGAGCGGTCCCAGTCGTCCGATCGAGCAACCTCGCGAGGTCTAATCTCAGTCATCCGTCTACGGGGAGCTCTCCGCCGTTGGATCCATTTTAGGATCAGATATGGTGCGTACATCGCTAAAGGGGTATCGCCCATTCTCCACCGTACGATCATAAGTGAATCCCCCTCGACCGTTGGATCTATAATAAAGGGTAATTTACACTTAAGCCCTTTGCACTTTTTACATTTTAGTTTAGTCTTGTAAATATTTTTAGGAGTTGTTTCTATTTTGGATAAATTGCATTCAAGACCTCGTGTTTATTTTTTTTGCAATTTAGTCCCTCTGAGTGTAGTCCACGTGGTCTGTCACATGCTTTCTAGCAAATTTGCACAATTGCTCTTAAACTTCATGATTATTACTGTTTAATCTTTTATAAATAGGAGTGGCATTTATACCCCTGTTTGTGTGACTCACGTGCCGACCTCGTGCGACCCTGGGCTTTTTGCATTTTCAGCCCTAAATTTCTTGTACGTGTTATTATTTGGTTGAATAGTTTTTCATATTTGCAATTGGATCCCTGTGTGTTGTGCATGTTTGATTGGTTGAATAAAATAGCAATTCTCGCCCAAATTTCATGAAATTTGGAAACTTGGCCCCTAACAATGTGTAAAAAATTATGTTAATTTTTGGGCCCATTTTGTTTTCAATTTCTATTTTTATAAATTCAAAAACAACTGATGTTGCTTCGGTCTAAGTTGAAAAATCCATTAAAATATTAAAAAGCCTCTAAAAATTCCAAAAAAATAGTGGCTTGTTTATTTTGTTGTGTTTTTTATTCTGCCAAATTTTTGTTTGATTTGGACTTGTAAAACCCATAAAATTAAAAAACCTTGAAAAACTCATAAAAATTATTAAAAATTCAGAAAAAAATCAAAAAAATGCTTTTTCATTTTCTTTAGTTAGATTTTGATTTCTAGTTAAAATTATATTTGGAATTTTATAGGCTATTTAGTTATTTTTAAATAGCCTTTAGATTCTGGATGCACATTGTTTTTTATTTTTAGCCTTATTTCATTTTTTGAAAATTAACTAAAAATCGTAAAAATCTGAGAAAAATATCAAAAACACTTGAAAAAATATATAATCCAAAAATATTTTTATTTTGATTTTCTGAGTATTTTTGCTCTTTTAAATAATTATTTTGTTGTGCTCTTTTGAGTTCCTTTATTCATTTTCTTCATATTATAATTACAAAAAAATTATGAAAATATAAAATCCACCAAAAAAACTTTTATTCTTTTTATTTTGAGACCCGGCTACTTCGTAGGATTTTCGCCAATCCGTGCTCCTTGTGTTCGACCCTGGTAGTATACCAGGTAAAACAAAATAGTGAGATCGCTATTTACCTTGTTTGCTTGATTTTTACATTTAGTGGTCTTCTTGATTTTCTTATTGAGTGAGCTTTGCGGTTCGGGTCGCAACGACCCTGATTTACACATTTACCCGTATCGTGACGGTTTTCCTCGCTCATCACAGAGGCATGAACATGTACCAGCTATTGGATTTCCAGCAGAAAAATCTCATGATAACATCTAGTGGACCCTCTCATCCGCATCTCATGTACCAGATAGTGGATTATCATCGGGTTAACACATCCATTCCATTTATAAACACATATGAGGACGTATTATCTGTTGTTGCTGTAATGCCAGAGATATGTTGGATGAAGATCGGACGATCTCGTCAAGGGCAGGAGATATTGGCTTGTATCTCAAGATCGTCTGACTATCATCCAACGGGGGTCTGGATCGTATGTTGTAAGTGACTTGCTGCAGACTCTGCTGCAATGAAGATGAAAGCCACGTGTCTTGCAAAAATCCAATGGTTGCCCCACTCCTGCCCCGACTCCTCTTCTTACTCGAATCTCTACCCCTCTCATCCCCCACCCTCTCCCTCGACCTCAAGCCCTCTCGCCCCCGCCTCCCGCCGCCTCGCCGCCCCCGCCTCTCACCGCCTCGCCTCCATCCTCTCCTTCGACCTTGAGAGCCATCTCATCCCCGACCCTCTCCTCCGACCTCAAGCCCTCTCACCCTCTCCTCTTGCCGCCTCGCCGCCACCCTCTCCCTCGACCTCGAGCCCTCTCGCCTCTAGACTCCCTCAAAGAATACGACGGTTGCCACTCCCCCGACTCCTCTCTCCACTAGAAGCCCCAACCCTCTCACCCGACCCCTCTCTCCTTCCCTAACCCAAACCCTCTCGCCTCCAGAGCTCGTCCCTCCCTTGACTCCACCTCCTCAACCCCGCTTCTCTCATTCCTCACACGCCTCTTGCCCCCTCGGCTCGCGCTCCTTGACGATCCTCCCCAGATGAGACAAGGCCATGGCCTTCGTCCCTCCCCCGTCCTCGCCTCTCGCCGCCGCATCCTGCATCTCTCCCTCGACTCCTCTCTCCTTCCCTACGCCCCTCGCCTCCTCGGTCCGACGAACTCGACGCCTCCTCTCCATGCCTACTACCTCTGCCACACATCAACCTGGCTAACCCCCCCTGAGGTGCATCCTCCTCGGCACGAATCCACCTCGATGCTGGAAAATACAAACTCTTTGGGCTGAGCTTGAAGCTCTGTGACGAACTGCTAAATGACATGCCTTCTTCTTCTAGAGAATGCCCACAAGTTTGACTTGTGGAGAGCCTTCGATAATTTTGGAGAGCCTTCAGCTTGGTGTCAACTTGGATGTACTGTTGCCCTTCTTCTTTAAGAGGATCAAGCGCAATAGTACGAAAGAGATGAAGATGATTGAGAAAGTGAGGAAGTCATGTTGGAGTTCTCCATTGATTGCCAAGGATGGACTAATTATTGTAGGTATGCTTTATGTGGAAGAGGATCATCTTGTACAGATTGCTCATGATTGTTTTTGAACTTGTAGTAACTCTTGTACAGATTTAAGATAAGTTTTGTACCAAATTGATATTACTTTGTATTAGATGTATTATTATCTACAAGTGAATAATTTTATATTATAAGGTCAAATTTGTATTGATGTGCATTCTTTTGCAAATCTGAGTGTAAGCTGGTACGAGCTTTCTTCTTGTGTATACATTGTAGTAAAGGGGATGTTTGTATAGAGAATGAACATTTTTGTATATTGGAGTAAGTCCTTGTACGGATTCATCCTTTGTTGCATACTTGAGATAACTTCTTGTGTATACATAATAGAGAAGGGCATGTTTATAAGGAAACGAATATTTTTGTAGGAAAATGAAGATTTTTGTATAATAGAATGAGTTATGCTATGAATGTCTTCTCTTTTGCATATTTGAGAGAGTTTCTGTATGTTCCCTCTCATGAATGCGCTCAAGAGTTGTCGAGAGAAAATTGATACCCATTTCATTGTGGGAAAATTAGCCATGATAGGTTAAACAAGTTCTTCCTTGTTCTTAATTGAAGCATGACGTTAGATATGCAACATACATATGAAGGAAATACAAAACTTCTCTCAGATATGCAACAGAGAACAAAATCAAACCAGAACTCACTTTATCATACAAAAAAACATCATATTCCTACAAAAACTCCTCAAGCGCATACATAAGGTGGAACATGTAAGAATTCTCTCAACAGGAAAAAGAGAATGAAATCATACAAAAACTCACTCTATTATACCGAAGTCATCATATTCCTACAAAACTCTACTCATGCGCACGTATAAGATGGAACATACAAATGTTCTCTTAAATATGCACCATAGAATGAAATCATACAAAATGCATTTCATAAAGCTACTCGTACGCATACAAAGATGGAACATACTTCGTAGGATAAAGGGGCTTTTTCTATATATGTGCGTGTTTTAGTATGGAAGTGCCCTCTGTTGTATAATAGAAGAGGGCTCTAGTACGTTTCTTCTCAAAACGCACTTCGAAGGATAAAGGGACTTTTTGTATATCTTTGCGTGTTTCGGTATGTTAGCGCCCTCTGTTGTATAATAGTAGAGGGCTCTAGTATTTCTTCTCAAAACGCACTTCGTAGGATAAAGGGAGTTTTTGTATATCCGCGTGTGTTTTGGTATGGAGGCGCCCTCTGTTGTATAATAATAGAGGGCTCTAGTACGTTTCTTCTCAAAATGCACTTCGCATGATTAAGGGAGCTTTTGTATATGCACATGTGTTTTGGTATGGAAGCACCCTCTGTTGTAGATTATAGATGGCTCTAGTACGTTTCTTCTCAAAGACCACTTCGTAGGATAAAGGGACTTTTTGTATATTTGTGCATGGTTTGGTATGTTAGTGCCCTCTGCTGTATAATAGTAGAGGGATCTAGTATTTCTTCTCAAAAAGCACTCCGTAGGATAAATGGAGTTTTTGTATACTCGTGTGTGTTTTAATATGGAGGAGCCCTCTGTTGTATAATAGTAGAGGGCTCTAGTACGTTTCTTCTCAAAATGCACTTCGTAGGATAAAGGGAGTTTTGTATATCCGCGTGTTTTTTGGTATGGAAGCACCCTCTGTTGTAGAAAATAGATGGATCTAATATGTTTCTTCTCAAAACGCACTCGTATGATAAAGGGACTTTTTGTATATCTGTGTCTGTTTTGGTATGTTAGCGCCCTCTGTTGTATAATAGTATAGGGCTCTAGTATTTCTTCTCAAAACTCACTTCGTAGGATAAAGGGAGTTTTTGTATATCCGCGTGTGTTTTGGTATAAAAGCGCCCTCTGTTGTAGAATATAGATGGTTGTAATACGTTTCTTCTCAAAACGCACTTCATAGGATAAAGGGACTTTTTTAATATCCATGTGTGTTTTGGTATGGAAGTGCCCTCTGTTGTAGAATATCGATGGCTCTAATACGTTTCTTCTCAAAACGCACTTCGTAGGATAAAGGAACTTTTTGTATATCTGTACGTGTTTTTGTATGTTAGCGCCCTATGTTGTATAATAGTAGAGGGCTCTAGTATTTCTTCTCAAAATGCACTTCGTAGGATAAAGGGAGCTTTTGTATATCCGCATGTGTTTTCGTACGGAGGCGCCCTCTGTTGTATAATAGTAGAGGGCTCTAGTACGTTTCTTCTCAAAGTGTGCTTTGTAGGATAAAGGGAGTTTTTGTATATCCGCGTGTGTTTTGTTATGGAAGCGCACTCTATTGTAGAATATAGATGGCTCTAGTATGTTTCTTCTCAAAACGCACTGCGTATGATAAATGGACTTTTTGTATATCTGTGCATGTTTTGGTATGTTAGTTTAATATACAAAAAGCCCTCGTTTTACTATAAAGGAACCCTTTGGATTAATCATACATGGTGTATCTCCATTATACAACAGAGTAAATGACCATACCAAAAGTCCTTTAATATACAAAACCCCCTCGTTTTTCTAAAAAGGGGCCCTTTGGAATAATCATACAAGGTGTATCTCCATTATGCAATAGAGTGAACAACCATATAAAAAATTCCATTAATATACAAAAACCTCTCGTTTTCCTACAAAGGGACCCTTGTATGTTCCATCTTTGCATGTGTACGAGTAGCTTTATGGAATGCATTTTGTATGATTTCATTCTATGTTGCATATTTAAGAGAACATTTGTATGTTCCATCTTGTGCATGTGCATGAGTTAAGTTTTGTAGGAATATGATGAATTCGGTATAATAGAGTGAGTTTTTGTAGGATTTTATTCTCTTTTTCCTATTGAGAGAATTCTTATATGTTCTACCTTATGTATGCGCTTTGACGGCGCGAAAATCCACCCTTTTTGTGTCGTATGATTGGCTAGGGCGTTGCAGTCGGATAGATCCGCGTCGATAAAAAATTAACCGCACAGCTCGATGAATCTTCGAATGAATTTAAGATGCGGTTTTATGTTTATTTAGCCTGGGCAAGCCCCAAGGTCGACTCAAGGAGGCAAAGGAACAACTCGGGATCAAGTTAGATGTATAAGATTATGGTTTTCCAAGCGGGATTTTTTTTAGTATTTTTTTATGCGATAGAAATGCCAATGCACAAATGCGGTTGAATAAGGTTAATACGAAAATAAGCGACTTAGCTTAATTTAATTTTAATGTGAAATTAGTTCAAATAAGCCAAGTGATATTTTTCCTATCAACCTAATCCAACAATGAATGCACAGTGGATTTTTTTGGAATTTTTGGATTTAAAACGTGCAAATGAAAAATGCAAACTTTTTTGGGGTTTTTATGCAATTTTTCGTGCAAATGAAATGCAAAATTTATGAAATATTTACTGGAAGGTAAACATGATGAAATGAAGCTATACTAATATTTTTGGAATTTTTTGCACTTTATGATTTTTTTATAAATTTTTTACTGAAAACTGAGTGACTGTGGGTATTTAATTCCTAATAAATTCATGAACTTTAATTATCCAGAGATTGATTTATCTCAAATAGATACTTCAATAAGAAATCTAAGAGAGTTGAAATTTCTCAAAAATATGATTCGTGGAATTAATTAAAAATCATCTACACAAATCACTCTAGAATTTATTTTATGCAAACGACAACTCCTAATTGGACGAAATTTGGAAAGTAATTAAAGCACACTTAAAGGCATCATTTACAATTTTTGCGTAATTTTTGGAGCAATAAACAATTATGTGCGAATTTCAGAGCGCAAATAGGTAAAATATCTTTGATTTTCGATCTCTGATTTTTAATAAATTGTCAGATGCTCACAAAAATACAATTAAATATTTAAAAGATAAAGAATTAATTTATCGTCCTATTTTTTTGATAAAAATTGATGTTATTTCGCAGTCCAACTATTCATGCAAAGTCAGGGGTCTTTTTGCAATACAGAAAATAAAATTAAAAATGCAATTTGTGCACAGGGGCACTTTTGTAATGTCTAAAACATGAAATATAGTAAATGCAATTTTCACAATATAATAAGAAATTGAGAGGAGACCTTCTTGACCCACGCTAGGGCACAAGGACGTGGAGGGCTTCGAGGGCGGCGCGCGTGTAACATCCGGGAATTCGCGTAAAACCGAACTCGTCCGATTTTGGGTCTAATGAACCTAAAAACGTTGTCGGTCAATACTAAACAACCTAAAACGACCAATTGATCATGAATCAAAAGTCGTTCGGACGAAATCGACCAAAAATCGGTCCCTTCGTAATGCGTGTCGTGAAAAGTCGCGACGCAAATTCGGAAACCGCGAAACGAACCGAGACCATCATTAGTTACGATTTGATGATACAAAACCAACGGAATCGACCATTCGTCAATCGGAGGTCGTTTGATATTTTAAAACCGTAAAATTTAACCTCAAACAAAAACCGTATCCGAAAATTTCGGGGGTTCAAAACCCGATCGGGAGTATATCAATATTATATTCATTTTGATCGTCGTTTAAAGACGATCAAAACAAGATATTTCGCATCAAAATCCGAGACCCGAGGCACACATACGGTCAACTTTACGTTGATAGAGTTTTGGGAAAAAAATAGAATAAAATAAAAATATAAAAATTTAATAAACTCTGAACTGCGCACTGTGCACAGTCAGTACCATTGGAATTTTTTTATTTCTTTTTTTTCCAGCCACTTGACTCCTTATTTCTTTTACACTTGGCTCAACTTTTATCCCCATTTGGCAAGAGTATAGGGCTCCTAACACCTTATTTATATCCCCCCAAAGACCCCAAGCCCTCTTCTCAAATCCACAGCCGATAGAAGTCTTTTCTCCCCTCCAAAACCCTGTTCTTGCTGCAAACACTTGCTGGGATTTTCAGCAGCAATAGGTGGACTGTTCTAGAGGGTTGCTGCTCTCAATCAAGGAAAGGCAAGAGCCTCTTGCTTCAGCTGCAACTGCTCCTTCTCTTCAAATTGCTGGAGACTTCTCCCAAGCCCTGGATCTTTCAAAATCTGCTGCATGCTCCTTCCTTTTCTCCCAAGTTTAAAAAAAAAGGTACAATCCTACACCCCTCTTTGCTGCCATACATGATAAAAATCATATTCCCTTAGTTGCTTCCATGCATCTATCTTTTGTTGCTGAGAGTAGTGTACTGCATACCTGCCATTTATGAAATCCAGATCACAATTCTGTTTATATGAATTTTTAATGATAGATATGAGGTCAATTTAAGAATAAAATGCAAAATCTCTTGCATGCAAATCTCTTTTGGTATAATCTGTAACACCTATTAGTGCTGACATGCATATGATCTTTATATATTTTGACCCCTTTTAGTTAAATTATCTATCCATGCATAATTGATACAAAGAGAACGTTATATACATACTGTTCTTTTTAGAAATTTCATTGTAACAGAACAAGACCATGCTGGAGTTTTGGATTTAGTGGATATCTTACCATTTGAATTTCATGAAATGATAGTTATAAATGCTCATTTTATTATTAAGGTACTTATTCTGGAAATGCTATATGAAAAGTTTTGTTGAATTACTTAAAGAAATAATAGAGATTATATTGAGGGATTGATCATATAGGACACTAAATACTAAATGATGGGTATGGTATAATATGTGCCAACAACTAATCATAAAATGCTGGCTAAAAAAAATATATTTTTTATCATATTCTTCCTAAGATCACATGGCTTGTGAGATATAACATAGGAGACACTCATTGAGTTTCAGTTGATCTAGAATGAAGTCAACACTTGAAATACCAACAGAACTTATGACTTGTGATAAATATTATAGGGCTACTGGAACTTATAACGCATGCAAGGATATAATATTCAATATTTAAATAACTGATTCAAAGTTTGTAGGAAAACTTCACTGTTTGTCTTACTGATTTAGACTTTCAATTATTTTTGTTATAACTAGAAAAAAATTCGACTAAATAATTATCCATATAATATTATTGCATCACAACTCCTAGTAACAGAACATGTTCATACCAATTGAGAAATGTTGGTTAAATTGATCTATTATCCAAAACATGGATACGATGGGCCAGTACAACGTATCTAGTGATTTAGATTTTCATAACTATTGTGTATATGCATATTCCAAATATTAATATAATTATCACAATTTTATGGAGTAAATATTATTCATTTGGTATAAAAAAATGGATTAGAAATGCATTACAAACAACTTGAAACCCCTTTTTACTTACACAAGTAGATGTAGATTTTACTTATATCACCTTTCTACTTGCTTGCTTTTGCACATATTAAATGTCAAGTTATTTTTATAAATTTTAGGGAGGTACCAGCAATGGCTGACGCCTCTTCTTTCCTATTGTGTGTGGCAGGCAAACAGCCTGCAGTTCAGTAGCTGCTCAGTATATACATGCTTCCTGGAGACAGAGTTTATACTAGACGGTATGAATTACTTGTCTCAGTTTTTGTTCAGATGATGATGTAAATGCTATCTCTTTTGTATCACACTTTGGGATATATGTTGTAATGGAAGATCCTTGTACATGTTGTAACTTGATATGAATATTAATGAAAAGAAATTTTGGTGGCATTGTCTCTTTTACTTTGTGGTTATGTTGTGGATGTGAATGTCATGTGGATAATTAGCCGCGTGAAAAATTTTCCCTGCTTTTCTACAACTTCTGCGATCAATGTGAATGAATTATTGCGAATTTTGTCGTAAACGGGTACCCGGATCCTGAGGGGTTCACAGTTTGGTATCAGAGCAATGGTACCCCAATACGCACATTCGTAGTATTTCGATTCCGATCGTATTAAGTTCTCGGATAGAGACAGTCTCCTGACTTATCGTGAGTCCGAGAAGGGAAATATGACATTCGAATTAAATAACCACAAATGTCACCAATTTCATTAATTTTCATATTATATCCCAAGAAGAGAAAAAGCATATATCATAAGTATCTGTGAATGGTACAGATTCCGCTCGACCATTTGGGTCGCAGCGAGCAGATAGACCACCTGCAGGACCAACCCGGAGTATAGATACGACTACTCCACCTACCAGGCCAATCAGATGCTATCGATGTCACGAGTGGGGACATTACCGAGCACAGTGCCCACAGGCTTCTGGCGAGCCTCAGCCACAGCCTTCACAGTCACAGCCTCAGACACATCGTTCAGGGAGTTTTCGTGGTAGGAACTCCAATTTTAGGCGACAACAGCAGAGACAAACGCAGAGTGTGGCGGGATCTAGTGCTGCATCAGCCAGGCAGGGACAGTTACATGCCGTTACTGAGGAGCAGGCACGTTCAGCGGCTACAGTGGTGAAAGGTATGGTCTCAGTCTTGGGCCGACCTTTCCATGTTTTATTCGATTCCGGTGCGACACACTCTTTCCTTGCTTCGAGGTTGCTTGTTTCTTTAGATAGAGTTGCAGAGACGCTATCGTCTCCATATCATATCCGAGGGCCAGGTGGCCAGTTATTTGTCATATCCCTGATAGTCAGGCACTTGCCCATACTGATTGGCGGTCATGAGATGATCGCAGACTGTCTACTCCTACAGCTTGATGAGTTCGACTTGATTTTAGGCATGGATTGGCTATCCGCTCATCATGCACTTGTTGATTGCTTTAGGAAGACGGGTGTCTTCAGGATTCCAGATCTACCCGAGTTCACTTTTGAGGCTACTACATATGACTCCACCATGGAGTATATTTCAGTATTACGAGCCCAGCGACTTGTTGACTAGGGTTGCGATTCATATCTTGCTTTTGTTCGGGAGGTATCTGATCAGGAGCCGATGATACAGGACATCCGAGTAGTATCAGAATATCCAGATGTCTTTCCCGATGAGCTACCAGGACTACCTCCTGAGAGAGAGATCGAGATCAAGATCACATTGTTGTCAGATAAATAGCCGATATCTATGGCACCATATCGCATGGCACCAGCCGAGTTGAGGGAGCTAAAGGTGCAGTTGCAGGAGTTGCTTGACTTGGGATTCGTGAGGCCGAGCACTTCACCTTGGGGTGCTCCGGTTCTATTTGTCAAGAAGAAGGATGGATCCATGAGACTATGCATCGATTACAGGCAGCTGAACAAGAGAACGGTGAAGAACTGTTATCCCTTGCCACGTATCGATGATTTGTTTGACCAGCTCCAGGGATCTTCAGTTTTCTCGAAGATCGATCTTCGCTCAGGTTACCATCAGCTGAGGATTCGCGAGTCGGATATTCCGAACACAGCCTTCAGGACTTGCTATGGACACTATGAGTTTGTGGTGATGCCGTTTGGGCTCACCAATGCACCTGCGGCTTTCATGGATATGATGAACAGGATCTTCCGTCCATACTTGGACAAGTTTGCAGTGGTGTTCATCGATGATGTGCTCATCTATTCACGGAATGAATGGGATCATGCGAATGATCTACGGATTGTCTTAGATATATTGCGGGAGCACAAGCTATATGCCAAGTTGAGCAAGTGCGAGTTCTGGTTATCCCAGGTCTCATTTCTCGGGCATATCATTTCTGGAGCAGGCATTGCAGTTGATCCTGCGAAGATAGATGCAGTTATGTCTTGGGAGCAGCCCAAGACTGTCACGCAGATTCGGAGCTTCCTTGGGCTAGCAGGTTATTACAGACGTTTCGTCAGCGGATTTTCACGTATTGTTCGCCCTCTTACACGGTTGACACAGAAGGGAGTTCCATTCATTTGGGACGATTCATGTGAGCAGGCCTTCCAGACACTGAAGGAAAGGTTGACTACAGCGCCTATTCTTGCTCTTCCTTCAGACACTCAGGACTATGCAGTCTACACAGATGCATCTGGAGAAGGTTTAGGAGCAGTGTTGATGCAGAGAGGTCAGGTGATTGCTTACGCATCACGGCAGTTGAGACCGCACGAGCGGAACTACCCCACACATGACTTGGAGTTGGCGGCAGTTGTCTTCGCCTTGAAGATCTGGCGCCACTATCTTTATGGTGTGAACTTCGAGATTTTCACAGATCACAAGAGTCTGAAGTACATCTTTGATCAGAAAGAGCTGAACATGAGACAGCGCAGATGGCTCGAGCTGCTGAAGGATTATGATTGCACGATCTCTTACCATCCCGGTAAGGGAAACGTAGTGGCTGATGCACTTAGTAGGAGAGCGCATGCAGAGGGTACAGCAAACTGGCTATATACGTGGGATACGCTTGCAACTTTGAGCGATTGGCATCCTCAGGAGAGCGCATCCATTTCTACCGTCGTACCTCCACGATACAGCAGTCTTTGGGATCGTATTGTAGAGGGCCAGAAGACCGATCCTTGGATTCATGATAGATACATGCGCGCTGTCAAGGACGAAGTTGATGATTTTGTCGTAGCTGAGTCTATTTTATGGAAGGCAGGGCAGGTCATTGTACCCAATGACGAGCAGCTTCGCAGAGACATTCTCGATGAGGCACACAGTTCACGGTTATCTATCCATCCAGGCAGTACGAAGATGTACCGTGATCTGCATCGACATTTCTGGTGGGATGGGATGAAGCGCGATGTGGCGCAACATGTCAGCAGATGCATGACCTGTCAGATGGTCAAGGCTGAGCACAGGAGACCGCCAGGATTACTGCAGTCTCTCCCCATTCCCGAGTGGAAGTGGGAGAGCATTTCTATGGATTTTGTCATGGGATTGCCGAAGACACCGGGTGGCCATGAGTCCATTTGGGTCGTTGTTGATAGGTTGACCAAGTCAGCCCATTTTATACCTGTCAACACGACTTACACTCCATCCAGATTGGCCAAGCTCTATGTGCAGAACATTATCAGGCTGCATGGTATACCACGAGAGGTGGTGTCTGACAGGGATTCGAGATTTACATCTCATTATTGGCATCAGTTCATGTCAGCACTACAGACAGAGCTGAAGATGAGTTCTGCATACCATCCGCAGACAGATGGACAGAGTGAGTGCACCATTCAGACGCTTGAGGATCTACTTCGCGCATGCACTTTGGAGTGGAAAGGGTCCTGGAAGGACCATTTTGCTTTGGTGGAATTTACTTACAACAACAGCTATCACTCCAGTATTGGTATGGCACCATTCGAAGCCCTATACGGGCGGAGATGCCTCACACCTCTCAGTTGGCGTGAGGTATGTGATCATACTTTATATTCCGTGGATCTCTTGGAGGAGACCGCGAGAGCTGTTGATCTTGTGAGACGGAGGCTTCTGACTGCACAAAGCCGCCAGAAGAGCTATGCAGACCGTCGGAGAAGAGATTTGGAATTTCAGGTATCCAATCTTCTTCTCTTTCTTTTATTACAAATTTAACTTAATCTCATATACTAATAAAACTCCTGTAAATACAGGTTGGAGATTGGGTATTCTTGCGAGTGTCTCCCATGAAGGGAGTGCAGAGATTCGGTGTTCGTGGCAAGTTGGCGCCACGATATGTTGGACCGTTCGAGATTCTTGCTCGAGTGGGGAAGGTTGCTTATCGAGTAGCCCTTCCTCCACATCTTTCAGCTATTCATGATGTTTTCTACATATCCAATCTGAGGAAATATGTCCACGGCCCTCAGCACGTCATCAGTTACGAGAATCTTGACGTAGAGCCAGATCTGACTTATGAGGAGAAGCCAGTCCAGATACTTGATCGTGCTGTGAAGAAGCTTCGCAGCAAAGAGATTTCATTGGTCAAGGTTTTGTGGCACCGACACGGCGTCAAAGAAGCAACATGGGAGACTGAAGCCGACTTGCGGGCACGATACCCGCAGCTTTTCTGATGTAAGCATCAAAACAAGCTTTTGTAATTAGATACATGATAAATGTATGGCTTGTTTTCTCTTTGAGGTTTTTTATGGATTCAAAACCCTTTGAGGTTTTTATAACCATATTAAATCCAAACAAGATACCTATTAACCTTGACTCGAGTCTCGAGGACGAGACTCCCTTTGAGGTTTTTATAATTGTAACATCCGAGAATTCGCGTAAAACCGAACTCGTCCGATTTTGGGTCTAATGAACCTAAAAACGTTGTCGGTCAATACTAAACAACCTAAAACGATCAATTGATCATGAATCAAAAGTCGTTCGGACGAAATCGACCAAAAATCGATCCCTTCGTAATGCGTGTCGTGAAAAGCCGTGACGCAAATTCGGAAACCGCGAAACGAACCGAGACCATCATTAGATCCGATTTGATGATACAAAACCAACGGAATCGACCATTCGTCAATCGGAGGTCGTTTGATATTTTAAAACCGTAAAATTTAACCTTAAACAAAAACCGTATCCGAAAATTTCGGGGGTTTAAAACCCGATCGGGAGTATATCAATATTATACTCATTTTGATCATCGTTGAAAGACGATCAAAACAAGATATTTCGCATCAAAATCCGAGACCCGAGGCGCACATACGGTCAACTTTAAGTTGATAGTGTTTTGGAAAAAAAATAGAATAAAATAAAAATATAAAAATTTAATAAACTCTGAACTGCGCACTGTGCACAGTCAGTACCGTTGGAATTTTTTATTTCTTTTTTTTCCAGCCACTTGACTCCTTATTTCTTTTACACTTGGCTCAACTTTTATCCCCATTTGGCAAGAGTATAGGGCCCCTAGCACCTTATTTATATCCCCCTAAAGACCCCAAGCCCTCTTCTCAAATCCACAGC
The DNA here is from genome assembly GCA_037367405.1 of Ottelia alismoides. Taxonomy (NCBI): domain Eukaryota; kingdom Viridiplantae; phylum Streptophyta; class Magnoliopsida; order Alismatales; family Hydrocharitaceae; genus Ottelia; species Ottelia alismoides. Next base: position 8,836 of record JAZKJV010009685.1, on the reverse strand, counting down.
CGATAGAAGTCTTTTCTCCCCTCCAAAACCCTGTTCTTGCTGCAAACACTTGCTGGGATTTTCAGCAGCAATAGGTGGACTGTTCTAGAGGGATGCTGCTCTCAATCAAGGAAAGGCAAGAGCCTCTTGCTTCAGCTGCAGCTGCTCCTTCTCTTCAAATTGCTGGAGCCTTCTCCCAAGCCCTGGATCTTTCAAAATATGCTGCATGCTCCTTCCTTTTCTCCCAAGTTTAAAAAAAAAGGTACAATCCTACACCCCTCTTTGCTGCCATACATGATAAAAATCATATTCCCTTAGTTGCTTCCATGCATCTATCTTTTGTTGCTGAGAGTAGTGTACTGCATACCTGCCATTTATGAAATCCAGATCAGAATTCTGTTTATATGAATTTTTAATGATAGATATGAGTTCGATTTAAGAATAAAATGCAAAATCTCTTGCATGCAAATCTCTTTTGGTATAATCTGTAACACCTATTAGTGCTGACATGCATATGATCTTTATATATTTTGACCCCTTTTAGTTAAATTATCTATCCATGCATAATTGATACAAAGAGAACGCTATATACATACTGTTCTTTTTAGAAATTTCATTGTAACAGAACAAGACCATGCTGGAGTTTTAGATTTAGTGGATATCTTACCATTTGAATTTCATGAAATGATAGTTATAAATGCTCATTTTATTATTAAGGTACTTAGTCTGGAAATGCTATATGAAAAGTTTTGCTGAATTACTTAAAGAAATAATAGAGATTATATTGAGGGATTGATCATACAGGACACTAAATACTAAATGATGGGTATGGTATAATATGTGCCAACAACTAATCATAAAATGCTGGCTAAAAAAATATATTTTTTATCATATTCTTCCTAAGATCACATGGCTTGTGAGATATAACATAGGAGACACTCATTGAGTTTCAGTTGATCTAGAATGAAGTCAACACTTGAAATACCAACAGAACTTATGACTTGTGATAAATATTATAGGGCTACTGGAACTTATAACGCATGCAAGGATATAATATTCAATATTTAAATAACTGATTCAAAGTTTGTAGGAAAACTTCACTGTTTGTCTTACTGATTTAGACTTTCAATTATTTTTGTTATAACTAGAAAAAAATTCGACTAAATAATTATCCATATAATATTATTGCATCACAACTCCTAGCAACAGAACATGTTCATACCAATTGAGAAATGTTGGTTAAATTGATCTATTATCCAAAACATGGATACGATGGGCCAGTACAACGTATCTAGTGATTTAGATTTTCATAACTATTGTGTATATGCATATTCCAAATATTAATGTAATTATCACAATTTTATGGAGTAAATATTATTCATTTGGTATAAAAAAAATGGATTAGAAATGCATTACAAACAACTTGAAACCCCTTTTTACTTACGCAAGTAGATGTAGATTTTACTTATATCACCTTTCTACTTGCTTGCTTTTGCACATATTAAAATGTCAAGTTATTTTTATAAATTTTAGGGAGGTACCAGCAATGGCTGACGCCTCCTCTTTCCTATTGTGTGTGGCAGGCAAACAGCCTGCAGTTCAGTAGCCGCTCAGTATATACATGCTTCCTGGAGACAGAGTTTATACTAGACGGTATGAATTACTTGTCTCAGTTTTTGTTCAGATGATGATGTAAATGCTATCTCTTTTGTATCACACTTTGGGATATATGTTGTAATGGAAGATCCTTGTACATGTTGTAACTTGATATGAATATTAATGAAAAGAAATTTTGGTGCCATTGTCTCTTTTACTTTGTGGTTATGTTGTGGATGTGAATGTCATGTGGATAATTAGCCGCGCGAAAAATTTTTCCCTGCTTTTCTACAACTTCTGCGATCAATGTGAATGAATTATTGCGAATTTTGTCGTAAACGGGTACCCGGATCCTGAGGGGTTCACAGCGCGTGGGTGCACGACGGGCGGAGGCGGCGGCGTTGAGCAGAGGGCGGCAGCGGCTTCTGCGCCGCACGGCTGTCGCTGGGCAGGAGCGGCCACGCGCGGCCGTGTTGGCGGTGGGAGGCGACGCGCGGGGCTGGTGGTCGGCGGGATGGAGCGGGCAGCCCTGGAGTGGCGCGGGGTGGCGATACGCGGCGCTCCAGGAGCCGGAGGTGTGGGGGCCGTGCTGAGGAGACGCGGGGCTACCTGGAGCAGGGGGCTGCGTGTGGCTGTCGCACGATGATCGGGGCTGAGTGGCGTCCAAGCGAGCGGAGTGTAGGAGGTCCCGTGGGGCGGCTCGCGACCGCGCGATGCTGCGCGTGGGCGGCGCACTGGTGGTTGGCGGGCAAGGCGCGGTGGTGCTGGGGCACATGGAACGGTGCGCGGTGCGCGGTCGGAGCTGCTGCAATGAGCAGAGGGTGGCGTGAGGGGCAGCCGGTCTGCAGGGTCACGGTGGTCGGGCGCCGTGGCGTTAGGTGGAGGCGGCTGGATCTGGAGGAGCACGGCGGCCGCCGTGCGCGACGTCGGTGGAGGCTGGAACGAGGCGTCGGAGCCACACTCGTGGAGGCAGGGGGGACGGCAGCTGCTGCACCTCCTGCTTTTTTTAATTTTTTTTGTTTTTTTGTTGCAATTTTTTTGTATTTTCTTCCTATGAACAGGAAATAAAAAAAAGGTGGATGGACAAGTGGATTGTTATGATATTGGTGACAATGGTAGATGTATTAATGGAGGTGATGGTGGTAGATGATGATTTTTTTTGTGTGATGATTTGTGGTGAAGAACAAGGATGAAAAATTGTTAGATAAAATAAAAGGACAAGATATAGATAGAGTACTTACCTGTGGTTCGCTTGTTTCGAAGGTCTCTGAATGTATATTACTTTAAAAGTAAGTAGACCTAATTCGGAGGTTGTATGAGAGAGATATGTGCATTTTAAGGTCTAAGATCTCAAACTTGTATTCGGGTTTTATTTGTCAATTTTATAAGTTAGTATTTTTTGATATTTTTCCTTTATTAATGTTAGTAATATATACACTATGGAGTTGGTTTTATTGGATTTGGAGTTAGTATAAAATATATAAATAAGGTATTTTAGCTAATATACAGGTGAATATTTACAAGTGAATTTTGCTTCTTATTTTATGCAAATATGAATGCTAAAATGCAGATGTTATCAATGCATGCGTGAATGCTACTTATGCAATATAAGTGGAAATATGCAGCTATTTACTCAGGAACAAAGCTCTATTTTCAACTTTTTAGAGTGATGGATCACAGATTCATCAACCCCCTATACTTAAACCTTGCTCGTCCCCGAGCAGCTAAATGAAATGATTTTGGGTTCCATACCAAGGTCATGAACAAAAGTTGAAAATGGAGCTTGACTCGACCTTTGGATTAATTGTGTGGCGGAACCTTATTGGGATCTGAACTTAAGACCTAACAGACTTCAAGTTCCACAAGTCTTCTATTCAAGATGCCTCAATAGTCAGGTCAGAACAAATCCTCAAACGCAAATTTCTGATGACTATGATTCTTACTTGTACTGTGTAAGTGAAATGTAACTCTCCACATCAGAAATAGCTCAGAAACAGCCTCCTCTAACAAGGTAACTCAATAACCCGGTCCAGTGACTCTTTCCTCGAGGAGCGGGGTATTCCCTTCTAAGTTCAAGTGCGACCAGCTCAAGAGGAGAGGGGTGGAGAAAAGAATGGACGGTAGCCAGTGTAGCTACCTATCCCGGGATGCCTGACCAGTGTAGCCAAGTCATCCAGCTGCAGACTTCTTGCTAATATACAGACTCCGACAGGTATTATATTTTCACTTGGACCTGTCTGATTTTTTTGGAGTTTTTGCATTTTTTTTCTTTTTTCTTTTTTTTTGAACTATATAAAAGGTGCAGCATGTACATCAGGAGTTTTTCCTCTTGAGCCAGTAGACTATCCCTCTTTTGAAGCACTATTGCAACCCACAGCATCCCGTCCTTAGATGTCAACACCACCAGATTAGGTTGAGATGCACTACCCTCCCTAGAGGAGGACGGATGTTTCCACCTGTGTGCTACTCCAAGCTAAAGGATTCTACCTCCTCACCACCTCATCAATGAAGAGCTACGTGCATTGTGCTTGTCCAAGTTAGGTCATTATCTAAAAGAATCATGCGTGTGCACGAGATATTCTACTTAGACTGATTAAGATGACATGTGAACATAGACTTGCAGACTCAAAGAATTAAGTCACTTGACCTGAGAAATCTTAACTCCAGATCCTATAAAGTTCCTCTGAAATTAGGTGGATTAAGGTCAAATCAAGTCCTTCCTCAACATCTATTCATAACTTGGTTCAGAACCCACTAGCTTTTCACCTTGCATATGCAAGATATGCAGATGAGATGCAGATGACATGCTATGAAAATGCAAGACTCTTTTTTTCCTTTTTTTTGAATGCAAGGATGATATGCAAGAGTAAATAAGAAGCCTATTTTCTTTTGTTTTTTTTTTGTTTTTTTTTCAAAAATTTGGTAAACCTCCTATGTTACAACAATTTACAAGAGTTTTTAAAGTATTATACAAATTATACAAGTGTTATACAATATACAAGTATACATTTTTTTCAAGTTTTTTTTTGCAAAAGATTTACAAGTATTATACAAGTACAAAAAAAATTTTCTTTCAATTTTTACCCACCCGTAATTATTGCAAAATATATACAAAAATATGCGAACATACGCAAAAGTACGAGCTATGGGTAAAGTATATATGTAATATATAAACGCCCCCCTATACTAAGCGTGTGCTATGTCCTCAGAGCACGAAAAGCGAGGAAAAAGACATAGCTCGGGCTAAGCGTAGGAGAGCTAAAATAACAAAAAGTATAGAAGTCGTCCCGCCCCCCTATACTTAGGCTCTGGCAGCCTAAGTGTAGAAGAAGATTAGAAATGGGGCGGACGAGGGAAAGAGGGGAAATGGATGAATATATACACGGCGGGCATCGGTCCCCCCTATACTTAGGCTCTGGTCAGCCTAAGTATAGGACAGGAGTAAGTATGAGGATCGACGTGATCTGGAGGATGTACAATGAACAGTGAAGAGACTCGGGTCACTCTCCCCCCTATACTTAGGATCTGATCATCCTAAGTATAGCCATAAAATGAAATGATATGGAGCCGGGGCGAGTGATTCGAATCACTGGAGAGGGAGAAAAAATATATATATACAAGGAGAATTGAGAATATACAAGGATTAAGAAGGTTTGTGACGAACCTTCTTACGGATGCGAGGGGTGGATAATATGCATATATGTCGCTGTCGGAATCATCCTCAGATGAATAATAGTGAGGTGTAGGGATCGTCCAACGCGGGTTGACACATGACTGCTTGCTTAAATAAGGCTTAAGAACAGCCGAACTGAGCTCACTCATATAAATCACCTTATCTTGACCAGATGAGGACTCTTCCGAAAATTCCTTCTCCGGTGTGTTGAAGGAAATTTTCTTAGTCGATTTTCTAGAACCTGAATCATTGAGAGGGAGTGGAGAGCAACGCGCCTTGAGAGGTTCGGGGGAACACCTCGAGGAATCAATTCTCGACTTCCTCTCACTAGATAGCCGACTAGAAGAGGGAGAAACCGTGTTTTTAAGTGGATTCAATTCAGTCTTGGTTGTTTCCTTTAACAGTACAGGTGTGGTGCTGACCATGGGTTCTTCATCAGAGGAGTCACCATATAGATTAGAATATTCTTGAAGGGTCAGCACGCGTTTCGGAAAGGTGCTAGTGATCTCAGTTGGCTTGACATTATTGGGCTCTTGTGTCGGATCATCAAAATGGTCAAGACAATCAGCAAAAAATCATGTCTGACTCAATGTCAGCTTCTGGTCACGAGTCCTCCTTAGAAGCTGTCACGGTGGTGGTGCAAGCAGTTGATGAAGTGGAGGTGTGGGGAGTCTCTGATCCAACGATCGTCCGAACAATCGGTCTCTCAGGTGTAGTAGAGAGGTGGGACTCATCTTTTTCTCGATGGTCACGACTGTCGGCGGATGTATGGGTCACCTTAGAGTAAAGTTTATCAAAGAAAGGATGAGGTCGAAGCGCTCCCAATGCTGTAAAATCGATTTTTTCGAGTCTCGCAATCTATAGTCGCCTTAGCCAAGGCTAAGAACAGCTTCCCGAGAATAATCGGAGACTGGGAAAACTCTCCTCGGTGCTCAATGTCAATGATCGTGAAGTCCACCTGGAGTAGAGCACCTTGAAAAGTAACGATGACTGAAATATTTCCTCGCGACCGTTTGATGGATCGATCAGCCAGCTGAACGATCTCTCTTGACTTTCTGATTGGCTTGAGTTTGAGCTTGTCAAACACAGAGGTCGAGAGGATATTTATCGATGAGTCATCATCGATTCTCGCATGGGTAAAGATGGTGTCTTTGATTTCACACTCAACTCGGGGTAACCGCTTCACTCTGTGGCTCTTGGTCTTTCTCCCCATCACCAAGGAGGTGGCCATAGACACTATGTGTCTTTCAGTACTTGTCCTTTTATTACCTGACCTCTTGGGCATCAATTTACTTCTCACAAATCGTTTGAGGTCGGGAAAGTGGTCTATGACCTTTATTAAGGGAAGTTTGAAAATCAGTTCTTCATCGAGTGCTTCCCTTAAGGCAGGATCTAATTTTTTTAGGTCTTTTTCATTTTCAATTTTTTATGTGGATTTTTGGTTTTTCAATTTTTTTGGTGTTTTGGATAGATGAATGATCAGACTCTGTATTGGAAGGCAAGGGGTTAGTAGAAGAGGGAGATAGAATGGACTTCAGCTGTACAAATGGTGTGGGTTCCATGATGCTTGCTCGGTTTTCAACATCGGATCTACTTACTTCCTTCTCCACTTTCATACCTAGGCTGGCAGATATTGAGTTCAATATTTCCATGACATCTCTCAACTCGTTACCAAATGATTCATTTTTCTTAATATGCCTAGAGATGTCATCCTTCACAATATTCTCATGACAAATCATGGGAGAGTTCTGCTCAATTGGAGGGTACTGCTGAGATATTGGGGTCTCATACTCAACATACCTAGACTTCGGCATGTAATGCTGGATTGAGTATGGACCATCCAAATGGCAAATACTAGTCAGAGCCTCATATGATAAATCAGGGACTGATAAGTCTAGCTCACGAGTCCAATCTTGTGAATGTATAGGCTCTCCGAATGAAGGCTGGTTAATGGAATCTTGATCACTAAAGTCAATCAAGTCTGGGAAATCATGATGTACAAGCCTCTCCATTCGGGTTGTTTGATCGACCAAGTTATGCCCTAAGGTCAAGTCGGGATGTTTATATGTAACTGGTGGTATGGTCCCTACTTGAGGTGAGAATATATAATGTGGGGGCATATAATTTTGCCAATCATCTATCTCAGCAGTGGCTTGCTCTTCATTTGATTCGTTGATTCCCTGCAAGCTCTCGAGAATAAGGACAGTCAGCCCAAGATGGAAGTGGATCTGGAGTGTGGGAATATGGAGTAGGTGAGAAATGCGAAGAAGTGGAGAAGTCAGTCGAAGTTCTGACTTCGATCGGGTTGAGGTGAAACCGACCACGGGTAAGGGTCTCCCATGGATGGCGGAGGATACATGGAAGAAGAGGAAGGTGAAGATGAACGGTATATGGTCGAGGAGCATTGACCAGAGGTCACAAGGTATGGGGACCAATATCCCGACATCTTGAAGAGGAAAGGAAGAAGATTGAGGTAGAAAATGCGCAATTACACAGGATACACACACAGACAGACTCAAAGACAAAAGCAAGAGCAAACCTCGAGTTCACACTCAACACGGTGAAGGACTCGAAATCGAGTCCAATTAATCTTGTAGATTTTAAGTGTGATTTTCAAGCAAGATAGCAAGGATTACGCGACCTACAGGGAAGTCGGCTCAAAGCCGGATGCATCTTCCCTGTTTAACCTGTCGCCTAAGATACCGCCGGTCCTTCCTTTCTTCGCTCCTATCCCAAGTCGATGGATTCAAAGACCACACCCCTATCTACCTGCAAGCAAGCGGAGGCTGACAAGGCTGGAACTTCACCCCGGGGGGTTACTGGCAGCTTGTCGCAAAGTACCGCAATTTCGCCCCTATCTAACTGAGACAGGCGGAGGCTACTTGGTACTAGTCAGTGAATCTGAAATTATTCGACTTGTGATATTTGCTAGGATCAGTTGGAACGTGATATGGAAGGCGGGGATTTGGGCTCTGCCTTAAGGTGTTCACACACACTCAAGTACCCTTACTCAGCCTGAAAACAAGGTCGGGGATTAATCTCCCGCAAAAAAAATTCCAATTTTATTGATTTTTTTGGTCAATAATGTTTAGCAGTCCCGATTTTAAGTTAAGTTTTCACTGAATTAATCCAACCACACAGCACGCCTATCGGCCAGTCCCAATTTCCTTTTAATTTAAATGATAAAAACAGAGGGGGAAATCGAGAAAAGCCGATGCAAGTTAAAACAATGATGTGTATGCTGAGTTCAAGAGACTTATAGTGATCCCTTCGCTTTTTTATGCAGGATGCAAAACAGAATTGAAAACTTTTTATGCTAAATGCAAATGCAAGCGATAAAAGCCGCTCCTAGACAAGCAGTTCTATTAGCGTGAAGAACATGTTGATTTGGCTAAGTCCTACGATCTAAGTGCATCTTTTAAGTGGTTGTGTGGTCCTAAAGATTACGAGCACAAACGATTCCTAGATTGGCTCGGGGAGCCGCTAGTGCAAGCTAAATTACCATTCACCCACACAGCACACGGGGACACAGTTTCACTATATTTACACTCGCGAGAACCCAAATGGGAACTGCTGGAAATGCAATTA